>JAWDGP010004319.1:155000-210000 GCA_033675545.1 Elysia crispata | reverse complement strand
AAATGTCATTTTGAATTGATGTGAATAGAAACTAGTCTATGTTATATTTATAAAAAAGTGTTGGTTTTGATTGTAAACTCAAAAGAGTTCTAATTAAATCAGTGTTGTATTTCCCAGGCTAGCAGATTTCTTTTTTCTTTTCTTTTTTATTATTATTATTTTTTTTACAGATAATCCTAGTCTTTTTTTGCATCTCTTAAAACATGCAGCACATTTAAGTTGTGCTTAGTGTATTGCTTAGAACTGATATATATATATATATATATATATATATATATATATATATATATGAGAGAGAGAGAGAGAGAGAGAGAGAGAGAGAGAGAGAGAGAGAGAGAGAGAGAGAGAGAGAGAGAGAGAGAGAGAGAGAGAGAGAGAGAGAGAGAGAGAGAGAGAGTCAATATATTGATAATCGAAATTATATGAAAAGCACTAATGATGCCAATCCGATCGATAACCGATTTTTTCGTAACTCTACAAGGAACGGAGAGATATTTATTGAACTCTCTATTGCATGCGGTATACAAAACGCTCAACTTTCGGAAGATATTATGAGATTAATGATTTCTTTCTGCATGGTATCTGTGACTGCGATGTAGAGTGCTTCATTGAACTCTGTTGCCAGGACATTAATTACAATTCATCAACGGTTGAGAGGCTTATGTATAGCTCTGTGTTTCTAGAATAATCTTTTAGATGTCGAAAGCAAAAACAAACAAAGCAAACAAAAGCAGCAACACAATATTAAATAAATATGGGCTATATCACCAAATCAATCAAATGGGCATTATGTCCTGCTATAGAAATACCAGCATCCTTTTCATCGGAAAATTTATCGATATTATTATATTGATCAGAAACTTGTACGCAACCTGCATTATTTTTCAAAATGTCATCTTTAACGTTTAATTGAGAAAAAAGCAAAAAAAGCAACAACAACAACAACAACAAAAAAAAGCAACAATAGTGAAGGCACTTTCTTTTAAGATTAGAGATTTAACTAGATGCAGTTGTCTTTCTATCGATGTGAACTCTCACCAATCTATAGAAGCCTCAAATCACTACCCATGGAGTGACCAACACATCAGATCCCTGCCGCTTGCTTAGAGATAACGGGACAAGCCGTCAAACTCAATTTCGAAACATACAAAGAGGCGCTCTCAATAGAGCGACGATTCACTTGTATTGTATGTAATGATAGTATCATTTCAGTAGGATTGGTCAGAATCTTCGCCATCTAGAACTGAGACGGAAAAAAAATAATAAAAATCAGCGCTGGACTCTATTTAGATTCTTTTGAATCTGGTACTGGCCAACATAACGTAGTACGGCCGGATGCTAATCCTCTACTGGCTCAGTGTTGCACTAGGTTAAGTCTTGGGTTAGAATGGTTATTAGTGGGAGGAAAGTTCATTTCTCTCTGAGCAGATTGTGATCTTGCTAGGGTAAATCTTCATGATGCGGCAGTTGTTGAGAGGACTATTACATGGGATTTCTTCCAGATGGGTGGTCTGACTTGTCTCTGGTATGTTGTCGCGCAGTTACTGGGTTTTTTTTTCTTTCCTTACTTTCTGTTTTATATTTGGCATCTCAGGATATTATCAAGAGTGAAAGGTATATTAAAAGAGCAATTACCTTTGTTACCACTCATTCCTTTTGATCGCTGAACAGTAAAATAGAATAAACGAAATAAAGTGGCTTAAATGAAACAAAATCCCCCCCCCCCCTTTCCTCAACATCTCCTTGTGTCCTTCTCGTGGTCTTTTTAAGTCTATCTCTCTCTAATTCTCGTCTATCAACGTCCTCTCTGCACTTCATTTTTGATACAAAGGCGAACATTTCTGTCTCTCTTTTCCTGTGACACCATTCACCCGCCTAGATTCATAAACCATCCCCTGTCTGGAACTTATTATTCATTGCTTCATTTAAATAAAACTTTTATCACATACTATCGGCATTGAAGGAAAAAACAAAAACGAATAAAACAAATTCAGTCTAATATAGTTACGAAGATTTCCCACAATGAGGACCAAAAAAAAAAAAAAAAAAGAAAAAAAGAAAGAGACAGAAATTATTATGTCCAGGACATGTATAGAATTCATTTCTCCACACCTCTGGCCTGTAAATCACATTTCGAAAATCTCTCTTCCAGTTTGGTCTCGCTTCACCGAATTCCTATCACAGCGGTCTGTCGCCAACAAAAGATCACCACCAAGATGGATGGCGTTTGACATCTAGAGGGTCAGCTCGACTGACCACACTGGTCAAATCATAACAAACAACTTGACCGACAAGCCAGATCCAGTGATGGTCAGATAGGAACTGCTGGTCCGTGTTTATAATAAATCTGAGACTGTTGTTAGGTGTCGTGAATAACAATTGACTTCCGCTGTATTGTGTTGTTTCAGACGTGTTGTGATCTGAAGGGAGCTGGGTGAACATTACTTTGCATTTCTATATCTCTACGATTTTTCCGATTTTGGAATATAAAATGTACTCTGTGTTTCTTGACATTTAAAACTGAATTAAGAAGAAAATCAGGAAACTTGAGCCCTTATGTGTCATCCAGAATATATTAATTCATGCAATGAAATATTACACGAAATGATTTTTAAATTGAATGCACAAGAAAATTAATATTGATGGCGTCGAGATGGAGAGGAACAGAGATAGAGAGAAAAAAAAGAGAGGTAGGGAAGAAACGGAAAGATTAAGAAAAAAAACCACCCAGTAAAACACAAAAAGACCATAGAGCTACATTAAGAGAGAGAGAGAGAGAGAGAGAGAGAGAGAGAGAGAGAGAGAGAGAGAGAGAGAGAGAGAGAGAGAGAGAGAGAGAGAGAGAGAGAGAGAGAGAGAGAGAGAGAAATGGTGAAATCATAGGCAAAGAGAAAGAGATAGACCAAACAAGGGATACAATTAGGAAGTAAAAAAGGTTATTGGGAAAAGAAAACAACAGGAAAAAATAGAAAGAGAGATGCAAAGGCATAGGGAAAGTTATATGATGAGCCAGAAGCAATCCCAATCCAATGTGTTTGTGAAATAATGTTAAGAAGAATACTTCAAAAGCACCTCGCAAACAGCCAGGAGAAACCCAAATATTGACAAGACATCTTGACATTTTGCTGGAGACGCCTTCATATCCTGCCTCATCAATTTCCTGGCTGAAGAAGATAAATCAAGATCTGTTGTGACCTTCGACTTTTGACCTTTTTGTACAATTATCTTCATGATTATGATACACTCATGATCGAACCACCTTCAGATTTCATCATCTGAAAATCCTTTCATATTTTAATATTTTGGATTTACCTTTCGAGTTGTTTATACTTCATTATCGTTTTGATTCATATTTTTTCCTAGATATTCTCGTAGGAGGAGTGTAACCAGCTTTATGCCTCCCCCTCTTCCATCCTATATAAAAACCTCTGACTCCATAACTTTTATTTAAAGCTTTGAGTTCAAGACTTGAAAGTTAATTTATTCAAAGAAAAAAAAAGAGATCGAAACAATACTATCTTGCTAACGAAGGGCAACGACTAACATTTTATTACTAATATTGGCCTGCGCCTCGGTATTAATTTTTCATCCTTATGACTAGTGTATGTTTCAGATTCTCATATTGAAAAACTCTTTTGGTTTGTAAAAAACAAACACATTCAGTTCTAGCGATAACAATATTTTATTCATTTCTAAAATTCAACCTGTCTTAAACATAGCAGCTAAAACTATCGTCCTTATTTTACTTCATCATGACTGGGAAACACACTGGATTTGTCCAGCAAGCTGAGAGAAAACCTCTACAGGTTTTTTCGCCCAAGACGCTAAAGAAAATAAACAAAATACTTGACCAAACGCGGCACCTGGGACCTGGGGTATTCTTGCGCCTGTTACAGTGGTCTAGACAAAGCATAAGAGCGATTACTGTTGAGAGAACTAATCCCTCTTAGAATCAAGTACTTTCAAACCGTACCCGCTATTATTCAACATAGGTCTTATGTTTATCATTACTTTTCGGTTAGTTACCAATTCGCTTATTTTCAATCTAAATGCCATTAATATGTCTTACAGGAAAAAAAAATTAAAACAAAACTCGGGCAATTCTCACTTCATCTATATATTCATTATACTGCCTCACTATCTAATTTCTATTATTATTTTTTTTTCATGAATACATTCGGAGAAGCAAGAAAACAACGTAGAAACTTTGTCGGAAAACGTGTCAATCTCAAGCTAGCTAAGTTCTTGACGCCCGATCTGGTCTCATACTGCTCGACCTGCGGCAACACCAGATTAAGTCCGCTCGGAATCGAAAGTCGCAGCTCTCTGGTCAGCTCAGAGCGGATCACCCAATCAGCAAAGTTAATCTTTTTGACAGTGAACTAATTATAAGATTTTCACCTAGTTAAAACCGCGTGAAACAGGCTACAGATAAACAAGTTCTTTAGAAATGAATGTTCCCGAAACAACGGTCCAAACTATTTTCCTAGCCTTAGGATTTTTATTGTATCAACATCATACGAAATAAAAATTATAGTGAAAACCAAAACAAAACACGATGGCCTTATTTCAAATTTTCCTTTAACAATGGAGTGCAGTGCCAATTTGTTTTAATCTCATACTTCTAAATTTTGATACAGCCAGAAAATTCCTTCTCATTCTACAGAACAGTTAACACAAGAAGACCTAGCCATCATTGGTTCTGAAAATCACGAAATAATGGATCCTTGAAAGAAGGTGAAATGGAAAAAAAATTGTTTATGTACAGACATTGAATTAGAAATTAAAAAAAAAAAAAAAAATGAAAAAAAAATTCAAAGACACCTTTGCATTCTACGCCTAAAGCTTAAGGAAAAAAATCTATGCCCGTGACAGAGAGATTTACTGTAAAACCTTTTGCTTCTTGAGACACCCACAACAATAGGACTCTTCCCATACGTCGGACGACATGGCTCTACGACTGTCACCATCACTAAGCCGCCACAGGTGCCGCCATGCAAGCCTGACCCGGAAATACACGCGACTAAATCGAGACGCATTATGGGAGGGATCAGTATCGGCCCATATAAACAACAATAGTGGAGACAAGGAAAAACATTTCATCTAATGTAAGATGTTCTAGTTTAGATTGGATTTCGGTAGAAAAGTAATTAAATACTGACCGAGACGCATTATATATACTAATAAAGGAAAGAGAGTTTATGGAGGCCAAGGTGTGTCAGTCACAATTTCTAGAACATTCTGGTCGCTTCATTCAGTGCGTGAAGTCGTCATGGACGTAGCTGGATTTGTTTGTAATTGTTTTCAAATCCGGACCTTCTTACGAAAAGTTTATTGGATAGGATAGAGTTCTAGCGATTTTGGGATCTTATGTAAATCAATTTTAAATCAAAGGATGTTCCTCGAACGCTGCGGTGGTGAAAGATCGCAAAGATGTACTGACAATGAGAACGAGAGAGAGAGAGAGAGAGAGAGAGAGAGAGAGAGAGAGAGAGAGAGAGAGAGAGAGAGAGAGAGAGAAAGAGAGAGAGAGTATGAAATACGATGAAACGGAGCGAAGAGGAGAAAGAGAGAGAGGGAGAGAGAGAGAAGTAGAGAGAGAGGGAAGAGAGAGAGAGAGAGAGAGAAAGAGAGAGAGAGAGAGAGAGAGAGAGAGAGAGAGAAAGAGAGAATGAATGACATAAAATTAGAGCGTATGACACGACGTGAGTGTATGTGCGTGTGTGTAAGAGGGAAAGAGAGAAAGAGAGAGAGACAAGGAGTATGAGATACGTTGAATGGAGCAACGGGGAGAGAGAGAGAGCGTCCTGACGAGAGAATGAAAGACATAAAATACGAGTGTATGACAGGACGTGAGTGTATGTGTGTGTGAGGAAGAAAGAGAGAGAGGAAGAAAGAATGGAAGAAAGAAAGAGCGAGAAAGCCGACTGATCAAGAGATGTAAGATTAAATAAACAGAAGGAAATAAGTTTTGGAATTAATACCTCACAAAAAGGGGCCAAGAGGCCACATTCTTGTCAAATGGGCCTCACGAGTGCTCCAGGAGAGCTCTTAATGGCGCCAGAAAGGGGAGAAGTCATACTTCACTGTTTATCTTACTTTCTTCCCCCACTGCATTTTTATTTTTTTTTCTCTTTTTTTTTTTATAATTAAAGATGTAATGTGATAGGCTGAAAGAGAAGCCATAAATTATGACTACGATCTACTTAAGTCGGGCGCACTTGTAGTTCCTTGCCTAAAACGGGATTGAAAATAATTTCGTTTAGATTAGATAAGAATAGAGAAGTATTATGGGACATGGTGTAGGTAAAAAATTATAAGTTTAGTTCAAACAATGCAAAGGCCCATAAAGAAGCAATCGGTCTTTAAGATCTGCAGAGGGAGCATATTTTTTACACTGGCTTTGAAGTGAGTTGGATGGTTTTATATTTCATCGACTCTTCGGCAAAAGAAATGAATTTTTAGAAACGTGACAAAGCCTTATCATTGAAATGATAATTATTTATTTTTATCCTTCACAATTGCGTCACAAGAGTGCGTCGTCTAAGAGACTATTTTTTATTTCAGCAACTTTCAACGATTTTTTAAGCTTTACCCTTCGAGTGAAACTGTCATCCCATTAAGGATGGAGAGAGAAATGTTTGATGAGAGATTGGTTGGTTATAATATGTTTTTTTTTCTCCACATTACCAGGTTACCTTGTAAATAATGATCTTCAGAGTTGAATAGCAATTTGGGACGGAATATTTATTCAGCAAAGTAAAATCGGATCTTAATCAAAATAATTAGGTTCTTTGCTAAAATTACGACATGATTCGGTACAATTATATCTTTTTTTTTTTTTGCTTCTTTGTATCTTTGCTTGAGAATCCTATACAAGATCACTGACCACATATTGATATCTCTCAAAGCGTGTGATGGCTCGAACTCAATATTTTCATTTATTATTAGTTATGCGTCCAGCAAACTTAATGAAGAATCGCACAAGCACAAATCCAGATTCTTTTAAGTCGCACTCCTGGTCAAAATGGTGACACATATAGATCTAGAGTTATTTTCCCTTTTTTCGCCTTGAAATAAACGTTTTAGGCGACGAATAGAGATTAGTTATTCAACAAACGGAGATCTTACAAGAATGCAGATCCCGAAACAACTTCAGGACTGCAGGAAACATTATCCCGCTAGATAGGCAATAAATCATGGCTTAAGAGTAACACGATTCTAAATCCTCAAGAATATTAATGAACATAAAACCTTTTAATGGCCTAAAAAAATTGTGAGTGTATAACTGCTTAACAGAGCAACGATGGAATTCTAGAAAAGCACGGAGTAAAAGAGAAAATTTTTCCAGCAAGTGAAAGTTAATTAAGTTAAACATTTGATAGTAGACTGTATTGATTTTATATTTCTTTCAAAAGATTCCGAGCCTCTTTAATGCCAATTGGCCTTTTCGAAATAGGTATAGATAAAAATGCCTGGAGAAACGAAGAGAGGGTTATCTAGAACGTTAAGTAAACGTGCACTCAAATTCTTTGAGACAAAAAAATATGCTCTTGATACCATGCACAGACACTTAAAAATTCTAAGCGTAGCCACTTTACATTTTGAAATGTCAAGAATCGTCGAAGTTTTGGAAAAAAAAAAGTAGAAGTGTAAGAGAAGGAGAGAGGGCAAACATTCTCATGCTTTTAATGGGCAAGACAAATTCCGTCTCTTCTGAGCTTTAAACTTACATCTTCAATAAATCTTGAATCTAATCTTCATTTAAACGAAGCTCCTCTACCCAACAGTGCAATCTCCTCATTTCTTACTAAAAGATTGCGAGAAACTCAAATTCTATGGTTACCTAAAACCTTTTATATTTTTTTTCCTCTCATTGACTTTTGTTAAACGAAAAAAAAAAAAATTATAATTAACTTAAAGTCTGAATTTGGTTAAAAGTTTCGACATAACTAATACTTTTGAAACCATACATTATTGATGAGAAAGTTTGGATGAACCAACCCCATGAGTTTTATACTTCCTATGCTATTGCACAGATTTAAGCCAAAATTTAATTATAGTGTGCATTTTAATTACGAGGCAAGAAACAAACCAATTAAAAAAAATATATAATTCAATGATATCCAGAAACAAGAGCAATCAAGGAATGTCTCATTCAGTCAACTGAGGTGATAATAAAAATAGTTAAGATCTAAATGCTTTTGTGAAATTCAAATCTATTGATGATTCTTGTTTTGAAACATTCGTCATTATGTAGATTTAAATAACGGGACAGCTATGAATTCAATTCATAGCCATCTAATGAGCATTTAAAAGGATTCATTTAAAATAGATTTGGAAAGTAAAAAAATTAGCTGATTTACTACTAGTACTAACTATATCTCTTTTTTGTTTTGTTTGACCCATCTCATATGCCGTGTACACAAATCTTTGAAATGGTGGTGTGCATGGATAATCCCAAATAGAATTTTGAGTGTCTTCTATCTTGTTGGGTCCTGTGAAAGAGTTTACCTTAACATTTTGTCTCAGCTGTGCAACATAAAATTCGTATTTCAAGAACCTTGTTATGTGAGAGCCATCCATTTTTTACGCAATAAAAGATAATTTTTCATTATAATGCGATCATGCTTTGGTGACATATTCTAAACTTACCTTCAGGCATTCAATAATTACGAACATCGGGAAAAATTATAAAGTAAAAAGAATGAAAAAAATTCTGTTTTTCATATTTGCAAATTTTCAAAGTAATAAAAACGAATGGAGAAAGATTCTCCTACATAGCACGACGACACCTAAATTTAATTACGTCTGAGTTTTGCCATGAACAACGGTACTTTCATTCGTCTGTAGAATGAATTCCGAGCGCACACGTGCCTAAGACAAGCAACAGAATGAAAGTGACATTATTTAGTATGTGGTCCTACTTTCCCATTTTCCCCGAATAATTTATGAGAAAAAAGAAGAAACGCACAAACATCCGCATTTAACAAATACCTTTCAAGAGGTACGCAAAACAAAATAACGGTTTTGGAATGTAGGAAATCCCAGAAAGTTATGCGTTCTGAGTGCGCAACAATAGGGAAAAAAAAATCTGTCTTTGGCTTGCTTTACCGTAATTTAACGTAACAAATTGATGTAGCCATTATGTTATTGGTTTGACCATCCAATATGGCGTAATGTTATGTTGGAAATGAGGGAATTTTCAATGTTGGAAGTTTCCCAATTATTATCTTTTCGAAGATTTCCCGATGGCAAAAGGGTCAGTATCTGTTAAGATGGGCGTTTTAAATCTTGCTGCGCAAAACAACATTAATTTTGTGATGTCATTTCCAAAGGACATACCTGGTCAATCTTTTCTTTTCTTTTTTTTTTTTTTTTTTTGGTTGTTCACCTTTTTTTACCTTTCTGTCTTAAAATAGGAGTTTGTCATCGTGTCACAACAAAATACCCGTTGTCAACACCAAAGCAGCTTTGATATCTTCTCTCAGAATCAGAACTCGTAACGTAAAAGCTCGGAAGCTACACCACCCCGGATGGCCATCGGTGTGCGTCGACGGTGACATAAAGCCCGTAACGTAACGTAACATCCTCTAACAGAACGTAACAGTCATGGGGGCAAGAACTACAAGTTAATGATAGTGGCCTTTCAGCCATGCTTGACTTTCACTATTAAAGCTACAACCATTGGTTGCAGTAATGGGTGTGACAACCACCGTAGGGGGTGCCTTTGTGCGTGCGGTCGCAGGGCGGGTAGATCTGATGGAAGAGATGGTGGTCACTGCCCACACGGAGCAGGTAAACACCATCTGACTTGCTCGCTCCAGTCAGGGGCTCGTGACATGAATCACGTAGTATACAGCTTACAGGTGTTTACAGCATTGAGCGTGACCACACATTTGTACTTGACGTGTAAACCGTAATGAGCTGTGTTACGTCTTGGTGGGTATTGTATAGCAGCTGTGTTACGGCATGAATGTCACGGTTTTGGTCCGAGCCGAAGTGGTATGATCAGACTTTGGAAGTTTAACAGAGTAAACAGAATCAAATGCTACAAAATGTTCATAGTCAAAATAAATTTTAATATAAGGGCAAATCAAGTTGATATTGTATAAAAAAGCAAAATGCTTGATACGAGTATGGAGAAGTGGACTTCCATCAAGGCAAGGATGGAGTCCACGGATGGTAGCATGATAGGACCCGATCCCAGCTCTTGAATGATGATCATGATAGGAATCTTATTCGTTCTTCATGTCTGAAATTTTAAATCTAAGGAAAAAATTCACGTTTTTTAACGAGTATGAGAAAAAAAAAGGTATATGGAAATTTTATTTTTTATGCCTAAATTTTGTTTCTCAACATAGCTAAATTCCTCAGACACCTAAGAACCCAGAACAGCTGTTTTATTTCAGAGTTCTAAAATTGTACATATCTAATATTGTCTGTAAAGGAAGGTCAGAAAACTCTTTATTCACGCCATATCAAAAGGGCAAGTATTAATCTGGAGCAGAGCAAAGTATGATATCATTCTGTAGGGACAACAATTTGACAATAGTTTGAGGACTACAATGCTATGTAGGCGGAACCAATCTACTAAGGCGATACATACAGTCGACTAGGACCTACTGCAAACATCGATAGCGACCAGAATCAATTCATCTCTCGCTGAACCATTCATCCTCTCCAGGAAAAAGATTTTTCCCGAGCCTGGCAAAATCGCGTTGTACCCATACAAGAGTTTTCTGCTCCATTCAACAAGCTAAGAATGTCCCACCGTTTGACTTTCTCGGCCGAGATAATGTTTGATCTGTGGTTTTGGCTATTGGTTTATGCTAATAATAACCTTTCAGTAGTTTCAACCTCCCTCCTCTTCTCCCCCCCCTCTCTCTCTCCCCCTCTCTCTCTCTTTCTCTCGCTCCCCCTCTTTCTCTCTCTCTCTCGCTTTCTTTCTTCCTCTCCATATTTTCATTCATTCATTCCTTATCGAATCCAAAGATGTTACTTGAGGCATTCGAGGATCCTACTTGAACCTCAAGTTGCCTGTCTCTGTGAACTGACCGTTGACCACACACAGAATAACCTCCCATGGCGCCTTATGTCTGATCTGCTGTCGCTACTCTTTCATGCTATTACGGGCACACATCGTTTGCTCTTGTAACAGGTATGGCAAACGAAAATAGGACCAAAACCCCCACCGAATAACCCTCTTTACGAGTGAGAGGTATAAATCTGAAGCCTAATACAAGCTAACTAGATCCCGATCTTCAAAATGATTGTGTTCTATCACTACCAGATTATTATATGTTCGCATTTGATAGGTGTTTAAGAAGAGCAACAGGGAAACAGTCAATTGAAAACCATAGCGACAAAGGAAGAAGAGAATCTTCCCGAGAGGAAACATTATTTTCCTACACTTGGTTCCATCGCGATGATACTGGGCATTACGAGAGATACAAAAATATAAGATTTGTAATTGAATCTCGTATCTGCTGCCTAAATCTGTCGACTTTTTGTAGCTGATTACTTACCTCAAACTCATGATCAAGCTCTATTTCTTGGTGCCCACGGGGAATAATCCAATCAGACATGTCTTGCGAAGGGTCATGGTCACCCCTTTTTCTGGGTTTCGGCGACTTCTGCCCTTCCTCGCTTTTGCGTCCTCGGGATTTAGGCGAGTCCGACCCTTCTCCTCTATTCAGAGCATCTTCTGCTCGCAGCAAACCGGAAGAGCGCGATGACTTGTCATCGCTGAAGTTCCCATCACCACCGGAATTTCTTTGTTTTTCCTTTTTGGATCTCTTTCGATTGACCTGCGGGGAACGGAAGGCCTCACGTAGTCGATTAAGCGCCGATCGGTCACGGGGAGAGCGGAATGAGCTGTCGAGCCCATGATCGTCCAAGAGTCTTGAAGGAGGCACGTTGAGGCGATGCGTCTTCAGGTTATCCACACCGGCCAGCTCCCCGGGAAAGTTGGAGCCCCTTGCCGATTCTGGGAGTATCTCGCCACTGTCCGTAGATGTCTGGTAAAACAAGACGCGCGTCTGCGGCTCCGATGAGATGGAATCGCTATCCGTGGAAGTTCTGAAGGGCTGTGCACCGTCGAGGGCGTAACTGTGGCGCTGATCGGCGAAAGGTGAGGATGAGGAAGGAGAAAGAAGACTGGACGGGGGTAAAGGCGCACGCCGCGTTTTCTTCCGACCTCGAAGCCACACGTCGGGTGAGCGTGCTGGAGACGAAGACGGTGCGGGAGAATGCGACGGTGATATTGATGGGGAACCAGAGTGAGAGATGGATCGAGACATGGATGGGGATGGAGTGTCAGTGATTGTCAAAGCAGGAGAAGTGCTGGAAGAACCCGTCGCCTGCAGAGTGGTATTCCCTGCGCTCTCACCGGAAAGAGAAGTGCTGCCATCTTGATCGTCCTGATGTGCGTTCGATATATCTTGTATCGGGCTGATAAACAAGTTATCTGATTTGGAATGTTCATCGTCGTCTTCCTCGTTCTCCTCAGTTGGAGAGTTCAGCCCCACAATGACGTAGGTGTTATCCCCTACGTCTAGAAGTTGGGGGGCCGACCTGTAGCGCCCAAAGAACGCCATTTTTGCCTAACAGGCCGAGAATAGAACGACCTCTCAATCTGGTAGTTTCTCACCTTAAACAACCATTTTATTTTCTACAAAGTTTTTCTTCCCTGATAATGCTCTCAGTGTGTCATGTATCTCATGGTTTTGATCTCAGTCTATCATGATGTACTTTCTTTGTCTTTTCTCTAATGGTGATATTTTCTAACACTCACCAATCAATAATATTCCGTCGTTGATTAAATTATATTTTATATGATATAAATTCAAACAAACAAGAGTTCAAGTCTTGCTTTTGTAGTGTTATACTAAGAAAAATAAACGTAAATTGATCAAATAAGAAGTTATGCTGATATAAATTTTCGGAATTTCGAAATGGTCAACAGCTAATACTAACAAAAAAATATATCACATAGATACGTGACCAGGCTTTCACCATAAGGAATACATCATCCACAAAATACACATGTTTAATAAAAAAATATTTCACAAAGACCTAGTGCACAAGAAATCGTTATTAAAAAGGATTTTCACAATTTATTTCCAATCTCTCCGAATCGTCTTAACTATACGCATGTAGGCTGGTAAAA
Organism: Elysia crispata; assembly: GCA_033675545.1. NCBI lineage: Eukaryota > Metazoa > Mollusca > Gastropoda > Plakobranchidae > Elysia > Elysia crispata. The sequence goes on along the minus strand of JAWDGP010004319.1, from coordinate 196,829 downwards.
ATCGAACAATCTCTAAAATCACTTGGCAACTAAAAACTACCACAGATCCTTTAATGACCTCTTAACCTAAATGTATATCTATGCCTAAACTAAGTGTTTGAAAAAAAAACGTGTCACAAGCAGCAATAGAACTTCTTTTTTTTTCTGCGAGTCAACTTCTACAAGGTCTGAATATGGTTAAATAGATAAACGGTAGTGTATCTTGTGTGATTTAACCTCTAAGTATTCAGCTCTTCTGCTCATGTCTCATTGTCAGAGCAACGAAAGATCTATGACTGCTTACAACGGCTCCGGAGAGACCAGGTAAAACAAAATTAAAATTCCAGGGCACATTTAAGAATTTACGATGTCGGCCATAGGTAAAAATTTAGAGCACGAAAAAAAAAAAAAAAAAGACGGGCAGAGATAAAAAAAGTAAACGTATATTTCAAACAGTGTCATCTTATATTCACGATTAAAAAAAAATCAAATCGAGCAAGTTTTACATACAGAGGCAACTCTTAAATAAACTGTTAACTAAAATCACAACGCATTTAAAGACTTACAGTTAATTACCGGTGTATCTCTTCTTACAAATCTAAAAAACTAACGATTTATTATTCCAATGCTGTTTCTACACCGGAAAAAAAAGCGGCGATGTATAATTGAATGTATAGATGAAGATATGGCTCCTTGCGGTCGCAGCTGTTTGCATAGAATGAACTTGAGAGTCCTCATATTTAATAGTGAGTGGGAGCTAAACCTTCTCGACACCTATTTGTTTTACCTCTCCAGGCTAAAGTTAACAGGATCATGGCAGCTTAACGCTTATCTTGTCGTGCAAATCCCTGGTCCCATGGGACGTCGTTTTACGTTTAACTTTTAAATTTATTCTTATCTACCTTTTCTCTTATCGCTGAAAAATTTACATTTGGGCACGTAATTTTTTTTTCTCTTTTTTTTTTTTTTTAATTTCACAATCAGAAATTCTGGATTACGATTTTTCCATATATTAAATATTTGTACGATACCAACCGAAAATTGCCTTAGGATTTATTTTTAAGACCTTCACTGAGAGGATTTTGCTAATAATAATAATTTTTCCACCTTGTTTATTTCTGAAAAATTTTAGTTTGTCCTCCTTTATGTGTCTTAATTTTACCCCCCCCCCCCCCCCCCGGAAAAAAAACAAAACAAAACCACACGCACACCCTTCCCCACTCCAGCGGCAAGTCTTTTATGTTTCGCAAAGTAACAAAATAAAGTACTTGAATTTTGTGTGAGAAACAAACCTACATAGCTGTCATAAAACTACTGCATTACACAAAACTTTTAGGAACCCATAAGCACACACATTAGTTTAGGATGCGGTGGTGCGGTACCATGAATGAAAAATTATTCGGTCAAAGCTGGCAGTAAACTTAACACACGTAAGAATTGAAAGGAAAAACGACTTTTATGGTATATTTCTTTCACCTTCTGATGTGTTTGATTGCTAAAGCGAAGCGGAGTGTTTGCGGTTTCAGAATGAAAAGACAGGATCATTGAGAAAAAAGCGATTAGAGGCTTGGCGCAAGATTATACCTCGCTTACAAGGTAACGCCATATTAGAAACGACTTTGTGGCTATTCCTTTTCTCACACTTGATTTAACTGGAAGTTATGGACGTCAGAATGAACAGCATCTCTCGCACTTCTCGAAACAGTGCACATTTTAGATATTTGGTAATAACTATGCTACATTTCACAGGAACTACTATCAAAGTAAAAGATTGGTAGATGTGTTAAAATTTTTATCGGTATTTCTCAAATTGATAGCTACAAGGACAAGTTGGCGAAACAAGACATAGCATAGTTATCTGCTGGGTTTTTTGAAAATTATTTCCCACACCATATTTCCTATATTTTACAATAATATATATAATCGAATGAAAATCAAACTTTCATAAGCAACAAAAAACTAAACAAATGTTTTATCTTTAGATCAAGTTGATAATTGTCCCCTAGAGGACAGGAACGGGTCATTCACGACATCAGAGATTTCAAATTCTTGAGATACCTGAACCAGCACGACAATCCAAACATGCGTAGACAAACTCGTTAGAATGGTTAAACCTACAGTGGGATTGGCTGCGCAATTTTCCTTGAAAAAAAAATCGCAGCGGAGATAAGAGAATACAGGAGTTTATCTTTCAAAATCTTACTTTCAGGCCACAATCAATAAATGATTGACATTGCTAGTGAAAAAGGACAGAAACGTAATGCTTTGACTATGGCGCAATGTGAGGGTCACTTGATCATATCCCAATGATTCTGAGTTGGCAATTGATTCATTAATAACGTTAAAAAAGTGATTTTCAATTAAAATCTATAGATTGAAGAGAGAACAGCCGCATCATAATGGCTTATCCGTACGCATAATAAGCAGATATATAAGACAGGAAAGGTTCACATATTTTTCTTTAAAATATACTGATATGTGTATGTGCTTAAAGGGTACATCTCATTTTATTTGTTATTTTGTCGTGAAAAAATTGTGATATGCTTCTCCCCATACCCTTCTTTTTTTTAAGCATTCACAGGAATAACCAACAAAACTGGTTAAAGCGTAGTTTGGAATTTCTGATAAAATGCGGGTTTCTACCCACAACCACTAAAACTTTGTGGAAGGTATTTAAAAAGCACCTCTCGTTTTCAGGATCATTGAAATGTTCAAATTAATCCACATTTTTTACCCACCTATCAAATCCGTTTCAGTAATGCTGTGTAAGCTTTGGACTTATAATATAAAAAGGACTAAACGGTAGAGGGTGTATCAGGGATATGAAGAAAGATAAAAAAGGGAGAGCGGGAGAAAGAAAAAGGGAAGCAGATGGGAGAGGGAGAGCAAAAGTAAGAAAGAGAGACAAACGGGGAGAAAGGAAGAAAAAGAGAGAGAAAAAGAAAGAGATAGATAGATAGATAGAGAGAGAGACAGAAAGGCAGAGAGAGTGAGAGAGAGAAAGGCAGAGAGAGAGTGAGAGAGAGAGAGAGAAGGAGAGAGAGAGAGAGAGAGAGAGAGAGAGAGAGAGAGAGAGAGAGAGAGAGAGAGAGAGAGAGAGAGAGAGAGAGAGAGAGAGAAGGAGGGGGGGGGGGGGTGTGAAGAAACAACTAAACTGTGGGAATTGCATTAGTTGTCCAAACCTTGAATGCACCTAACTGACCTAACAATAATTATTTCCATCAGGATAAGCAGGTTCTAACAAGTCCCAAACTTTTCTTTAACTTACAGCAGCGACACTACACACTGATGAAAGCCATTACTGTCTCGTCACGATTAGAAAACATGCCTTGTATCATGCAAAGAAGAAAGATGTAAATCTACACACACCCTCTTAAAAATAGAAACCAAGTGATTTGAAATCTGATTTCATTGCACAAAAAAAGAGATCAGATGGCAAAGAAGAAAACATGGCCAGGGTGTTTTCAGTATTTTCTTTTCTTTATGGAAGAAACCTACGTCAAACCTGAAAGGCCTGAAAAACTGGAAGCCCTGAATTCAATGAATTGCTAGCTTGTTGCGTTCCTTTTTCCTATTTGTGGAGGGAATTTATTTATTCTAGTGACGGAAAACCAACAACCGAAGCGTGAAATGTCTCCAAAGGTATCACAGACTTTATGATAGTCTTCTCCGTTGAACGTGTTGACAACCTTTTATGACAAGAAGAATGCTCTGGAGTGCTGGATTCTATTTGATATACCTGGACAAGTCAATAGCCCACTGATTCTTCCAAACACATTTTGTGTCTTTGACACATTTGAGACTGTGATTTTGAAAAAAGAAGTCGGTTGACCACAGATTTTTTTTTACTTTGTATGATTTTTCAAAGCAAATAGTTTCGGTTATTTTAAATATGTTACTAAATCAATCAAAATAAAAACCCGTTTTCGATTAAATCAGAAGGCTAAATGGAAGAAGAAAAATGCAGGGTTTTGCATAAAAAAAAAATGACTTTTAAAGCTTTGGCCCCATCTTGATCAGTAAAGAAAATGCTTCTAGACAAAAAGAACTTACGATATAAATCGGTCTTCTAGAAATCAGACACCATAAAAAAAAATAATAAAAAAAAAAAAAAAAAAAAAAAAAAACGATTCATCGAAATTATCAGGCCATGACATTTTTGTAGGTAAACCCAATTTCGCAATTTTAGGATGGCGACATGATATATTCATTTGTGAGACTTAAAGTTAGAGAAGCCTAAGATTACATATTAAGAGCTTTACTCTATGACTCAACATATCTTATACCTCGTATATTACAAAACAATAATAAAAAAGCAACCTTGGTGTAAAATGTCCTAATGTTCCCATATTGACCCTAGTTTATAAGAAAAAAAAATTATATCATATCGATGTGCTAGAACGCCCCCTGGGCGAGGAAAGATGAAAGTAGTGAAACAATACTTAAAGCTATCGGTTTCTGGCTTTAAAAAAGGACAAAAATTATGATTTCAAGAAACAACTGTAAAATATAATAAGCGGTATTCACGTGCTGAGAAAAAAGGTACAAGGTCGAGCACTGAGCAAGGAAAGAATCTCAACTGAATTTTAAGGTGGCACGCAACAATTTGATCTGAGCGTCCACACATCTTTAAAATACATTGTTTCGTTAACTATAATTATGTGAAAGGTGCTCACGCCTCAATTCATTTCTTCTTTCCACTTTTTTTTAACCCGGGCTTTGGAATTTTAAGGAAAAAAACAACAAACAAACAAAATTTTAAGATAAAGTAATAACTGAGGTGAAAATATCACGAAACTTTAACTGCTATGACCATGACAAGCAAGGACAAAAAAATTGTAAATAATTGTACAAGCTTTCCTAGACAAAGGTCTTGAAGCTCACGAATACCGTAAAACAGAGGGATACAGAGTAAATCCTCATCTATTTCTTTGTACAAATAACGCAATAAATCATGATCATGGTAAACATTCTGAAAAGATGGTTCTTTCCTCTATTGTCCCCCCTTAACCAAGCATTGTCTTATTACAAGCAGGTAAGTAGGTCTACCTCTAGAAGCAAGTTCATACCTATTGACAATGAAATATAAGGCTTTATATACTATGACCTTCTAAGATGACATCACAATTTGCATTTCGAGCAAGGGCCGTATTTGGTCAACATTGGCCGACCCTGGCTTCCCTAAAACCTGACGGGAGCAATAAACTAGACCTGCAACAGGCCGGAACGGGTAAAATACCGCCACACATTAATTATACAACTGTACTTCTGTCTGGAGAGCCAGTATTCGCTATTCACATAATTCCCCACATTAGGTCTTTCTTACATAGGAGACACTGTGTTTGAGACGACAAAGCTCCCTCCCAAAAACAACGGACTTGATTATATATGCTATCTGACGGTAGCGGAAAAGGTTGTAAGGCAAGGATGTTAGCACTACTGGGAGTTAATGTGAAAAAAAAATAGGAATTAAAAAAAATTATCACGAACACACCAAATACGAACCTGAACTCATTAAAACTGAATGTTGGGGCGAAAGGAACATGCGCTAAACGTGTGGCAAATTTTAAGCAATTGTATGCAAAGGCCTGTTCGTGGAAATTCAGTAGCATCATTAAATTAAAATGTGAACAAAAACAGACATTAAATTTTATTTTACAAATTTTAATATGAAAAGCTTATTTGCGTCTTTGAAACTGAATGCATGGCACTTTAATATCGGACTGTGTCTAGATTTAGATTTTGTCGTGGAATTTTTGTCTCATAAAAGACAACTTACGTCAATCGCCATTTTTTTTTATCCGGGGCACAATTTTATTAAGCCGTGCAATTTCTTTCCTTGTTGAAGGGTGGAGTGCGCTTACTCTCGAGTTAATAACAGATAAAAATAGAGGGAAGTGATCATTTCTAAGTTTATCGTGAAAGCGCGAGATAGCTCAGTCGCTTGAGAGATGAGCTGATATGATATGCAATGGGATTCTGGTTTGATTCTTGACTGACACATCAATGGTGCGATCGTACCCTAGCTACTTCGCCCTATGTCTGGTTCGAACATAAACCGTCAAACGGAAAGACGAAACATTTAATTGTTTGCAAAATTAATGAATGGGTGGTAGCAGGTGATCAAATAATGTGACTTCCCTGTGTTTCAATTTCTAGGCGGTTCTTCTTAAAGACTCTTCCAATCATTTTAGTTCACGCGAGTTTGGCCTTTAGACTTGAACGTAATTCAAACAGGGCGCGAAAGGAGAGCATTGACCTTTTCCCTCCCCTCCCCTCCTCCCCAAACTGATCAACTCCATAAAGTAATAATCTAGTAGAGTGTTTGCCTACATTTTTACCATAGAACTATCAATAAAAGTAAAAACAGAACCTTTCTTTTTTTGTAATCATCGTTATCAAGATTGTCTAATCTCATAAGGGTCCTTTCTATCAACCAATGATAGATAAACTTTACCGTGGGAGACATCGCTGCAAGCCACGCACTGGATCGAAACTAAATACCTTTATGGCCCCACGTTGCTCATCATAACAGAGCTTGCGATATACTATTTTAGCCAATCAGCCGATCAGTCAGCCACTCTAAAGCTTTACCATTCTTTAAAGTCAGTTATCTTTCATATATCACATCCTAAAGGTCGAGTAAAAGTGGGAGGATTAGTACCTAAGCACCGAATCGTCTATTAATATTATATGAATATTTAATAACATCTGGCTGGGCAGCTCAAAAGAATTACAAGTTATCTTTTTCGATAACTATTAATATTCTAAGGAGGACAATAAAGATTATTTTTTTTAAATCATATTCTTTTTTTTAGAAAGCTGACAGTTACACGTAAAACATGTTTATCAAAGACATCATTGCTGGAGCAATTATATCAACACCGAGGTTATCTATGATGTGGTAGAAGATAGTAAGGCTCAGACAAGTATTTCCTTTAGCTTCTTCACCTAACTTCACCATGAAAACAAGAGTGCATGTAATTATATGTCGTAGCTGCATTAAATTTTGACAAGCTTGAGTGAGTTCTATTTTTAAATTTGAAATTTCCGTCTGAAATTTCCAGCCTGTTCACTTAATTTCCAAGCCCATGTACACAAAGATTCTCTTAAGATATACCAAATAAGCGTCTGTCAGGCAGGCCCACACTTAAAAGCAAAGGTTCAAAACTCATTGTTATAGTGAAGGTTTCGAAATTAATGACCCCTGCAGATCTCATTTAAACGTTCTTCCACGCCTCCCACAAACGCTCAAACAGCAAAATATTAATACACCTGCGCAGAGATCTGCATTATGTGTCGGAGAGATGTAATGGCTATGTCAGTAGTGAAGGATATTAGAGCCGTATCTATTCAGCTGGGATGTTTCTAACGCAGCCTTGTTTCATGACCAAAAAGACAAAAAAAAAAACAACACCTGCTTGGGCTGCATGGTGATGAATGCAGAGTAATTAATAAATCCAATCAGTCTCATCAAAGAACTCAAAATCATATTTTACTGGAATATATCTTCAAAATTTGTATTGGTCAAATAATACTAAATGTATTGCTGCTGTTGATCAATATGCTTCGTAAATCTATTTTGTAGAGATCTTTTCTCGTGGAAAAATTTCGGGTGAGCGATACATTAGTGAAACAAAGTACAGTATAAACAATAAATTTCACGTCTCCGTTCAGGATCGATCACGCTTCCTAAGGTTTCTGTTTCATCTTAGTTAGGTTTCGCTGCAAAATTCTTCATATTTAAAATTCTATAATAATGAGCAGGAAAAGAAAATTGCAAAATCTTATTTCGAAAAGAAAACCTAGCAATTTAAACACTGAAAGAGGTAGGCAGTGATTGTTAATTGAAATGCTAAAGCTCTTCTTTGCGAAATGACTTTGATGGTCTAAATAAAGCTGGTCTTACTATGTCGCATGGCCGAGCAGAACTAATAGTTGACGCTTCCGACATCAAGTCGACACTCGGCAAGATGAAGTTCGAATCGCGCACTGAAAGCAAAGGCGAGCGCGTTACACCCCCAGCCACTGGATAGTAAACGGTCAGTGGCATTAGCATGGTCAGTGACCTTCTTCCAAAGCGTCAACCTCGGCGTTCGTGTTTATTGTTGACCGATCTATAATCTAGGATTACAGAGGCTCAAAAAACGAGCCGTGGATCCCAACACTGTATTTCCCTCCCAAAGGAACTTAATATTTGAGGAAAGAGAAGAGGTTTGCGGTTTGGAGGGATGGGGAGAGAGAGCGGGGAGGGTGTACAATTTTTGCCAGCAGCAAACAGGTCTGTCATTGTCAGATTAGAAAAGTAATTTCAGTGGTTTTGGCAAAGCTTTTCGGGGAACTACGTTTTTCTTCTTTTCAAAAGAATTTACATTTCGAATCTCTATACTTCAGAAGAGTATAAAACGAATTTATTATTTTTTTTCTTTTGGTCAAACATATCTAACGATATTTGAGGCCCAAGCACAAGCCCGTGCTTTCATTCAACACTTTGACAGTGAGTGTAAACATAAAACAGAAAAAAACATCTTTAGAAGTCCAGAAAAAGAAATCTGAAAATTCCAACTCCTCCTACGCAAGGAATGTCAGAGCGGGTAATCAAACATGTGGGAAGAGAAGGATTAAAAGGCCACTGAACTAGACCAATAACAAGAAGGTGTTGCCGTGTTTGAAAAAAATAATGGGAACACTAATTTGCTCTGAAAACAATCTAAAGGCAGGCACTGGCCTGTGCAACTTGCGTTTTTGTCGCATGGGTGGCACTTATTAGATTCTAGCCATGGAATGATAGTTTGGAAAAGAATCTTTGTTTCTAGTTTTTAAAGATCGTAATCGAGGTTGTGGAGGATCGTTATAGAATGTCTTTTCTTTTAGACAGACATAAGAAGTAGAAGTGACAAATGGGGAATAGATAGATTATTTTATATGAGTGAAAAGTAGGAGTGCCACATAAGGGTACAAAATCAAGAACGACAATGTTTTCTTTGAGTTAAAAAATTTGAGCTGGGCTTAGTATTCTTTGTATTTGAAGAGGACAAAGCGAGAAAAACATAACTAGCGAAGAGTGGGTTTATCGGTAATCTTTAAAGTACGAAGACAATTCGATATGGTCAAAAAAAACAGGTAAAGAACGTAATCTAGCATTGCATTTATAGTATCTCCCCTTCTCATTTACTCTTTCCCTCTCATTTTCTCTCAATTCCAGACCATGTATTTAACAACAATATGGTTTTTTTTATCACAAAAACTAATTAGATAATACCAAACTAAGGCTGTAAATAGATCCATACTGGGGAAAAACAAAACAAACAGGTGACGAGTGGAAAAACACACAGAGAAAGAGAGAGATAGGTAAAGAGAGAGGGGCAGGGGAAATGAAGAAAGGAGAGATAAAAGAAGAGATCCTGAGAGAGAGAAAGAGAGAGAGAGAGAGAGAGAGAGAGAGAGAGAGAGAGAGAGAGAGAGAGAGAGAGAGAGAGAGAGAGAGAGAGGTGGGGAGTGAGAGAAAGAGACTGTAATTAACACAATAAAGAAATGAACCAACCTTTCCCTATATAGAATAAATCTAATCTAGCCTGGGTCTAGAATGAAAACTGTTTTTATCTCATTTTTTCCCTTCTGTTTTTATTCTTCAGAAGAAGCCTCACCAACACATTCTTTGCTAGGCGTTAAAAATGCAATATCTCCATTAAAATATTTTTTTTTAAATCTGGTTTTAATGCAGTTTTATTTTTCTTTCGCTTTTATAATTTTTTTCTCCTATTCTAACCAAAACTATAATGCTGATGCTTCTATAAAGATCACTTCCATCATCTTTTTTTTTACTGCTACTACTACTATTACTGCTGCAGCTGCTTCTACTTCTACTACTGCTACTACAAGTAGGCCTACTAATACTACAACTAATACTACTACTGGTGCTGCTAATACTGCTACTACTACTACTACTACTACTACTACTACTACTACTACTACTACTACTACTACTACTACTACTAGTACTACTACTACTACTACTACTAATACTACTACTACTACTACTACTACTACTACTACTACTACCACTACTATTACCACTACTATTACTACTACTACTACTACTACTACTACTACTACTACTACTACTACTACTACTACTAATATAACTACTACTACTACTACTACTATGCTGCTGCTTCAGCTTCTGCTTCTACTACTACTACTACTACTACTACTACTACTACTACTACTACTACTACTACTACTACTACTACTACTACTACAACTACTACTACTATGCTGCTGCTGCTGCTACTACTACTACTACTACTACTACTACTACTACTACTACTACTACTACTACTACTACTACTACAACTATTTGACCAATATTTCGCTACAATAAAGGGTATCAGCATCTACTACAAATAACTAATATTAATTAAATAACATAATTATATATATATATATATATATATATATATATATATATATATATATCTTACTGTTTATAAAAATTCCTAAGAATCCACAAACTTTAAGCTTTGCTGGGAAAAAAAACAACGGAATTACGTTGAATTTGAAACTAACTAATGAGATAGCCACTTAAAACACACGTCACACACTGCATATAAAGGAATGAACAGATCCTCACTTGGCATAATTTAACAAAACATTATCTATCTCGTCTGTGATGCTATACTTTCGAAGGAAACTGAGTTATTCACACATTAGAAGGCACAAATTCCATTTAAAATCGCCTACATGCAGCTTTCGTGTCTAGTCTCCGCGTGTTGTCTTTGTATGGAAAGACTGTCGCAACGACAAACCACCCGACCGTAACACGACGGGCCGGAGATCTATCTACCTTTCGTTTAACTACACTGCTATGCTGGAAGTACCCGAAAACCTCCCTGGATGTATGAACGGGACAAGTGTAGGTTGAAGAGAGACCAGAACTAGCACTTGCAGCAGAGGCGCGCGACACGCCAGTGACGTCTTGTGACACCCTCATTCATTTCCACAGGCTGCCTGAGGACTGAGGAGTGCCTGCGACTGCTCTGTACTGTCAGCAGTTTGCAGGTAGCAGGACTGTTTGGGTGGCTGAGGACCCTCCAACCGTCTTAATAATAATGGCTGGACTTAATACAGGAATAAAAGCCTATGAATCCACAAGGAAAGTCTTTTTTAAGCAGAGCTAGTCGTAATGTAGCGCTTAAATAGGTGTAGGGATTTCGAAAAGGCCCACCATCGAGCCAAACGACAGGAACTTAAATTCCAATAGCATTCAATGAACATTGTGTAATACTGTGATGAAAACACGCACCGATTGCTGCCGAATACAGTAACCACAGTGACAACTGACAAGCTCACGGTAGTCTCTTTGTCAAACCGTGCAAAATAAAATGTAAAGACTAAGTCTCGATATATTTTGGCGCTGATCAGACAGGTCTATAAGTGGAAAAACTACACGCCACCCGTCACGATCTAGATTATCTGGTGTTCAAAATCATCTATCTACCTGTGCAGAGAGAGAGAGAGAGAGAGAGAGAGAGAGAGAGAGAGAGAGAGAGAGAGAGAGAGAGAGAGAGAGAGAGAGAGAGAGAGAGAGAGAGAGAGAGAGAGAGAGAGAGAGAGAGAGAGATTAAGCCCTGATGGTTGGGTATCTTGTCATATCCCGTGCAAGCTGGATGGGTGGCTGGCAAGGGGTAGTGTTGGTCCTGTTATCTGTCCAAAATATCACTACTGGGACAACAGTTAGTGGTGACAACATTGACAGGGACAGCTTTTGTTGTAGACAAAAGTAAGATTCGCTGGTCACGATAAAGAATGGGGCGGGTCCGCACACGATGTTTTCGTCTGCCGTGGAGATAAAAAATTAGTTTAAGCGATCTCGATTTTAGTTGGTTGTTCTCAAACCTCTATGAGAGAGAGAGAGGGAGAGAGAAAGAGAGAGAGAGAGAGAGAGAGAGAGAGAGAGAGAGAGAGAGAGAGAGAGAGAGAGAGAGAGAGAGAGAGAGAGAGAGAGAGAAGTAATATGGTTGAACCAGAAACAGCTATATTTTAAAGGCATCCAAGCTAACTTTGATAAGCTGCGATACATTTCACACTACTGTGTGGACGACAGGACATGCGACCACACATGCAGTTATCATTTCTTTTACTGTCATGTGATGAGCAGAAAAAAAATTCAAAACAAAAATACGCTAACGCAAGCAAACCGACAAGCTAAGCTCTTTTGGCAACGCGATAAGCGGCGTCTTTGTTTATGAAGATTATCACTTTAAGACGTTTAATTTGACGCATATGTCTGTAAAGATATTACTACTGATCGAAGAAAACGTTACACTTAAAACTTTGAGAGGTTTGACATAAAAAAGCCAATTAGAAAGTTAAACATTGTTCTTTTTTTTCACCCGTGTAACTGAATTTAAGGCAAAATCAGTAATCTAAAAAAAAAAAAAAGTGACTGTAACAGAAAACTAACCGCCGAAACTGAGACAAATAGGAGGTGCTGTTTCCAATTTAAGAGAATTTCAGAGTAGCAGCACAATCATGATATTTACCAAAAAAGCGAAACAAAACAAAAACAAACAAAAACTAAAACAAAAACAAAAACAACAAACAATACCCCCCCCCCCCAAAAAAAAAAAAAAAAAAACCCTTGCAGATATGCACCTTCTCATTCTACTCTTGTATCCATTTTGCTCGCAAAGAATAACGGAATGAACGTCTGTTTTAATGACTCCAAACCATTCATACTTTAAGCGCAGAGCTCTATTTTTAATGCTTACCTCCTTAAGATTATCTTATTTCCTGTTAGGAAAGAACTTCCAACATAGACATAATCATTTACCTTAGTCATCTAAAACAGCTTCCGTGGGAACGTTTTATTAAGGTTTGAGTCATCAACACGCTGGTTTCATACATAATTTTTTTCTATTATTTTCATAGAACTTACGACATTTTGTGGTTTCACGATGGAGACAAGCACCCATAAAATCTACATCTAGATCTCCTTACAAATACACCACTGATCAGATTCTTACTACTTACGTCCCATCACATCCCGTCATGTATGTCAGCCTAAAAAAATGTCACCACAAACCGTTTGTATAGATATCTATCTGAGCCAAAAAACCACACCAAGTATTATTTTCTCCTCACCTCCTGTCCTTACTATTTCTTCATTCACATCTTCCTTGGCCACCATCCCATTTCGTTCTAGACAGGGCATCCAAAAAAAAAAAAATAATAAAGAAAACAAAAAAGGCGAAATAGTTTTCATTCACAAAAATCGCCTGCCCATCCCTATAAAATCAGTGAATAAAAAAAGAATCCAAGGTTGAGTGGATGGAATAGGTAAGCAAAGTGGTTTCAGGATGGCGTATGTCTGGTTGTCTGGGTTCTGTGGTTGGTGATTTAACCAAAGGGTTGGAGGGGCGTGAACTTTGAGAGAAGATTCAATTCACAATGAACACAGTGTGATTAAATATGCTGAAAAGACCACTTGGAGATATAAAATTCTTGTCAACTCCTACATACCTGGGTGCCTTGCCTGGTGAAGTGAAGGCTGTATGTGTGAAAAGATTAACACTATTTACCGGACCACAGAAAGGGAGAAAGATTAACAGAACTAGATAGAGAGTGAGATGACTATTTATATTCCATCGCAATGTAATTTGATGGTGGTAAAGAGAGAGAGAGAGAGAGAGAGAGAGAGAGAGAGAGAGAGAGAGAGAGAGAGAGAGAGAGAGAGAGAGAGAGAGAGAGAGAGAGAGAACTAAAGAGCAAAAGTGTGGAAGAAAGAAAGAAAGAAGGAGTGAGAGAGAATTGAAAGATAAAGAGAGAAAGAGAGACAGAGCAGAAAGAGATATTCTCAAATTTTTAAAGGTTCATTGAATTGATTATTTTTGTATCGATATGATCCGTGCTTTTGCTTTGCATAATAACTGGACGTCAAGTCCAATGCATTTCATGTTTTCTTACCTCATACAAATAGGGTTTTAAAAAAATCAAGAAAAAAAAAAGATATTTATATAAAATTATGTCCTTATTTAAAATGGTCATAATATTATTTATATAAGAAGTTTATGCTTTAATTCACAAAATTTTTTGGTCACACTCAAGCAATTTCGCGTCTTAGTCAGTATATCGCATCTTTAGAAACATAGGAAGATTTTCTTCCAAACAAAACGACCAAAAATAAAAAAAAAAAAGAATGAAAGTAAATAAAGTTCTAATAATTCTGAGCTACAAAAAAGTTTTGAATGATGAGTCAAGCAAAATTTGTCAACGCACCCATCACAAACTCTTTTCATCAGTTTGAATCGGGTTAAAGAAAATAAAAAAAAACCCCAAACAAACCATAAAAAAACGCAAATTAACACCTAAACTCAACTGGAGAGTATTGCACTCCCCCTCCAAACAGACACCCACACAGAAAAACAAACAACTAAAACAAAAACAAAAAAAGGTTTGTCTTCATTTATTGAATATAATTCTACGGTATTTAAAAAATTGACCTTCGATGCAATCCATTTCTTAAAATCAATAAAGCCTAAAAAATAAAGCACGCAAGAAACAAACAAAAACAAATAAGTAAATGTAGCGCCGATGGTAGGCTACTAGTAACATTGAGTCTCACTGAAGCAGGTGCTTGGTTAGGCAATATTGAATAACCGATACTATTGTAGCGGGGCTGGTTACAGTCTGGATAGTTATGGTTAAGGGTAGGAAGAAAAGGGGATTGAGGGAGGACATGGGTTAGTGGTTGTCGATGTCACCAGGTAGAAATGATGGGGATCGAACTGAGGCAGATGCCCTTGAAATGTAGATCGGATTGTAGGTTACACATAAGATACGCGACGGAAGCGAAAAGGGTACAGAGAAAAAAGAGGGAAAGATACAAAACGAAAAAAAAAAAAAATTGAGAGAGCGGGAGAGAAGGTACGATAAAAAGATAGACAGGCATAGAGGCAATGAGACCTCATTTGGAGAAAGATATACTAATATAGATAGAGAAAGAAAGAGATAAATAGAGAGAGAAAGAGAGAAAGCGAGAGAGAGAGAGAGAGAGGGGGGAGAGAGAGAGAAAGAGAGAGAGAGAGAGAGAGAGAGAGAGAGAGAGAGAGAGAGAGAGAGAGAGAGAGAGAGAGAGGGATAAAGATGTTAAAAAAGCAATTGAAATGTAAAAAAAAAGGAAAGGCGAAGGAGAGAAGAATTATTTGCTAATCATCCTCCACCAAAAAAAGTAAATAAAAAATAAAAAAAAAATAAATACAGAAAACAAAAACACTCTATATTTTGCATCTTGGAGCGATCATTTGGAAGCAAAATATAACAAACCCACCACAACTAATCGTGGAATTTATACAAGACAGTGCAAATAACTTGATACAGAACAAAGAGCAAACTAACGTCTAAGAAGCAAAAAGTTAAAAGCAGAATAATTTCTTATCACCCTGGGATGGATAAGCACAGAGGTTAAAATAAAGGAAAAAATTTGTAGCAGTCGTAAAATTTTGTTGCGATTCATGTCTCCATTCAGTCTGGACAAAAGATTTTCCCAAATGGAGCAACGAAACACATTATTTTCCTGGACGTCTTTTTGCAGCTACATAGATCTAGGTTGGTCTTAAGCTATACGTCACAATATCTTTGAAGCTGATAACCATAATGCAAAATATTTTAAGGGATTTCATGGGAGAGATATTGCTATTAAAACTGACGCTGTTGAATTTCGCACAGAGCTACAAAGATTGAAAATAAAATAAAAGAAAACGACAACACAAAACTTGGATTATTTTTTTTTCAAACTTTTTGGATTGACGTACGACCTCTAGGCTGCGCAAAGATGTTGAAACAGAGAGTGACAAGTCCAGCGTAGTAATCTAGGTGACCCCTTTAAAGTAATAATGTTCCCACTTAAAGTTAGCGATACCATCACCGTTCTAAATGTTGATTCCGTGATGTCTAACACTTTCTGGCTTGTTCGACCTTCGCAGACATAGAGGACCCTGAAATTAGTTTGTTTCAATGAATAGGGGATATGTTAAGGTGAGATGTAAAATGGAAGATGAAAAGGAAATTTAAGACGAGATTGTTATCTACAAGGGCTCGCTTTAGTATGTACATCTCTTCCTTATTGAAAAGGTCATAGCTTAGTTTTATTTTTTGTGTGTGTGTGTGTGTGTTTTGGGCTGTTTTAGAGTGACGAATTTTATTTCTGGTTATTGATAAATTTTGTTTATTTTTTTTTTATGTAAATTAAGTTGGAGGAAGTGACAGTGAGATGGTAAATTGATTTGGGGAAATGAAAGTATATATAATAAAATGGAGAGGAAGGAAGCGAGAGAGATGTGTTAAGAGATAAAAAAGAGATGAGAATGTACGAGAGAGCTAGAAAGAGAGAGAGAGAGAGAGAGAGAGAGAGAGAGAGAGAGAGAGAGAGAGAGAGAGAGAGAGAGAGAGAGAGAGAGAGAGAGAGAGAGAGAGAGAGAGAGAGAGAGAGAGAGAGAGAGAGAGAGAGAGAGAGAGAGAGAGGAAAGAGAATAATTGAAAGAGGTAAAAAACAAGAGGCAAGTGTAGAGAAGCTTTGAGTTTGTCGGCTTTTATCTTAGATATGGGTTAAAGACTTGAATCGACTCTTTCCAAAAGATTTTGGGAACACAATGAGGGGAAAAACATAATGATCATGTTCACAATAACATGTACGGATGCCTAGTAATCAGAGAAATTGGTAAAAACAGATCACCAACAAAATAGCTTTAAGGAGAAAATTAATGGAACCAAAAGAAAACACATTAATGGGTCAACTTCAGCAACATAGATAAATTGATGTTAGGGGTAATTTTTTATTCCTTTTCCTCGAGAGACAGTACACTTTCGCGGGAAAAACCCATCACTAAGCCCACACTAACTTTCCCTAAGCCACCTCATACACGTTCGTTTTGAATTTTTAAAGTAGGATAAAAATCTGAGGTAAACTTAACAAAACAGAAAGACAGATTTTTTTGACGCAAAGATCCTGCTTAAGATAATTTTCAACAGGAGAGATATTTCAGCTGCTCCATCGTGCAAACTTACCTTTGCGTGTTTAAGTCTCATTAAAAAAAACAAGAGCTTAGCGATGCAGGGAAAGAGAGAAAGAGAAAGAGATAGGCAGAGAGAGAGAGAGAGAGAGAGAGAGAGAGAGAGAGAGAGAGAGAGAGAGAGAGAGAGAGAGAGAGAGAGAGAGAGAGAGAGAGAGAGAGAGAGAGAGAGAATCCAGCTAAATTCCTTTGTGAAACTGAATTTGCTTACCAAAAAAAAAGTATTTCAATTGATCTTTTAATAATACACGCCTGTTTCATGTATTTCTTGGCTTATCATTAACACGAGAGTACGAACAACCAATACTGCGTTGTAGTCATTCCACGGGCGGTTTCTGTTACTCTTGGCAACAAGGACAATCACTAACTTCACGATAGAGCTCGCTCTCATTTCAGAGGCAAAAAGAATACCTTAGATTTATTAACCAAATTTAAAAGTACTCTCCAGATAATTTAAGGACGAGCTCATGCAGTCTACGGGGTGGGGATGAGGGAGGGAGGGAGTGGGAGCAACAGATAACTCAGTCGATAGAATGTTCGACTGATAAGCTGGAAATTGGGGGCTCGATCCTTGTTTGGATCATCTAGTGGAGAGGTTGGGTTCAATTCTAACGACCCCTTTCTCGGGCTGACTTGACAGAAACCGCCATCACCGCATAAGGTTCTTCGACAATCATTCGGGACTTAAAACTAATCAAAAGACTTTCAATCTCCACCTCAAATGGCAGAAGTTCTGCTCTATGAGAAATGAGAAATACAGTGGATCGGAGAACCGTGGAAGACTGTCACGGGTTGAAATAGTAACTGACAGATCGCAGCGGGGAGTGCTTAGATATTGTTTTGTATGTCTTTTATCAGGGATGATATGGTTGAGTGTGGAAAGGGAGGAGGGGGAGAAGGTATACAGTTTCGGTGTGATGGGAGAGAGTTTCACAAGAATCCGGATCCCGGCTTTTCGAAACGTCAGCATCGTTTATCATGATCATACTACTGCGCACTTGCTGACACTGGTCACGCTAGAAGTATTGGATCTGTAATGCTAGTGTAGCTAATAATTACTATAAAGACTAGTATACTCAGTAATAACAACTATATTGTGGGATGAACAGGGCGCATTTTTTACCATTCTATTTTGTTATTGCAAGTGAAACTTGTTGATTCAGCCATCTGTTCCTTTATTTCTCACGCTGTCATAAAGAATTAGCAAATATTTCCCAGAAACGAACTTGGGACGTACTTACATAGTTTCCGTTTCCACTTTGCTATTGTCACTCCCCACCTCCCAATCCGCTGGAGATATTCAAAATAATGATGACAGTTGTGATAATGTTAATTGACATACTGTCTTGAGGAAATCGTTTCTTCGCTTCTCCTGATATTATTCATCATATTCAAATACAACATGAATACATTTGCTTTATTTATTACAAAATAAGGAGGAGCGAAAGCATAAAGATGTCAACTTACTTACCCTCGTTCTTTTCCAGCTGACATCAAACCGAGGCGTAAATCATTGATGAAAGTAACAATACAGGGAAAACATCCTGCTGATGGATTCAGCGGTTCTAAGCTCCGTCGCACACAGGGAGTGGGCGTTATTCCATTCATAAAAAGTAGTACTAAATTATGCCTTTCACATTTCCCACCTATAGTTTTTACGCAACTTTACGTCTATGCTATTTTTTTCCAATAGTAACCAGTAAAGCAATCTATTGTTGTTTTCTTCGTTAGTTGTTTGATGCTGTGGCCCATCAACAATACTATGATTTCAGGTCTTTATGTATATCAAACTTAAAACCCCGTCGAGCTGTGGGTATTTGAAAAAAAAAAGACACCATTAACTCATCTACGAACGGTTTGGGTCTTGAACCTGAGAAGAAAATCCCTACGGATATCAGGGTGGACGCTCTAACGCCACAATCACCGACGCTCTACTAGTTCGGACAAACAGTTAATGAAAGCCCATGCTGAAAACATCCTTATCTGTCTCCCAAAGACATTAATGGACACATCTGAGAAATAAGTTATATTTTAAAATTTATCTCAAAACCTAGTAAGCCTACAAGACATTTTAAGAAAATTTAGAAACTTAAAAAAAATGAAACAAAGACATGTTTTCTTGTAAAAGCTAACCCTTTCAAAGCGATATATTATTAATTTTCGTAAAAAACATGGCGAATTTATTATAATGGCTCATTCCCTTGGGATGCAAAAAGCGAAAGAAAAGTGTTATGTATGACATTGTCTAAATGTTTATTGTATCATTTTCGGCGTGTAAAAATCGTCCTTAGAACTCAGTCATATAATAAGCAAAAAGTGAGAACTTAAGAGAAAAGAAAAAAAAAAGAGAGAGAGAGAGAGAGAGAGAGAGAGAGAGAGAGAGAGAGAGAGAGAGAGAGAGAGAGAGAGAGAGAGAGAGAGAGAGAAAGAGAAATAAAGAAAGAGAAAGAAAGAGAGAGGGAAAGAAAGAAAACGAGATAGAGAGAGGAAGAGAAAGAGGGAGAGAAAAGCAGAAAAAATGAGGGGCAGTCAGTGATAATCAATAGACTTCAATAACAAATTTGTAATCACGAAGGATAAAAAATTCTTATAAGCTTCTTTACATTTAGAGTATTTTTAATGACTTAATCAAATATTTAGTTCTTATATTATTAGATATAATCCCTCATCGAACATTTTTAATGCAGTTCTATTCTTTGAAATAACAATCCACTAATATGAAACTAAACAGACAAAGAACATGTTAACACAAGTGATTTATTGGATGATACAGAATTGTTTTCGTTGATGATAAAGAGTTTAACCCTTTTGAACAATATAGGGTTTCACGAATAAAATACCTCTAAAGAAAAAGACCTTAAGATAGTCTTTTTTTTGTTAACTAAAACACAATCCGATAATGAACCATTCATTCAGGAGGTCATTAGAGTTTTATCTAGAAACAGCTTAATTAAAAGAGTTATCTAAAGTTTTGATCAGACTACCGGAAAATCCTCGTGTTAAGCTTAGATTTAGGAAACAACTGCGCTCTAATCTATGAGATAGTACCTCTAGGTACCATCTGGTCTTTATCATTATAACATAAACACAGTATTAGGTCCTGCCTTTGAAGAGATACTATCGTTTAAGTATACACGTATCTATCGAGCAGAATAGGTTTTGACAAGCTTTATTGTGCCTTCTTAGTATTTTCATTAATTTTGAAGATTTGATAAAGCCACCATTCCATCCATATAGACAATATCCTCTCTTTCTCCACATACATTCTCATTTTAATACACAAGAAAATCTGTGAGACAGAAAGCTTGAATTCATTTTTCTTTTGAGATTGTAATTAATGTGTTTTGCAGATCATACAAAAATAAAAAAAAGCCAATAAGTAGCATTATGAACGCCTTGGTCCGGTTAAAGTAACTTTGTTGTTTCCAGTACTATTGCCTCTGCCTTGTTCACAAATGAAAAATAACCATTAATCTATTCATATGCAAGCTGTAAAGATTTCGTTTTTTTCAGTCAGGCAAAAAAGGTGCATAAAAATTGCAAATGATTCAGATTGGATGTAAAAATATGAGGAAAAGACATACAAAATCGTAACAAAAAGAAAAACCATTTAAAAATTAAAAATTAAATTAAAAAAAAATCTTTAAAAATTCCCTACATTATATTTTTGTATTTTTTAGACAGTCCTCATAACTGTGGCATAATCTCATGAAATAGCACATTTTAAAGTTTCTTCAGAGTACTTATAACTTCTTACAAAATTTAATAAACTTACAAGAAGATTTTGAATAATTACAACGCATTTTTCAGGACTTCTAATTTGCAAAGCAGCATGCATCTTTAGAAGAAGAGCTCCCTTTCTTTCTTTCTTTCTTTTTTTTTTTTTACCAAAAAAGATGTTCACTTAAAATGTTTGGGTAAAATAATAAACGTTTGACGTCCTTCACATAGACGTGCTATGAGATGTTATTTTTTGTAAATTTAAGATGCTTGTCTTTTGCATTCCGGTTTAGCGAGCACCAAGCTGAGAAATAGGATACCCAGTTCTATTGTCAGGGTTATTAGGGCGCATCGGGGCTTAGAGTGTGGTTCTTTACTGTTTCTTTCCTTTCTTTTCATATTTTTGGAGCAGAAAATCGTAAGAAGAGAAAAACAAAGATGACAGGCGAATTAAATTTGAAAGGGGTAGATAGAAAGCGTCCTAGACCGGATACATGGGTGGGCACACAGAAAGAAACAAAAATGATACAAAAGGAAGCTACAATAATGGTCTTCAGGTTAAAGATCCAAAGGAAAAGGCAGTCAACAAAGTTGGAACTATCTGTCATGAAAATTAGCAAGGTAAGAGGAAAGAGAAAAGAAAACACCCTAAAACCATTGGCTTGACAGATATATTCTCAGATACATATTTTTGTAGAGAGAAATAGAGTCGCACGAACACGATGAGAAATAAAGGTGTTGGGTAAAAAGAAAGCAAAGTGGAGCAGTATTAAATTGAAATTGTAAAGTCCTTAATAATCTTTTGAGGTTTAATTTATTTCAATGTAACCAGAATTAGAGAGAAAAGATAATCCAGGGATCTAAAATCCTTTTGGATTAGGTATGTATTTTCTTTCAAACGGTTTTTAGGTTTATAGTGTTTTACTGCAATGAATGGCGAAAAATAGATCGCAAATACTGTAATAAGCAAGTAAAAAAACAAAAGGGCATGAAATACGAAGAAAATCTCATGGATTCTTAAAGCAAATTAATGTAGTCGGAGGATAAAAGAGAAAGCAAAATTAATTTTGAATCAACATTGAAAGATGTGTTGAGATCTGTACGGCGATACAGATATAAAATGCTTCAATGGCGACCGCTGGCTAGACATTTGTCCAGCCAGATAATTATGTTTGTGCGGGCAGAAAGTAAAGATGCGGAGATCTCCCAGATAGAAGACCTCCCACTTAAGTGAAAACGAAATGAATATTAAAACTAAAAGTGTTAAACCTTTTATATATAAAAAACTGACGCTGTTTATTTCTAATTTATTTCGCCCGCTGGCTATCTGTGACCAAAAAACAAAAACAAAAATCTTTAAAACATGACATGAAAGAGAAGTAAACGAGACTGAAACTGACCATGTAAGTAGCGAAATGTATACCGCTCTTGTGTAAACCATAAAAAAAATCCTCAATTGCTTTTTTATTGGAACAATTTCTCTTGCAATGATCCTGGAGTCCCAAAGCGAAATGATAGGGGATAGCCAAGAACTGCACATGGTTTTTCTCTTTTCTTTATGGCAGGAAACTGCGAAGTGAATGAATCGAGAGAATTGCGAAGTTGATGGGTCACCACCGGCGTTATGGCTGTAAGTATTGCTATGAGCTTTCGTGTTGACCAGCAGGGGGTCCGAACGGGCACACTACCCGATGTCAAGTTGCTGTTGTTTGCTGTGGTACTGTTTTATTTTATTTTATTTTTTTTGTGTAATTGGCATTGCTATAGGATTTGACCTTTTGTTGCTGTTATTGTTGTTGTAAATATCATTTTTGTGGTTACTTTTGACTTGATGTTGTTTCTGTTTTTTTTTTTGTATGATGTGATTGTTGTTGCACTTGTTACTGTTCTTCTTCTTCCTCTTCTTCTTTTTCTCGTCCTCCTCTGTCATCTCCTTTTCCATTAACTTACTTGCAACAGAAACCAAAACCACTCATTACATGACCTTTTCGCCGATCATTTGACAACCTTCGTGCTCCCCACAAAGCACTAATATTGCAGCGCCTTACATGGTGAATATCCTGGTCTTTTTTTTATATGCATCAGAGATGCGCTGATAGTGTCAAGTTTTAAGACAGCTGTACTTGTGCTTAAGAGATACACAATTGTGTAATGTAAGAAAATGGAATAAAACAAGACAACGGGTCTGGTAATTTTGTTTTTATGTAAGGCGTCGAAAATGCAAAGCTTAAGGATTTTTTCTTGTGTGAAGGCATACTGAAACTGTTTTAAAATATTTAGACAAAACACAATAAATTTAGAGCTTATTTCCATGTAATATTAAATAATTATATGTGAGTGTCTCGATGTATCCTTATATATGATTAAACCGAGTCTTTTAATTTTGCTTCCACGTGTATCTCAATTTATATTTTTTCTGAAATCATTTTAATTGCCATATTTCATATTTTCAGTCGTAATTGATGTCGGGCATAACTTCGGATAAAATAAATTTACTTAAAACTTTGAATAATGAAGAAAACAACTCTTGATGAGGATATGGTAATAATGACATATCGATATTTGCAACTTGAAGAAAATAATTTATAAACTTGCAAAGCTAAATGCAATGAACAGATATCGACCTTAGTCAACTGTATAAGTCTGTTATTAGAAATAGCACAATAGTTATACTTGGTCTTTTCTAACAATATATTTTTTTACTTGAAAAATGTTTCGCCCATTTGTCTGAAAAAAGGACATAGTCATAATCAGTTTCATTCTATGAAAAGGAAAGAAACAGCCAAACTTGTCAATCTATTAAATACTTAGACAAGGTTGGTTCATGATTCATTTGATATTGAAATTGCTAATAACACTTATTATCACCCTTACTAAGTGTAAAAAGATTATTTCTTGTCGAATCTTTTTATAATACTTATTCGATTCCCAGCCTATATATGAGCAATGCTTGTGCACCATTGCGAATTAAACTAAAAAAATAATCTCTTCCCAAGATCTAAGTCTTTTCTATGAAACTTTCCATAGTTGTGAATTATTGTTGAACAATGTCCTAGTCTTTCCAACATTCATACCCTGTGAAGGCGTCTTTCGCATGAAGGCCTTTAACCATAGTGACCAATTTAAAGAGCCCTGGATTCCGCATTATCAAAATGACTTTAAAGTGACATTAAAATCAATAAACAGCCGTTTAAGTGCCGCCCTACTACTATAAAAGCTATAACATGAACCTAGAAAAAGAACCTAGAAAGATCACAATGAAAGAAGTACGAGCTTTAAAACGGCTTCTCTTATAAATTACACTAATCAGGCAACTGATAGGTTTAACGTTGCGATTGATAATATACGGTAATAAAATAGCGTGTAGCAATAAAGCATGAAAGAGATAAATGATCTTTATTCTTCAGTCTTACGGTGCAAACAAACTGCCGAATTGATGGTACTTACAGATCAATCGGTTTAATTGACGCATGCAAAAGGTTGCTTGTTCAATTTTATGAACTTGGGTTTTAAAGAAATAAACCTTAGTGAAAAATACACTATAGACGAGTTTCCGTGTTATTTAATAATACAAAAGTGAATAGAGGTCAAGGATAGATGGAGGAATTTGGTCGTTATTATATTGTATGTATTAAGGAAAAGCACTCCAGTAACACGGTGATGAAAAAGATGATGTTGATGATGCTGTTAAAGACCATGGTAGTAAAAGGAGTGGTAATCATGATAACCATTAAGAGTTAATATGATAATATCATAAAGATTCAAGTTATGATACCGATGTTGATATATTTTAATGATCATGGTTGAGTGTTGAAAATACCTAGTTATAATGAAGAAAACTAAACGAATAGAACCAAACATTTTTTTCCGTCAAAAAATAAAACTTTTCGTTTCATACTGTCGTGTCAACCAAACCGATCGTATGCGCGGATTTTAAGAAAGGCGTGATCAGACTAGCCGTGAAAAGAACACTGTCTAATTCACTTGTGATTGTTTTACCTCAAGTTAGAAATGTTTTATCATTACAGACTGGAGAGTTGAAGAAGAGGTGGGGAGTGGGAGGTGGAAGTGTTATTGGTTTGGGGTTGGATTTCAAAACAGGAATGCGCATTTTGCAAACAAGAAATAATTTTCTTTGTCCTCAGACAGACAATGTTTATATATAGAGATATTAATGATATTGATTGACATGAATAAGCAAACTTCATAATAAGTTTTGTTTCGTTGGGGTTAAGCGCTTAGTAAACATTAAGGGTCATCAAATAATTAAAATAAACGCCCATTTAAATTTATGGTCGAAAGAAATGCAATCAAGAAAGCTTTCCTAACCTTTGCTTCAATTCTGATTTTGTTTCAAAAACACGTAATATCGGTAACACAATGATTTATTTTTACTTATTCCAGAGCTCATGGTTTCATGGCTGGGCCTACATTCGGGAGAGCTCCTTTTTAAAATCTGCATATGAAGCACTTAACCCGTAAAAGTTATCTTCTTTTTTCAATAAGCTGGGACATAGGTAGTCCCGGGAAAGAGATACTAAGGGCTGAAATCATACATAACAGAAGTGATTACTAGAGCGTGATGCAGACTAATCAATAAGACTGATGATAAACATTGCTGCACCATTAAGTCTCGCGACCGTAAGTTGGTGGTCATTCAGATAAACGATTAAACGTATTTTGATCTAACCAGTACTGTAAACCCGTGTACAATGGGATAAAAAAAGTTCAAGCACAAGGAAAGAATAACTTCCTCACTCTCAGTGACTAGAAAGTGGGCGTTGAGCTAACTTTCCTGTTTTCTCGAAATCATATGATGCGGCTCATATCACCGCCATACTAGCAGGTGTTTATCACTTGTTTCTTTCTACTGAAACCAGAAACAAAGGTAACCGTAAGGCTGAGATAACTATTTTCGATCAGGTGTTTAATGAACCAGTTTTAAATTGTTTGTTGAGCGTTTATGCACTATCATCAAGTGTTAAAAAAAGACTAATTCTCTTCATGTTTATCTAAGATGCAACATGCAATCTATCTGAAAAATAATTGTTTTCGTTATTGCCTTTCATATCTGATAGCATAGTACTAAATAAAAAAGAGAAACATTTATATACATTTAATTTATAAACCAAGTTCGTTAATCAACTTTGTTTTCTTTTCTCTTTAACGAGCTCACTTATCAAAGAAAGAACAAAAAGCTATTGTGTAACTGTCTTTACGTTACAGAAAAGACAATAAAGCCGATAAGAAGAAAAGCCTGAATGTTATCTTGTTATGTAATTTAAAAAATCTCTCACCTGTCAGAAAAAAAAGTTTCGAGAAATTAAACCATTACTTGTAACTTAAAACACAGTTTCTGTTAAATGATATCTGTGTTTTAAAAACAAAAACGGTATTAGCTCTTTCAATCCATTTCCTATCATCATTGGCTTTTCAAATTTTCTTTCGGAGCTTCAGTTGTAGTAATTTCTGGGTAACATGAACAAATCTAAAAAAGATATTACTCAGAAATTCACGATAGAAAAAGGAGAGCCAGTTAAAGGTGACTGGTATGTGGAAAATGAATGGGTAATATCGACGGTAATGGATATTGATGATAGATATAAATTATTGAACATTAATAGTAAATTATTGCAACTTCTTATCGCCTGCACTTAGAAGGAGTCAAAAGTAACAAAATTAATGCATTTTCTGAAAAACAGTTACCGCTTCCTGGACATTCTCTATGCTTAGTTTTCGACGAGTTTTTGTTTGGGCTTTTGCTCTACTTTCCTCTTCACATTCAGTCTACTAGATCCCATATTGAAATATAAACAAAGGCGGCCTTCAAGGATAAACTAGATAAAGGCTGATACAATACGTGAAGCACTGCTTTTTTAACAATATAAGATAGCACATTCTGCAAGGATATCCAAAACACTTCAACCGTTGTGCAGTTTAATCTTACAGTGTCTTATTCTTGTAATCAATTACCACCGAGATCAACAAAAACTGTTGGTCTATGGATAATTGATATATCACCGATTCTTAAAAAACCGCAATCATATGATTATGATTAATATAATATACAAAAACTACTCTTCAATATCTTAAAGTGTATTTTTTCTTGTAATAAACACTCTAGCTTCTATATACATAATATAACATCTTAGGATATATGACTGTATTTGAAACTATCCAACTTTATATCATAATCCTATTTTTTAATGCATTTAAGCACTTCGCATGCATTCATTCATGGCGATAGAGGAAATAATACATACGACCTTTCTGTAATTTACGTAGCACATTTTTAAAACTGATGGTAAACACAGCCTTGTAACTGTATCCAATTTTCTTGGTGCAGCCCACTATGTTTTGCTGTGTATAGGTTTTTTTTTCGCAAGATAGCCTCAGGCTGGACATCGAAAATATTGATCTGTGACCTTGATACAAAACACAGCCATGCACATCCTCAGATAATGAAAACAGATAATCAATCGGTTAACAAGTGGATACCCAACACGACACGAGCTCTCAACTTCTTCCTTTTATAAAACAATCTTTACCTTTTAGAGTTAAAATCTTTTTATAACAACTTCTGATAGTGTAGACATTTTGATTGGTGACAGAAAAAAATGAATTTATTGATTATCATAACAAGTGTAGACCTAGAATTAAACTTATATATTTTTCACTTTCTAGGATTATGTAATTAAGCTTTACTTACGGTTCTAATCCTTTCCATTAGGAAGCAAATTTGTTGGAGACTTGGTGGATGTAACTGTTTTAAATAATGTTCATGGGAAAGAGTAGCATTAGTAGCTGACATAATTATAGCCTTAATGAAATTTCCATAAATTGATACTTAGCGCTTCGAGACAGAATATGATCCTTGTATCTCAAACCTTTTGGAATAACATGATCATTTTGAACATCATATGAACTGCATTTTAATGGTTGTTTAATATTTGTCCCAGGTAGCGCCAGTGTTGTCCTGAAAACAGTATGACAGAAGTTAATCCAGAGGCATATTAAAATAATATTAACTCACTGATGATGTACAACAATAAGCCATATGCAAAGTCTCTTTTAATAGTAAGAACGGAAGCCAAGATGCGCCGAATGACAAAGTCCTAGCTATCGGATGAAAGAATAGATTCCCATCCAACCAGCCATTTCTTTGATTTGAGTTAGAACCGCAGTGTCCGAATTAGAATTTTCGAGAAGTAACGGGAGAATCTAGAAAGAACCCAAACCACTGCACTGAGCATCATGATTTATTTATATCGATCGCGCTTAAATCGGAAAAAAAAGCGAGCGTAAATTAATGTTAGGAGAGACATGTTACTCTATTAAAATCCATCAAAAATCTTTTGAGCCGCAGCTGAAGCAAAATTTGTACTCATTCAATTAAGCCATATCCAATTTCGGCGATATGTTATTACCATTGAATTCATCCTCTCCGCTAGGATTTTATATGTATAATGCATATAACCTTGAACTTTTTATTGTTGGAATATGTCTGTAAGTCCTAATATGGAGGCATTACGATTATCATCAAGGAGCTATGAAACCCTATCCCTTCCAGGATATATTTACTCATTCTTTGGTGTCACAGCTGTCAACGTTGGTGTACGTCACCGAAATTCGTCGTTGAATCTTGTCGGGAAATTCCGAATTTTTTTTTTATTGTCTCATATTGTGTCTCGAAAAAGATAACAAAACAGAAGAACCAAACTTTTCAAGTCTTTTTTTTTTTTTTTTTTCGGAGCAACATTTTTTTTTCTGGCAGTTGTGGATAGAAAGGAACGCTTGACATTGTTATCACCTACACATCCCTTACTTCTGACGTTTCACAACGTGGTACCACCTTGGATGGAGGTGGCAACCCCCAGGACAGGAAGACACAAAGCTAAATTACTTCTCTCATTGATAACAACACTGAAAATCCACACTTTTCAAAGTTTATTTTCAGTGCAACATGTTTTTCGTGGAAAAATGGACACAAAGTAACACTTGACATATAGTTATCACCTATACATCCCTCACTCCTGACTTTTTACAACGTGATACTGCTATGAATGGAGGTGGCAACCATTCAGCACAGGTGGACACAAAGCTAAATTACTTCTCTCATTGGTAGTCATGGAAGCCAAGGCTACTGTTACGCATTCGTGTGTAAAATAATCCTCTATAACACACCTGGGGTGAGGGATTTTGAGAAAAATGAATACATTGAGCAGGTCTTTACAATATTTTATGTTCTGAGAGAAGAGGTGTTGGGTTCTTTTCATAACCGACCATCTCTTTCTCGTCATATGAGAATGTAGATCTCGTGTTACTGGTTGGATCTGGTACGCGGTCAAGTCAAGATAGAATCAATTACATAAATTTTTACGTGTTTGTAAAAAGAGAAGGGGAGATAGAGAGGGAAGAAGATGAAAAGAGAGCGAGACAGAGAGATAGATAGATAGATAGATAGATAGAGAGAGAGAGAGAGAGAGAGAGAGAGAGAGAGAGAGAGAGAGAGAGAGAGAGAGAGAGAGAGAGAGAGAGAGAGAGAGAGAGAGTCTGCCTTTAAATGTCTTTTTTTTCCTACATCGATATGTTCCCAGCTCATTTTTTCTCATTTTCCAGTCTTCCCCTCTCCGTCATGACCGAATGATAGGGTAGCACAACCAGCGTTAATCTAGATCTAGAAAACTACCAGTGTCCAAAAGAAATCTGTCTAGTGCTGTTCCATAACAGTAATTACCGGCCGGCCCATTCAAAGAGGGCATGGGGCCATCAGTATAATAGTGAGAGCCATGATTCTTGGCGTCAACATCTCGACCGTGGGTCAGTCAACACAATGAGGTATTCACACTGTCTATAGGGTAAACGGGTACAGCTTCGACCCTGTGTGCTAATGTAAATTGTACTTTTACTAGGACTTCCGTCACTATTTGTTGAGATTAGTTCGAGTGAAAAAATTAGCAAACAAAAATTGTAATAACTTCGCCGCCCTCTTCTTATTTTTCAAGGCAATTGTATCTTTAGTTCGGTTTGGAGGACCTTCAACTCAATAGCTACTACTTTCTATGGTACCTCTCACTCCTCCACATTTCTCCAAGATTCATTTCCTTAACAGAAAATCCCTGGTTACTTAAACATTATTTTGTTTGCATGCCAGTGATTTTCATTTGATTGTACAATTTTGATAACAAAAAAAGACTTGAGAAATTAAGGACTTTTGAAGGCGAGGAGAGAAGGAAAAAGTTGAAGAAAGATAAATAAAAGAGAGAGAGACAGACAGAAAAAGAGAAAAAGAAAGGCAGAGATGGAGAGTGAGAGAAAGAGAGAGAGAGCGAGAGAGAGAGAGAGAGAGAGAGAGAGAGAGAGAGAGAGAGAGAGAGAGAGAGAGAGAGAGAGAGTGACAGTCAGTGAGAGAGTTGGGTATTTGATCGTTGATTGATTGGTTGAAATCGCATGTAGCAACACAATTACCGCAGACATTAAAAATAAAAATTTACAATCTTCACTTGTGTTGCCCTAAGAACCTTACAGTGAAAGTGTTTTTCGCTGCTCCACATAACACTCTTATCCAATAAAAACACATTTTAAAGGCTCATGAGACATCCGTAGATTCTAATACGTAGACACATCCAATTTAGTACAATTTCGTAACTTTACATCGCTTGCATCCGTTTTCGTTTCCTAACATGATAAATATTACTGAAGTTTCTGGAAAGTTATTTTTTTTTTGTATTTCCGGTGAATAAGCCATGCGTTATGTCGTAAACCGTCCTCCTTTGACAAGCAAGCCAGGACCAATTCGGCTGGAAGAGGACTGGCCATTTACTGACCCTTTCTTCGTGAAAAGAACAACTTCCTACTGACTGCATTCGCCAGAGGTGTCACAAATGTTGATGGGGGGTGAGATAGACCCTGAAAATCTTGGGTAGAGATCGACGCTTTTCATTGCTGTTGATTCGTGACTCTGGTTACAACATACATGGAGGTTTTTTTTACCAGGGAGAAAAAAAAGCACAGTGAGGGAACAGAAAAGACAAAAACAAAACATGGCTGTCTCAAAGAAAAAAAAAACTGAAAAAAACCCCCAATAAACAACGAATTTAGAACCCCTTCGATTCCTCTTAACATTTAGAGACTTTTTAGATAAAGTTCTTTTTGTCCATCGCTCTCTAGGACATACACGCAGTATAAATGTCATTTCTTTTTACACAATCTCAAGGAAAATATTACGGGTAGTGCGAAGACTTTCAAGTGAAGTGCTCTGAAGCAGTTTGGCGCCGGAACCTATTTGAGAAGTCACGCCAGCAGAATGCCACTTTTACAGAGCCATTCTAGCAGAACAACTCTAGACTTACTGACTTGACAGTTACAGTAGATCTGCATACAGAATAATTAAACGTTGAAGGCTTTCTTATCACCTTCATTTTTCCGTACAAATAAGGATACGTTAGTACCGTGGTGTTGAAGCCTATCCTAATTGGTTAGATCAGCAGGCAGTTTAAAGCTTAGCAAAGTTGGAAACAATAGTGGGATAGCTGGGAAGTCGTAGATTTAAATGGGATTAGAAACTGAGAAGTCAATGCTGATTTCAATAGCCTGAAGAATTGTTTAATTATTGTAGCCAGATTTTATCAACTTTAAACAGCAACTATTGCTACATTAAATAGTGAGTTATACTCCTTGCTCACGGGAAGCAATCGTTTTCTGAAAGACTATCAAGTACATGTGGCAATATTACTTCTAATGCATTGCGATATCATGCAGTTCTTTCCGTTTTATCTTGAAGTATACATATAGATATTTTGACTGTATTCGTATCCGTCTCAAGAGTTTGAAGTTATCACACAAAATCACCACCCTAAACGACACAGAATTATGATGAAGCCTCAATCTTACCCGTCAAAAAGTGTAATGCCATAAGAAGCTTAAACATTTTTTTTTTCGTTTTACAAATTATAGATTATTTTACTGTTTGCAATCTTTTTTTTCTTAATATACCATTGCTGTATATATTGTAAAACAAAATTCAAAAAGAAAAAAAAAATTCGTTTATACCAGTTACCAAAAAAAAAAAAAAAAAAAATCATCTGTTCTGACAAAAGCAATGAACTGATTTCGAAAACTTTAAAATATCGTATCCAAAAAGATCAGCTTTCTGTTTCATTAAAAAAAAAAAAGACAAACCCTACAGTTTCGGTACCAAGTCCGGATAACCCTGACATCGACTTGAGCATCTTGAAGGTGACCTGTGTAATTCCGCCCCAACCCCTACATATACCCACATAAATATCTCTTCTGGTTTAATCGCTCTGCCTGATAAAGCCCTAGTCTGTTATGTTATGATCAGTCAGCACAACTAGCATAAATACTAAAAGTCTTTTCTCAAGTGCACCGACATTTTTTTCAAAGCTCCTTTCACCCTTAGTTTCTTGACTTTCTTTTCCCACTATTAGCAAATACATCAAGTGGGGCTATTGTGAAGAAATGAGGTACGCACGTCGTAGCAACTTGTACCGGGTTCAACAGCATAAAAGAGCAAACTTCAATATAATGAGGGTTCTAGTATTTTAACACTGTTACAACACTCTCAAAGTTTACTTTGATCCTTACGGTCGTTTCACGGTTTCGAGCGCACGGTCACCGAATGTAGGTGTCAAAACTACTCATTACTGACACTACATACTAATGTCAGAGAAAATAAAATGCAGGGCTAGACTAAAAGAAGAAGAAGAAGAAGAAGAAGAAGAAGAAGAAGAAGAAGAAGAAGAAGAAGAAGAAGAAGAAGAAGAAGAAGAAGAAGAAGAAGAAGAAGAAGAAGAAGAAGAAGGAGGAGGAGGAGGAGGAGGAGGAGGAGGAGGAGGAGGAGGAGGAGGAGGAGGAGGAGGAGGAGGAGGAGGAGAAGAAGAAGAAGAAGAAGAAGAAGAAGAAGAAGAAGAAGAAGAAGAAGAAGAAGAAGAAGAAGAAGAAGAAGAAGAAGAAGAAGAAGAAGAAGGAGGAGGAGGAGGAGGAGGAGGACGAGGACGAGGAGGAGGAGGAGGACGAGGACGAGGACGAGAACGAGGAGGAGGAGGAGGAGCAGGAGGAGGAGGAGGAGGAGGAGGAGGAGGAGGAGAAGAAGAAGAAGAAGAAGAAGAAGAAGAAGAAGAAGAAGAAGAAGAAGAAGAAGAAGAAGAAGAAGAAGAAGAAGAAGAAGAAGAAGAAGAAGAAGAAGAAGATTGATTCGTCAAAGCATTTTTAAGCTCATCTTCTTATTACTTCTCATTATTCATGCATCTCTAATAAGATTCTGAGTGTACTTCTTGCTTCAGTAAGTTTATCATCTATCTTTATCTTTAGTATCTGGCTGCCTGTCTCAATCTGTATGCCAGTATGTCTTTTTTTCTTTTTGCAAATTTTATATTCACACCTTTCAATACTTTCTCTTTTAACTTTCGTTTCCATCCCGTCCAAATACCTCTATACCCTCTACCTCTCTCCATTCCCTTCCCCAACTCTCCTTCCCCCTACCACGCTCTACCTCTCTTTCTTATTCAAACCCCTCAGTTTCTTTGCGATTTTTCAAGATTTTCTAACTTATGTAAGCCTTCATATATTTTCTCTTTCTCTATATATCTTTCTTTCTCTCTCCATCACACACACACACACACACACATATACGTAAACGCACAGTCAACTCCGGAGTCTCAGTGTCTATTCAACTTTCCCACTTACGTAAGCTTCTATAATAGGCATATATCTCTCTTTGTTTCTTTGACTAACTTTCCATGTCTCCACCGTTTTCTGCCTTTTTCTCTGTCTGCCTCTCTGTCTCTCTAAAGCTCCCCCCCCCTCCCCACCTCTCTCTCTCTCTCTCTCTCTCTCTCTCTCTCTCTCTCTCTCTCGCTCTCTTAAAGTCAATGCAAAACCCAGTCTTTTCCAGATTGCATTCTGAACGCACGATTACACAACAATAATATTCCCCCAGACCCTGTCTCAGCAGGATACTTTACTAGAATCTTCCCGTTTTGTTTCTTTTTTCTTTACATCCGACTACATTATTCAAATTGAATCTACATAAATAAACATTACATACGGAGTAGAATAAAATGAATCTAAGCATACGGGTCTCTGTATTTGAGTCCTTGTAATTCTGGAGGAGATAGGGATAATGTAAAATAAACTAAGCACAAGATTTCTGGTTTATCCAAGCATAACTCTGAAATTGCTTCTTAACTGCATCGGTTATATCAAGGTCAAAGGTAAAGGCAGGAGTTTGTGGGATCTCAACACCTAATCACTCGCAAATATTCATGAAGGGTACAATAGATAGATAGATTGCTTGTTTGATTTGTAAACGGAAGAGTAGATTCGGCTTCTTTCGAGTTTATCCGACAATAATTGGTGATCACAGCTATCGCTAGAGATAAATATAGGAAAGCTTACTCCTGTAAAATGATTCTTCGATTTATCTAGTACATGTATAATATGCCTTGGAATTTTTCTTTTTCCATAGAGCGCTTAAACGCCCGCCCCACCTCTCTCTTGAATGAGGAAGACAAGTCTCGTGAGAGAAATACCATGATATTACATTATGATACTTATATTTTTTTTTTTATTAAGACCACTGATTTATATACTGGGCCAGAACTTTTGTTTTCATTTTTGCTCTATTTTACTATTTTTTTACTCTATGAACTATACTTCCTTTTTTTGCCAGAACCTCCTTCGTAATTGGTATCTAGAACTCGAACCGAGAATCGTTATCAACCAGTAATCTTCCAGGAAAGGTCACAATTCATTCACCTCACTATCTAGAATTATAAAAGGTCGCCGCCGCTGAACAATTTTCGAGGGAAAACGACTAATGTGGAAAAAAGAAAAAAAAAAGAGTCTTGGTCAGAAACAAAAAGAAAAAAAAAAGTTATACCGTCGTTTTGACATCGTCATAATGGTCAATTGCTCCCCTCTGCATAGCCAGACTATCGGGTGCATGCTATATCGAGCACGGTCAGGACATCGCTTTTACGGCCACGCTGACCGCTACTAGTGGCCACCGATTGTTACGGTCCCTGACTTTAGTGCCTCCGCTGAGCGTAGTATATTTCCTACACTAAGCATTGACTAGTCGAAAGTTCAGCGTTTTGCTCGTTTTATTTCTTCTTTATATCATAAGAGTGAGACGCTCGTTATGACATAGACTCAAGGCAAAATGTAGCCCGAGTAAATGATATAACTTCAATTTTGTAATAACAAGAACGAACTTCAGTATTGAAACTGTGGCCCAATCACTAATGGGTATGTTATTCAATACCGATATAACTCGTATTCTTTTATTTCATGATCACGTCCTGCATTGAGCCCACACTTTTGAGACTTGATGGATTAAAAAAAAAAATTAACTAAAATATTGATAAATAGAGTTTCCTTTTGACCCATCCCTACCAGATTCAAGCAATAGTCTTAAGATGATTATAATAGAAAGAAAATTATTGGTCAAGCATCAAGTCCTCACAAATTCTATTCCATCGCACCCGCTGAAAATATAGTGCGTTTGTTGGCCAAAACACTATCAGTTCAACGCCCATTGACATAGCGATTTTTCTAAGTCAAAGTTTCTCTATTGAAGACTTTGACAACATTCCCTTGAAGAATGATTGTCTATAGACTTTTAAGGTGCAAGTAACGACGCGTCGTCAGGGAAATATGATTCAATGACTTTTTCAAACTATCTTTTTTCTACCTAATAAGGTTTTAGGCAATGGTGTTCAGTTCTGTGCCTTTTAATGGGGACTAACAAATTAATTTACCACCAACTTGTTGGAACATATCTGACATCGTCTTGTGGGACGCCGTTATAACAACAAAATGCAAGTATTCCTTTAAACATCATTTATTTCTTTATGTTTGTGTGTGTGTTTGTTCTGGAGTAAAGCAGGGCGTTTACAACCCACCTCACCTTCAATAGGACATTCAGATTTGATAACCATCACATGCAAGCTGAAACCAGAATTACCCAAACCAGATTCAAGGACAATGATATCTGATCCTAATACTATTAACGGAAATTCCAAAATTTAACCAGCCAGAGGGACAAAAAACAACTTAAGTAAAAACAAAAACTTATCTTCAATGATTCTTTCGTGGAGATTTCTGTGTCAAAACATTGTCTGCTCCGCACAAATGACAGAAAGAATAAATAAAAACAAGATCACAGAAGTCTATGACCCCTAGCAATTATGCAACGTTTCTCTCATTTCTTTTTAAACCGTATATAAGACTATCTTGAGACACCGATTCATTCCCTTCCTCCCCCTCTTTCTATACACACACACACACACCTTTTTCTCTCCCTCACACACCCCACTTGTTTCACAATAAAAAGTCTTGTGCGTAAAAACAAATCTAATGCCTGAACTAAATACAATCGAACCGGTAGTAAGTAAGAACAAAACCAGAAATGTCGTTAAGAGCTGTCGCAAAAGGGATAAAAATCAGAAGACATCGTGATGTGGATAGCAAATCTGATATACAAACATGACATGCCCTGTCAACATTCCGAATGGGCCTTCACAATAGACCACATGCACTTTCTGTCACAATATTGAAGCAAGGGACCGGGACTGTACGTGTATTGTGGTCACAATCAGGTTAGGTGAAAGGAAAATGAACGTATTATTGCATTCTGTCAAACATAGTTGGAATCTGCAAGTGTCCTGAAGCGGATAAAGATAATGGGAGAGAAAAAAGGTGTGTGGCCGCGCTCAGAGAGTAAATACATTAGGGAACAGTAATCTGTTCTGTTCAAAGAAGTTTCGGTTCTCAGAGATTTTGATATGGAAAGAAAAAGGATTTGGGATATTGATAGATGGGAAGTATAAGTTTGAGAGAAATAAACGTACCACACAGATGAATAGATGGAGGGATAGATAAATAGATGAGTGTATAAAAAGATAAAGAAGGAAATAATACAAATTGATACAGAGACAAATAGGGAGAGAGAGAGAGAAAGAGAAATCAAAGAAGAAGAAGAAGAAGAAGAAGAAGAAGAAGAAGAAGAAGAAGAAGAAGAAGAAGAAGAAGAAGAAGAAGAAGAAGAAGAAGAAGAAGAAGAAGAAGAAGAAGAAGAAGAAGAAGAAGAAGAAGAAGAAGAAGAAGAAGAAGAAGAAGAACAAGAAGAACAAGAAGAACAAGAAGAACAAGAAGAACAAGAAGAAGAAGAAGAAGAAGAAGAAGAAGAAGAAGAAGAAGAAGAAGAAGAAGAAGAAGAAGAAGAAGAAGAGGAAGAGGAAGAGGAATAAGAATAATAATAATAATAAGAAGAAGAAGAAGAGGAAGAAGAAGAAGAAGAAGAAGAAGAAGAAGAAGAAGAAGAAGAAGAAGAAGAAGAAGAAGAAGAAGAAGAAGAAGAAGAAGAAGAAGAAGAAGAAGAAGAAGAAGAAGAAGAAGAAGAAGAAGAAGAGATGCAGGTAGACAGAAAGACACAAAGAGAGAAGAGGAGAGAGGGCGAGAGGCTAAGAAAGTGAAGAAGCAAAATAGAATGATCGTGAGAGTGAGAGTATGAGAGGCTAAGAAGAAGATATTAGTTAAATGTAACAGTAAAATACTTAATTTCTCAGAAAAGACAAATTTGATAGGTTAGAGTACAATTGTATCTCAAATAACCTTTCATATCTCGAGTATCGTCTGATTTAGGGACTTTATCACTGATACAATATTGTTTGACGTCACATATAACCAATTTACTCTTTTGAATAATAGTCTTGTTCTATTCTTTTTTTTTTATCTTGGGTGTTGAATTAACGTCACCGTTGTTCAGAAAAAAGAAAAAAATGGGAAGAAAGTTTTACAATTCCAAAGCAAATATTTTCCTGCTTGGCAATAAGTTATTGTCAGAATTGAGTAAAATGAAAATTTGCCATTTTGGTATGTTAATACCGTTGGGAGAGATATAATTTAAACTGGCACTGATAACAGCTGTCAAAACTTAGGATGAGTTATGATGTCACTTACATGACCCAACATTCGCCTTTTCCCCCCACACATATTATATCTTGAGACAAACGCACCTCTCGAAGTTATGTAAAATTTGCCTGCAATATCTTCAAATCGCTCCAAATTTCCTCCAAAACGAAGCCAAAACCAACCCCTAGGCACACACAACCGCACAATGTGACTATTTGCTTTCCACTTGACTGTTATGTTAGTCCGTGACCTAGTGAGAAAACTCCGCCGTTTCTCGTGACCTCATTTCTGTAGACGCAATAGATAATAGAATGAAGAACAATCGAGATTACTATCTAATAATATTAGATCAAACGTTTGGGTTGACACTTCGCACGTCTTCCATTGCTTTAGCTCTCGACTAGACTGTTCAGGAGTCTGGGCCCTTTTGTTTTGAAATGAAATAACAGAGTAAAACCTGGGTAAATGTACTGACGCAGGTAAACACTTGAATTGCCAGATTTAGGCACGTTTATAACTTGATCTACTCGGTACATTGTGCCACGATGAAAAATGTGCGGATAAAAAATGAGACGAAATTCAGAACTTATGGCGAGAAGCGCGCATTATAAAATAGAAATAAATCTATCGCAAAACTGACCATAACTGAACTCTAGTGTACGAAAGGACTACAAGTACTGCATTAATTTGTCCAATAGCATGAAGTAAAATTAATAAAAACAACATACCGGTAATTGGTATTCTAGTTTCTGAACAAACCATAGGTTCTTTGTTCACGAGAAATTCGGCACAGACTGCATGTTTGATATCTGAGAAGGATATACTCAATAAGTTGCAGAAATATAACGCACGACATGATAATATACATTATTTTATGATTTATTTAGAATGGCATTTTCACTTTCAAGAGAAATCAAGATTCGGTAAGCCGGAGTATGAACTATTATGCGCAGTAGAGATTGTAGCGCATTCTGTCCTAAAGAAAAACCCTATCAGTGTCACTTGTACACAACATTATTTCAGTTTTGTTGTCTATTAACAAAATACTTTTGAAACTGATACCTCGTTTAATTTTTGAACGTCAAGAACGTCTCTCTAAACTTAAGATTGCTATTACGCTGAATACCCGTTCGAAAATAGAAACATAAAATTACCCATTTAATGCTTTCATTGATTTGAATTAAGTTAATCTGAATAACAGTAAGGCTATGTTTTTTGTACCACAATGCGACAAAGGCTACGTTATTTCTTTTCTCATGTCCTTAATAAAAACAGTCATAAATATTTCGTCAGCTTTATATTTTCTTACCCAATTAATGTCTTAGAAAAAAGGGAATTTTCGACATACATGGCTTTATGACCTAGAAACACTTTTGCCTCCATGTTTGTGTTTATAGATGTGGTTTTGTATTAAATTAAAAAAAAAAAAGTGAAGCAGGTTTTGGATCGTTTTCGTAGTAAACAGAAACGGATACAACCACAAAGTGCCCTATTCATCAGACTTAATGTAAACTTAAAGGGGGCTCAAATAATTATTTATGCAAAACGTTCTCTGCCACTGCCATTAAGGTTAAGAGGAATACATAATAAACCTTTTCTCTTACAATAATAAAAGGCCATAAGACGTCAAGCTGGAGACAAAAGTAATTACTCTAGAAATTCCTCCGCCATTATGTCGACCTTTCGTCTAAACTGCGAGAATTTTAAGGTTTGTTGCTAACGTCAGAATCCACGTAAAGCCATGCTAACTTTACAGAAAAACATTTTTTTAATAAGCGTAATTATCATTGTATTATGATATTATATCGTTTATTCGTATATCTATACCATTCGTTTTTATACCACTTGTAAAATCGAAATTGAATAGAAAACAACTCAGGAAAACGGCGTGTTGTTTTGTTTATTCTCAACGGATGAGTGAAAATGTGATCATAAAAATAATGTTTCGGCATCTTGATTTTTTTTCTTTTTTTTTTTTTTTACAGCAACCAGCTATCTACAAAGTAACTGTTGGCTGGTTTCCTTTGGACTTCTTAATTTCTTACTATATCCATCCAAACTGTTTCTCATCCTGCTCTTGTTTAGCTTCATTTCTCATCCATACTCCCAGACTCTGTCTGTCTTTCTACTCTCTCTCTCTCTCTCTCTCTCTCTCTCTCTCTCTCTCTCTCTCTCTCTCTCTCTCTCTCTCTCTTTCTCCCTCCCCTCTCTCTCTCTCTTTGTCCCTCCCCCCCTCTCTCTCTTTCTCTTTCTCACTCTCTCTCTAGCTCACTCTTTCTCATGTTGCATATCAAGCTATGCCATATTTCGCTCTTTATGTCTATTCTCATTCATCATCAGTCTGCTACTTTTGACGTATGTGGAAGCTGCACTTCTCCCATGGTCTAAGGACTTTATAACTTTATTTATTAATTTTGTACAATAAGCTTGTTGAGTTTCTAATGTAATGTCGTGAGTTAGTTTTCATTTTCTAACACTTTTGCTCTATCATAAAAAAAAGAAAAAGATTACTGCAACAGTCCTTACTTATAATACCCGTAATCGTGTTATGCCGTAAGGAGCTAATTTTTTTTTTCTTTGCGTACCTATGAAGCAACAACAAATGTCACAAAAAATACATTAATTCATATAAAAAGTTTTCTCAGTACTTTAGAGTAGATGCATTTGCTAACGCCTCATGTAATAACATTGACCTTACCAATTCTTAACCTTAACCATTAGGAAAGCGAGAATTTCCCAAAACCTGCTGCTACGTCGCATTGTCTCCTAAGCCGCTAAAACCCCCCTAATCAGCCATAACAGTCATAGCCCTTGTCTTCGAGCCATAAATCCCAAGAGACCTGCCTACACCTTTTATAAAAACCTACCGGTGAAGCGCGGGCCTGAAGCCTATTAAAGCAGAGCTACTTAACAGCAAGCATGTCCCGTTGTTTTCTCACCAGCTTAAGGGCCCAATCTGTGTAAACAATGGCTGATGACCCGGCTCGCCATGACCTCAGGTCACAAGTGATCTATGACAACATGGTTTGATTTTAGATCGAACGCAAGGGACTCAGAAATTTGAGCCTTTCATTTCGCTTTTTAAGAGTTCGGTTCACTAGGTTGGTTGTGGGCTATCTCGGATTAGGTGTATATAGAAAGGAAGGGTTTCGAACTCATGGCATATTGTTTACTGTGTCTTCATGGGCTTCAATCACCATGCAAAGAAAGAGAGTGGATTTATTTTTTAATAATCGATGTAAGTGATGGTTCCTTGAATGCAGAATGCAGATTTTGCTCCAAGTAGTCCCCATTAGCCTTTAAAACTGAATAAAAGTACATAAACATAAAAAAAAACAAAGACAAAAAAGACAACAAAAACAACAACAAAAACCAATCAAAAACATGCAACCTCCACCCACACCCCCTCCCCCCTTTCATTTTTATTTCTTGAAAACTATCAGTCCATTTTCATTTCTTACGTTGAGGAATTACAGTAAATCCATATTTCCTGCAAAACATGTTTCAATCAATTTAGCAAAGGACACTAAAAGAGTTACGCAATATTTATTTTGGCTTGCAATAAGACTTATCTGTAATATCCTTCATTTCTTCATTCTTCTTTTGTAATTTTATGAAAAGTTTAATATTAAAGAGGTCTTTCTGCATTCATATCACGTGAGCGTATTACAACAATAGTAAATCGAAGCTATAATACACATTAGGACAATTGTGAACTTAACAGCAATGAGGAACAGCCCGGAGACAAAGCCCACAGAGCCTCCGAGTTATTGAGACAGATTGAGATTGGTCAGGTTCAAGTCGCCTTAACCAACATCTGACCTGGGAGACTATAATGTGCGAAGACAAGAGGGGGGAAATAGGTAAGAGAGGAAAGTAGGGGAAGGAGGAGGGAAAAAAAAGATTGGGGAAGGGGGAGGGGGGTACTGAAGAAAGATAACGCTAAGGGCTTGATTGACATGGAGATGGCAGCGACGATGATAACAACACTCAGACCACGCAAGCACCAGGAATCTCACAACAGATAACAGGGTTTCTGGGTGCAGAGTATTTTACAGGAAGGAAGGGCAATTTGGACGTCATTATTTCCTGAGATTAAAAAAAAAAAATCAGTGGTGGG
>JAWDGP010004319.1:110000-147500 GCA_033675545.1 Elysia crispata | reverse complement strand
TACTATAAACTTCATAAAAGACAGAACACAACCTCCTTCAGCACTTCTACTAAACATGTAAGAGGTAATACATTTTTAAAATGTTCTACTGCTTGTTTAAATAATCATTATAAGTATGAAACCTACTCCGTACCTGGAAAACAATCAACAACAGCAAAACTTCTTTTATTGTAAGCCACATGACGCACAAACAAAAGCTAATAATCAATAATTTACTTCAATAAATGTTCGTCACAGATGAACGAGCCTAAAAAACCAGAGATCTTTTCGTGGTGGAGTTGATAAGCGTGGCTATATCGAGAAGAAACTCCGATTTTGTCAACTGAAGCGTTTCATCCCCATTGTATTTCAGTGTTTACTACGGGAGACAAAACTCGAATATAAATTACTTGTCCATACAAAGGTAAGTAGTCAAAATTGTCCCTTGCGTATCGCTACTTAGGGACTAAACGTTTCTTTATCTTTCTTTATGTTTTGAGTGCTCAAACCTTGAGCTTAGAAGTAACATCTGAAAACTTTAAAATGTTGAGTACTGATTCAACTTATTGCCTCACCTAATCTTGTGTTTTCACTGTCCCAAGTATTCAAAGCCGTTTCCAACTGAGGAAGAAAACATTGAAATCTGAATAGTAATAATAATAATAATAATAATAATAATAATAATAATAATAATAATAATAATAATAATCATATAGTAATTACAAGAGAGAGAGAGAGAGAGAGAGAGAGAGAGAGAGAGAGAGAGAGAGAGAGAGAGAGAGAGAGAGAGAGAGAGAGAGAGAGAGAGAGAGAGAGAGAGAGAGAGAGAGAGAGAGAGAGAGAGAGAGAGAGAGAGAGAGAGAGATAATTATTTTCTCCTCGTTTACAACCGAAGACTACTACATAAAATATCAAACCCATAACTACTTTACTATTACAACTCCTATTAATAAGTTATCCGAGAGACCTGATTACCAAAAAACAAAACAAAAAATTTTTAAATTGTATACAAACATAATATATAAAATATGTTTAAAAAACCCAACTCTGACTGCCTTATAGTACGATGATCAAGAACTCCATATTAATATATGCCAAATCGTAGGCAGTGGTTAGAGCGTGTTAAAGGTAAAGACCGGTCCAGTCATTAATCATTTCCGAAATGAGCGATTCATTTCACCCATTCAATTGGGATGATTTCATGCTTCGCTCTATTTGGAAAGGAGGTTAAATCTTAAAGGGTTTGAATTTTCTTAACTGATATGATTTTCATAACAATTTAAGTTTTGATAATTCGAAATGAATAATTTATAAATGTTTTCATAGTTGCGTTTCTAGATCATGTTTTGCGTCGTCGTGTACACAAAGAGTATCCTGTGTTAAAAAAAAAAGTCATGATATCTTCATTTTCGATTTTTTTTTTCATTTGACTTTTATAAAATAGTTTTCCATGTTTGCTCTGCGAAAGCAAGACAGTCTTAAATGTGTCAAGCAAAACTTCCTGTGTGCTTTAATAATCCTAAATAAAATAAGATTTTTTATTTTTACGAATTTTGAAACTGTAAAAAATGATATGAATCTACAGTGGTCTTCTTTTATAGCAACGCAGTTTCTGCGGATCAAATGTCGTCGAATCAGAAAAGATACCTACTTTCCTTAAATGATCAAAATTCTCTCTAGAGTCTCATAGATATTCTCCTTATCAGAAGACACAAGTAACTACAATAATGACAGCATTTAATCTCAGCTTAATTGTTTTATAAATAAAAGTCTGAATATCGCATTGTCGTATTGCCTCCAATTTTTATTCTTTTTCTTCTATAATTATAAAAAAAAAACCTCCTAAATACAGTGCCCAAGTTGTTCAACGTTGATATCATTTGTCAATGTAGACTATACGCCGATATCACATCTCTTATTTTAAACAGTTTTTTTGTTCTAGAATTACCAGTATTTCATTCAAATTATTTACTTCCTAATAATAGGGAGAAACAATTGATCGTGATATCACTTCTCATTAGGAATGCTTAGTAACTGTTTGTTAACAATCTAAAAATTAATTTTCCTCATGCAAGAGTGATGAAAGTGCGTTACAAGATTTAATGACTGAAACCAATTCTGTGTGTCTAATGTTGAAAGTACGGCTCAAGTCAATAAAAGCGGATCTGAGGGTAAAGCTTGACTTCTATTGTTCTGACATTATTTCGAATAGTAAGTGACATCACACTTTTCCTCCCCATTCCTACTTGTTTATATTTAACAGGTTTAATTACATGCTCATGCGTTTTGCATTTTTACAAAAATAAGTAAGACATGAGCATAAAACAGCTAGTTTTTGCTCATTCTATGAAATAGTCATGCAAACAAAAATGCTTAAAAACTAGAAAGCTCAGTCAAACGCAAGGAATGAAAAAAATACCAACAACACTCCCACATACCTACCCAACCCCTAATAAATCGAAATAAAATGTGCTGAAAATGCAATGTCTTTCCCTACTCAATCCCATCATATCCATTTTTATCAATGTATATTTTGTATATTTCAAATCCATTCACATTCTAATATTTTGCTCTTAATATAATTATCTCCTTCCCCTTCCCAACCTGTAGCTTTTTACTGTTTGCTTTGCTTACTTCCTCAGTTCTTCATTTTTAAAGTGATCCTATGAAAATGTTAGTGACACCAAGTACTAACATTAATCAGCATCTAAGCTGGCACATTTTAAATTACTTTGAGGGTAGATCTAAT
This sequence comes from Elysia crispata, assembly GCA_033675545.1. NCBI lineage: Eukaryota > Metazoa > Mollusca > Gastropoda > Plakobranchidae > Elysia > Elysia crispata. The sequence continues at coordinate 144,772 of JAWDGP010004319.1, read as the reverse complement.
CTCTATCCTCCCATAAGCTGGTGTAGAACTAAAGTAAAGGTAATTCAATGCCCATGAAAACCTGGCTGATATCAAGTTCAACATTCCTTTTAGCATCCAGCGTTATAGAAATACAACGTAGTATCTTTACTGTTGGTTGAAGATACTAAAATGACAGAAATTGCGAGTTCCCAAGCTTTTTTTCATAAGCAGAGCTTTCTTACTATTTGTATAAAGGTTATTTACTCATAAGAACTCTTTCAACGTTGGGAAAGATTTTCACAAGTTCTAAATGAAGTAATTATTCTACATCCACAGAGCCGGCAGACCTAAAAGACACTGTCGTAAGGTGAAATCTGTTTACACTAATTGTCAATTGACAAAACTTATTGAACAGGATAAATTTGCAAATAGCCTAGGCACAGTTATGAGTTCTCCAATTTGAAATAAATGCTTTAACACAAAACAAATTACTTTACAAAGCATCAAGAAAACACGAAATGTTATAAAAATAGATACGGAGTTGGTGATATTTGGTGAGATATGCGCAAGTTTTAAATGGGAAGATAACCCAAAACGATAGTTTGATATTATCCATGAGCCAATCACATACCTAAGATACTAGAAAATAGTCATCTCACCAACAAAATCATATATTAAAATCCTAGCCAAAATATTTTATTCTAAAAATCAATCGAAACTCAATTTTTAGTTTCCAAGAACTCTGTATACTCTTACGTGAACACATGTATCAAGCTTGGTTTCAAAGGGACATCAAAATAATCCAAATAAGAATCTAATTAATAATTTGCATGGATTTTCTTTATAATTTAATTTTTTTCCTACTAAGGAGAACTTAAAGGCCGGATACCAAAGCACGTTACAAAACGAAAAATTCAACGAAATCTGCAGATAGTTACCTCAAAAGCAAAAACACAAGGAAATCCCTTTGTAATTGAAAAATCCAATTATTACAATTTTAAAACATATACTTATGGAATCCTTAAAACAAACAAACTGTGGTTCTATCTTCATTAAAATTTTAATCCACGAACGTATAATACGGCTTTTTCAAAGTCCGAGAATCTATAGCTCTGATGTTTATCGGAGTCGTTGCGGAGTCTCCAAGAGGCAGTACTTCAGTGCCTGCTGAAATCAGTCACCTCTCCTTGGAGCTAAGACCGCGTCCAGGGCTCGAGACGGTCTTTGGACCTGGGTTGATACTGGAATATTGGTGCCAGTGGATTAACGTTGGTTTTTTCGTCCAGTCGCTGCTGAGGCTGAGCCTTCACGAGCCATTAACTCCACCATGCTGCGGCAAGGAGCCGGATTGGCTTAAAAGTCGAGTAGGACAGGCGCCCATGTCGACAAGTCGGCAGTTTGCCATCAAATCTTTCGTCATTTTGAACTATGGACTAGTAACGTTTTGGGATTATTACGTAATGGGCCCTTTTAAGAAGTGATCAATTATTGTTTTGTTTACTGTGCCACTATTGTTTTCTTTTGAGTAGGCGATGGTTAGCTCCCGTGGTAGATATGCGTGTAACCAAGCAATACAAACAATGCTGTGATGAGCAGTTAGTTTTTAAAAGTTTAAGTAAAGGAAACTAGTTATGAATCTTTTGTGGCGTAAGTCAATTTTTTTTTCTAAATGGATCTCCAATTGTCAACTTTGGTGATGTCTCCATGACGTGAAACAATAATTCAGTGTAGTATAGCAATTACGAAATGATTTTATCCTATAATTTCAATTGGATTTAATTTTGGAGCGTTCAATCGTCAGTTATTCAGGTTAGATAGATCTTTAAAAGCATGAATAAAGTGTTTTCCATAAAAATTGCACATAAAATTATGATTAATTCTCAAACCTGCAACATACGGGGAAGGAGTTTGACGCTCTAATTAGCATGCCAATCTGTTTCGCAACAAACCCCCCTCTGTACACAAAAAAAAATCCCCTAAAAAACAAAACAAAACACCATAACATAAAAAAGCGAACAAATTAACCAGCATAGACTTGCAGCAATTTATAAACTACCTATAAAAATTAAGAGCCACAAAAATGAGTATGGGATAAACATTAATGGCCGAAGGTAAGCCTTGAGATATATGTGTAGTGATGAAACTTTTCTGTCAAGAGACGACTGTTATTTTAGAGCAATATTCCCTTCCTAAAATAGAATTGTTAACTACGCCAAAAAATCTTTAAAACTTAGCATATTATGCATGAAAGCACAAAGCATGAAAAGCACCCGTGTCTTTGCCCACCTGGACTATCCTTTAATTATTTTTCACATGCACCCAACTTATGTGCATCGATGCAATGATCCTATATTATAATATTCGTGCTATTTTTTTTTGGTTTTGAGATAAAAAAGAAAAAAAAAAACTCTCTCTGCACCCACCACCCCCCCCCCCCAAAAAAAAAAAAAAAAAAAAAATATATATATATTTATATATATATCATATAATATAATATAATATAATATAATATGAAAGAGAAACATTGCATCTGCACTGCCAGTCAAACAAAAAGCAAAGACATTGGCTTTCCTTGCAATCTTGAAAGCAGAACAAATTTGTTTCATAGACGGCACATGTAATTAAGAAACAAGTTTATTTGGATTTGCCTCAGTGAATGTAAATAACACCTTACCCTGTTCTCAGGCCTAGAGGCAGATGCGTAACCATTTTAGATATACCAATTAAAGAGCTATAAAATTCTTAAAGATATCAGCTCTTCTGTTTTAATGAAAATAGTCGAAATGCAAATGGTTTCTTAAAGCAATGTTCAAACTAAATTCACAAACCTTAAAACATTTTAAGTCGTATCTCAATCTACGACTCTTTTAGATGACAGGGAGCATGACCTAAGTTGCTGATAATTTTGTTATCTCTGTTTTGACATTTCAAATTCTTTATTTAAAAAAAAGGCAATTATTGTAAAGGACTACAAATGAATACGTTGTACTTCCACACCATAACACGCAGTGAATGAGAGTAAAACCCATACACCCTAAATTCGACTTTATATTCCTAATTTGATTATGAAAGAAATTCAGAAATTGCCAAATATAGTAAAGCACAAAATACAGTACACTATTGATTTCCTTAATAAACTCACAAGATAATATCGTAATAAAAGTTAACCCAAAGTTTCTCTTCTGCTCTCCTCCACAGCCAGATCAACCAAAAAACCATTCTAAACTGAGCTTAGACATCTATATTTATTTTAATGAAAAAAAAATATTTACAGCCCTTAAAAAAATTATAATACTGTCCCAGTTGTCAAAAAAAGAAAATCAAACTTTAATCAACATTTTTCAATGGTTTAGTGTGACTATTCTTATATTACAACCTTCAAATATTTGACCTGCAACCTAGGTCATCGTATATCAAAGTTACTGTTCAGATTTGAACTTATGACCTACCAGTTTAAGCATTCAACTGTACAAAATAAATGTACGTATGCGTATTTCTTGCGTATGATTTGTGTACATGAGGTACTTCCCACACTTCTGGGTTTATCGGAACCACTTTACACTAGTGTCAATACAGAACAGTGTAAGCATTGTCTGCAAAAGGAAACGAAAAGAGAGAGAGAGAGAGAGAGAGAGAGAGAGAGAGAGAGAGAGAGAGAGAGAGAGAGAGAGAGAGAGAGAGAGAGAGAGAGAGAGAGAGAGAGATAAAGACAGCAGACAGACATACAGGCAGACCGTTATAAAATAGATAAAACGAGATTGCGAGTAACAGATAAATATGTTAATATAGCAAATCAGTTAATTCTGCAATCTCTTAATCTTCATTTAAAAATTCTTTAAATACTTTTTAGATCGTCTTTGTATTCCAGGAGTTGACTTCTCGGAATTCCGGAAGATGACACCGGTGTTTGGAATGAAATTATACTAAGAAGCAGCTGATTCAGAACTTTCCTATCTTTTTGAAGATCATTTTAAACTCTCGTTATACTGCTTTGTAGATGCAAACGAATACTGCTGAAATGTACCCTTCCTTGTAGATATTCATAGCCTACCCAGTTGCCATTTGTTTGTACCTCAATAATAATTTAAGTTGAAAAGGATTTAGAAATACATTGGGTTTTTTCTATTTCAATTTAGCTAACTATTGTAATGATGAAAATAATGTTTAAATTTCAAATTGTAGGTAATATTTAAATGTAAGTGAGATCGAACTTTTTATAATTCTTTTTTTTATTTCTGGGAGGGAAAAGTGTGGAGGGGGGGGGGAGGGAGATTTTTAACTGTTTTTCTTATTTTGTGGTCCGGCGCTAGATATTTCACAATGGACCAAGGGTTCCAGAGCTCAAACCTTTTCAACAATAGTTCCCTACAGTGGTTCTATTAAAATTTTATGGCTCTTGTATACATTTCTTGGCCTTGCTAAGATTAATACGCTAAAAAGATATCGTCAGAAGGCTGTGGAATGAGCTCGTATAATACAGCACCAGAGACCTACTCTTCCTTGCTCTATTGTGTAGGATGAACGGTAAAGTGTATGACAATGAGTTTATCCTGGTATTGTAAAGCTAGAGAGCTTTTCAGTATATGTGTGTGTTTTGTTTTCAGTATATGTGTGTGTTTTGTTGTTTTTTGTAATTACATGAGAGCAATTTTCCCTTTTTATTGCGTTCCAGTCAAAGACTGTGCATACAAGGTTTTGGCTGTCTAACATTGAGATCATTCTTTTGTATCTAAGGCCATTAAAGTTGAATTAAATTTTTCTCCCGTAATTATTTATTTTTTTTTTTAGTTTTCAGAGATGTTTTTTTTATCCTTTAAAGTTGATTTAGAATTAATTATCAATATGCGGCTTTAAGTGTAAGAAATCTTTAAATGAAGAAGGAAAGCAAAAGACACATATTTTTTTCACAAATAATATCACATTTGCTGAAAACTTAAGGATTATGAAACTATTAGTTCGAATTTGAATAAAATTTATGTAAAAGTAAAATGAATTCTTCTTCCGATTTGCTATTTGAACAAACTAAGAAAGGCAAGTATTAAGCAGCATTAGTTATTTTATTATAAATACCATCAGTTCAAATGGAAATTTAATGTTTGATTTTAAAAAAATCAAATCTAAGTTTGAACAATTAGAGCAGATGTCATGGACATGTAACAACTTTGATCTATTTGTATGTAAAAATTTTTATTGTTAGCTAAAGTGTAAGAACATCTAAAGAAATTTCAAGTACCTTGCTAATAACAGACGCTGTATATTATACATTAAAACTATATTCAAACATCAGTTCCATTCGTATACACGCTGTTGTAATAGTCGGCGTATCATTTATTTAAATGAACCTCCAGACAAAAAAAAAAAAAAAAAAAGAAAAGGTCCGCAAAGGAAAAAAATACAAAACAAACTTGGCACGGCTGACTAGAATTTCATCATTCTTTAAAAAGATTCTCGCTATTGTCTTATTTACCTCGCTCTTTTAAAACCAGTTTGACCAATGGGTTTCGTGGCCTATAAGTAGTATTCAATTTATATTTTATTAACGCTTCGGACTCTAGACCAGGCGAATGGAGGTCTGAACTCGAAGTAACTTAGTCAAGGAGTTATTCCTAAAGCGAACCAATTCACCGGTAATTTTCTATGGCAAACACATTTACAATGAAACGATGTAACTATGCAATACCAGAATTCTGGTTGACGGTATTTAACAGTGTCTAATAGATTGATATTCTAAGCTGCTCTTACACTGAAAATGAGTAATGATGAAGCTTCGTGTATTGAGATTAAGTCCATAGCGGAGACATATCCTTGTTTTCATGTGTGAAGCGCATATTCCTAGGAACGTTTAAAAAGTTCCGAAAAGATTTCGAACGTCTGTAGGTAGAATGGATGAAGCGATTTGAAACATTGATAACATCTAAGATTACCTTGTTTACTAGGGATGCAGTGAGGGACAGGATGGGCTCAAGAGACATAAACAGTACGCGGTGCTCCTCTGCTGTCAATGATGAGAACTTTCTGCTCCATGTCAACACGCAGGGTTGGAGAGAAACACAAGATATACACGCAGAAAAACAAAAGATGATTAGTTTTAATACAAGTAATAATATTGAAATATTTACTTTATACGTCTTGTATCAGACAAAATCCGAAATAAAAGAAAGTCGAATATTGGAGTAAAAACAACAGCTTTGGAGTTAACTAAAACACAGTCATGCCGTGCATTCTAGGGAATTTTTTAAATTGTATCTCCACATACACATTACAAAAAAAAAGTTATAAGTAAACTAAAGAGAATTTAAAAGTTGAGTTTACCATGAACTAAGAACACCGCTCAGTGATATTTTGTAGCAACAAAAAAAAAAAAAATTAATTTTCATTTCGAAATTTGTATTCAGAATAATTTTTCGTAACATAATTTTCCCAACTCCTTATCCAAGAACTGTTAGCAAAAAACCACACTGATCGCTGTTTTTTTTCCTCACCTCAAAGGCTCTGCATAGCCGTCAAACACAGCTTGTAGGTTGTCATAGTAGTGACGATCTGTTCGGGCCATTTCTTTCAAAATCTCCCGCCGCCGACCTGAGAAGGCGAGTGAGTTGAAAACCAAAGATGTTACCAACTCTATATTGCGTCCTTAGTGCCTGTCTGAGTCATATAATGGGGCACAGACCTACGTGTACGACTAAGCGCAAAAAAAAAAAAAAAAAAAAAAATAAAATTCTAATCCAACAATTATTGATATATTTGTATTCAAAAGCTGCTCAGAAGCTTGTTTGGAATTACCGCTACAAACTCAGAGAAAGCGAGTGAGTTAGAAACCGAAGATGTTACCGATTCTATATGGCGCCCTTATTGTCTCAGTCTTATATTAGGACACAAACCTTTATGTACGACTAAGAGCAATAAAAAATATTTGATTTTAATCCAACAATTTTTAATGAACTTGTTTTCAAAAGCTGCTCATAAGCTTGTTTGGAATTTCCGCTACAAAATCAGAGAAAGCGAGTAAGTTCGAAACCGACGATGTTACCAACTCTATATGGCGCCCTTAGTGTCTGTCTGAGTCATATAGTGGGACACAGACCTAAGTGTACGACTAAGCGCAATAAAAAATATTTAATTTTAATCCAACAATTATTGATGTACTTGAATTCAAAAGCTGCTCATAAGCTTGTTTGGAATTTCCGCTACAAACTTAGAGAAAGCGAGTGAGTTAGAAACCGAAGATGTTACCAATTCTATATGGCGCCCTTATATTAGGGCACAGACCTATGTGTACGACTAAGAGCAATAAAAAATATTTGATTTTAATCCAACAATTTTAATGAACTTGTATAAAAAAAACTGCTCAAAATCTTATCCGTTACAAACTCTATATTGCGCACTTAGTGTCCGTCTGAGTCTTATAGTGGGGCACAGACCTATGTGTACGACTTAGCGCAATAAAAAAAAATATTTTAATCCAACAATTGTTAATGTACGTGAATTAAAAAGCTGCTCATAAGCTTGTTTGGAATTTCCGCTACAAACTTAATCTCACCATGCCTAGCTTGTACAGTATTGCCCATCCCCATTTCCAGAAGATACACAACTAATTGTGTTGTCAATACCGAACAGGGCGGACTATTTTGTGAGAGTTTTGTTGGTAATACTCTAAATCAGTCAACATTTTCTGCAGTGTACACGTATGTATTCCTAAACGCTCTAAGTAATAATAATAATTTATCATTAATTTTTATGATTTTTTTTGGCATAAATTATTCTTATTGATAAAGTAATGTTCGCCTTAGTTTAGAAGGTTTGACGAAACTATCAGTAAAGAGTTATTACTGGCAACTTCAAAATAACCTGTGTTTTCGTCTGTATTGAGTTAGTTTCGATCTGCAAAATATGGAGCACTAACGTTATTTATGTTCTCATTTCCTTTTAAGAACCCATAGTCACTGATTATCGCCCCTCAATTACTAAGACTTAAGCCAATATTTCATTGATAAGATTAAGTCAGCGCTGTTTAAAAATTAGTTTTCGCGTTGTGAGTAAAACTGAATAACTGTTACATAGTATTTGCTCTTGACCGAAAGTGATAAGGTCTATCGTGTTTATTTAGAACCACTGACGACATCACACTTTTCTTCCTATTAGCAAACATAATAATCATAAAGCGCCCATGCAATGCCGCTGGTAATTGATTAGTGCCGAATTCAATGTGCTTTCACACAATAGCATAAAACATACTAATGTGGTATGATTCTGTCACGTGGTTCTTAAGTTGACATAAATTGTAATAAGATTCATCATCATGTACGTTTAAATCAACAGAGAGCTGTGTATTCCCGCAAGGCAGTGCAACTCTAAACACCTCCTATTCCGTGTTTTTTTTTAAAGGACATCAACGAAAAAAGGACAAAATTAACTTAATACTTCTCGTATTCCAAAGAACTATTGCTTTTGATCTAGATAATCGATATACTCACAATAACGCATAACCTCCGGCATGGCGCGCAGGGCCTCCTCGCGCTCCCATTCATCATCTGGCTCGGAGAGAACCTCCAGAAGGTTCTCACAGGATCGCACCTTCCTCCCATTGATGGCGCCTAGCATGGGGGAGTGCCCTCCCTTTAGGACGCCTCGGCTGGACGACACGATCATGCGGTAACTAAGGACGCGCCGATCCATCATGGCGACAGAGAGGAGATGCTTGAGGTGTCTGTCATCGTCTTTGCAAGTCAGCTGGAGAGACAGAGAAGATATGATTATGCATATAATATTAAAGACAGGCAAAAGGAATAATTATGTCCATGCACATATTTAGAGAGAGATTTATGGACGGAGAGATGTTAGATTAATAAATGAACAATTAAAACAAACATCACTAGAGAAGAGAGAGAGAGAGAGAGAGATAGATAGAGAGAGAGAGAGAGAGAGAGAGAGAGAGAGAGAGAGAGAGAGAGAGAGAGAGAGAGAGAGAGAGGAGGAGGAGGAGGAGGTGGAAGTAGGAATGGACGCTGTGTGTCAATTAGAGATTTTAATACGTGAAAACACTTCGATAGATTAAATGCCTGATTGATTGCTTATACAAACAGGGTTTAAACCAGTAAAAAAAGGCCGTCACTACGATAACTGATTATTATAAAAAATTTATTAAGAAACATCAACAGCAAAATCAACAGCTATCTTATCAAAACAAACGCAAGATCGACAAAACACAATAGCCCAACTAACATTTATTGCAGAAATAATGAAAACACGCAGCGCCGTTAGACTGCTTAATAGGGAGCCCCGGCAACATTTTTTCCTCAATAACATTAGTCAATGTGTAGCACTTGAATCTAGCTTCACACTCTCTGACGTTTTAAATCAGAAATCCGTTCAATCCATGCGAAATCTGACATGTACTTGTTGGATTTGAATCAGACAACGCCAAGGAGCGTAAGGGATTTTTATTATACCCGGTGCCTTAGTTCGAACTGAATCAAGTTCTGTATACAAGGTATCATTATCGTGTATATAGTTATAATGCCATGAGTATGTTGCGATGCATGGACAAGTTTTTGATACTAACTTAAACCGCACCATTATGATTTTGTGAAGAAATGAGATATTTTTATTATTATTGCTGTTGATATTATTATCATCATCATCATCATTCTTCTTCTTCTTCTTCTTCTTCTTCTTCTTCTTCTTCTTCTTATATTTATTTTTGTTGTTGTTATTGTTGTTGTTGTTGTTGTTGTTGTTGTTGTTGTTGTTATTATTATTATTATAATTATTATTATTATTGTTGTTGTTGTCGTTGTTATTATTACTATTATTGTTGTTGCTGTTGTGTTGTTGTTTGTTTTGTTGTTGTTGTTGTTGTTGTTGTTGTTGTTGTTATTATTATTATTATTTTATTATTATTGTTGTTGTTGTTGTTGTTGTTGTTATTATTATTATTATTATTATTATTATTATTATTATTATTATTATTATTATTATTATTGACGAAATATTTAGTGAATTATGTAAGTTGGCATAAGTCCTTGACGATTAACAATTCTATTTAAAAAAAAGTCATGCACAATTTCTTTTTTTTTCTTTAATTTTTGTAAAGTCTCAGCACTGATACATTCGAATACAATAAATTATACCTCAAGCTGATTTCTTCAGGGATTAAAAAAAATATCACAAACTAACTCAAGTACGCTTAGTTTGAACACGTAAAACAAAAATATAATTTTTGATGTTCTTTAAGGATAATTAATTGCGTAAAGTTACGTCTTGAGTGTTGATAATTTTCTTATCTCAAAAGTGGCTACTCTTATACTATTGAGAACATTTTTTTTCTTGATTTAATTATGGTTATATGGAAGCACGTTTCAGTTTTTGTTTTAAAAGCGCAGCTGATGTCAGAACATAAATTGACAATTTAAAATGCTCCTTTTTTCTGAACCTTGTGTCGTGCTGCTCTGTGATTTGCATCGAAATGTGACACCATTTTTAGAAGATGGGAACTGAGTTTATCTTGGAAAGGAATCTCATAAGGGTAAAATAAATAAGAATTGCTTGGCTATGCAGGAGCAAATAAAAATCTGCCGAGCGTATAGTTTTTGTTCGTACCGTTACGTAAAATCTGACTGCAGGTAATGGACCTCGTCCAAAAATGAAAAAAAAAATCTCTATAAAATTTCAAAGAGATCTTTTGAAAAGTTTAAAGGCATGCCGAAGAAGTTTAATCATAGAATTAATAATCAACTGAACAATGGCTTGAGCATGTATAAAGTTACAAAAAATGGTAAAGCTAATAAATCTTTTTGAATTCAAAACTGTTATAAGACAAAATCCGAAGCAAAAAATATTTAAAAAAATGAAAACTATGATTATTTGACACAAAAAATGGGGTCGGAAAGTGCTATTTTGTAGAGAAATTTTCAAACCTTTGCTAAGATTTCCATCGTACTCTCCTCGCACTAGATGAAATACTTTGTACTAGTAAAATCTTTAAAAAACATATATCAGTAACAAAACATCAAATGCGCTTAATCCGTTGAATACAAAATGAGAATGAATTAAAAACAACAATCTCATAACCCAGTCTGTAATCTTTTATTCATTTCTTATGTTGGTCAGTTGAAACAGTCAAGAAACTTGTCTCGCCTCTTCGTCTTAAATAGAATTTAATAAGTACTCCACGTCGATTACAAGCAAATCTTAAGCTTATAAAGATCGAGACTCAAGTGTGCTTCAAGGAAAAGATCAAGAGGAGGTTATTACACCATACATGCCATATGAGAAAGTTCTGTGTTGACTTTTGAATACTCTGCAAATAATGATTTACTTTAGACAACTCTGTGATTTGGAAGGCACCACTCCTACGAAGTGTCCGGAGGAACATGATGATAACTAAAGACTCTTGTAATTCAATGCCATAACCTTAATTTATACATTCATGGGACATGCTTGAACTGCACTGAACCCCTAAAAAAGTAATCTGTGTAGTGCCATTTTGACACACACATAAAAAGACACCTCAAAAAGCTATAGGTTGATTATTTATAAGTCTAACAACTTCCCAAACGGAAGAATGAAAAGTTTGCCGTATCAATAGACAAAAAAAAAAATGGCTCTCGGACAATCGTAAGCTGTTTTTGGTATGGACTACGAAAAATTACTTGTTTATCAATACTGGCCTAAACGTTATTAGTTACAAAGCAGGAAACAAAAACGACGAAATATGTCTTGAAATTCGAATGAACAGATAGACTTGGATCTACGAGTGGGAGAGGACAGAAAAAATTATAACCATCCTATCTGACAACTATAAGATAATATTAATTTTGTTTGCCAGATGGACAGAAAGAAAGGGTTGTTGATTAATAGATTTATTGGAATGTGACAGAGACACATTTAAAGTTAGTAAGAGAGAATGGTAGATAGCAAGAACAGTGAAATATGATATATATATATATATATATATATATATATATATATATAAAGAGAGAGATAGAGAGAGAGAGACGGAGAGACAGACAGAGAGAGAGGAGAGAGAGAGAGAGAGACAGATAGAGAGCAACACAAACTCAGCGATCAACCATTCCGCATGAACATCCCATCCTCCTCCCTTGTATCGATACACCGAGACAGCTCTACGGTGACCTGCACGGCGCTCCGGTCCTATCTTTAGCCTCTAAAGGCCAGTAATGTTTGGACTGACCGGAATGGTGACCTCCCACACCAGCATGTGAATCACACACAGCCATACCAGGTGTTGTCACTGTCCCTGGCTGCCCTTTCTGCAACGTCCAGTCCTCTCCTGGCACCTTCCGCCTTCTCAGAGGCATGCCATAACGGAGGATCATCCCTTGTGCAAACTTGACTCAACTGCGTGTGTTTAATAATGTTGTGTGTATTCGTGTCCTCCACGCAACAAATGTCATGTCATGAGTTATCTCAGAAACATTGGATTTTCCATGCGCATAGTTAAAAATAGAACTACATCTAGATACTGCGATTGACCTTAATACTTTTGGCTAGGTTTCAAATTTGGTAGATTACCCAATAAAACATGGAGGTCATCTGTAGACTTCGGGTTTTTTATTTCAAGAGAAATTATCAAAAAATATTTTCTGTTTAGCCTACATTTTTTGTTTGTTTGAGACCTGGCCGTCAAAAAGATGACTTGAAGAAATTCAAGGGATATAGGATGAAGTTTGAATTACTTACTGAATGATGTTAGCAGCTCTGATTTCCGAAACTATGGAACTTTAGAATATATCATACTATTTGATGTCACCAAGCTTTACGTTTCTTTTCCTTATATTTGTACGGAAAAATGAATAACATGACATAGATAAAAATCTTTTAAAGCACAACTGGGTTTTCTGTACTAATCCTCATACACCAAAACATTAGAAATAATAATAATAAAAAAGCCTGTGGTTTATTAGTGTTTTGATATCGTCCCTTAGAAAGGTCAATGGGTTTTTCATGAAAAGAACTCGAAAGTTTTTCTATATTTCGCGCAAAAAATGGGTCTATAATAAATGAAATTGAAATCGAAATAGCCTACTTTTAACTTATTTTTTCGATTTGCTTCACCGCCTGGTGTCTTAAAAATGAACAATTGATAGAGCTATCCGCACAATCATGCATGCATATGAATGATACTTATTTATAAGCACATACAGCATAAATTTAAACTTTGATCTGTCGTTATGAACGGAAACGTTCGAACCACAATTTACACGCTGAACAGATTATCAGATTACGTTTGATGTAAATTCATTCTAAAATGTACGTGTACTTTTAAAACATCTTTTGCAGAAAATTAATGAAGTATTAGGATCTTCTTTATTACCTGAGAATAGCTTTACATATCAATGAAACAGAATTTACCATATTCTACCTGGATCAGTGCAACTTATTTTCATTAAGATCTAGCAAAATGTATTACACTCATTGGTTTCTTGTTAAACGAGGACGCAAAATTTGTACTGCGAACTGTAACCGTGACTTATTATCAGAGTCTTTCTTGACAAGCGCATGAATCAATTTATTAGGGAATGATAACTTTACATCGGTGCTTGACTTTCTAGTGTGTCTTTGAAGAGAAAATATACACTTGTTGGCCGTCCCAATGAGAATTCCTAAAGCGACATTTTGTGAAACCCAACAGATTATTGGCAGCGTGACAGGTCTAGTGCGAATAGGCCTTATTGTCATCTACACCGCCATCAATTGTTGTATCCGTGTCGAAATTTAAAACGATAAATTATTAAAAAGAATAACATCATTTTTCCCTTATCAATATCACTATTTTATAATTTATGATTATCTCTACTGTTACTACTACATTCACTTTTACAACTACTGCTGCTGCTGCTTCTACTACTAATATTACTAAGACTACTGCTGCTACTACTACTACTACTACTACTACTACTACTACTACTACTACTACTACTACTACTACTACTACTACTACTACTACTACTACTACTACTACTACTACTACTACTACTACTACTACTACTACTACTACTACTACTACTACTACTACTACTACTACTACTACTACTACTACTACTACTACTACTACTACTTCATCTACAACCACTAAACTACTTTAAATTAAACACAAAGGAATATGAGAAATAAAGAGAAAATATTTCTCCCATCTTATAACTTTGAAAATAGGTTATAATGCTCTTTGTGACAAATGTCTTCAGACAAAACCATGAATCATCGTTTTCATTTCTTTCCTCTACATTTTTTTTGCGTATTCCTTCCGTTTTAAAAAAGTCATGGGGCAAGTTTTCTTGAAATAAATTTGCTCATATCAAATGTAAATGAAAATGAAATATTATACCCATATTCTTACCTGTAAATCAACTGAGGAAGATGACACCGATCGAGAAATTAAGTCTTTCCCCTTTCTCAAGCTCAAACTGCGACCAACCATTACTTCAGATCTAATTCTTTTTTTTAAACACTTTTTAGGGCGCCGAAGTACTTAATAAGCTATCAGCATTTTTTATTTATCAATGGACTTCATTGAGGTTGCTGAAGATCGGCGGTAAAATATTCCCTTCAAACAAACTGCTATCAGATGATTTGAAAAACGAAGATTTACTATTGTGCACATTGTTGTTACAGTTGCAACCAGATCGTAATGAAATTAATATCCGACAGAATTTATCCGTTAAAAAAGCCATAAAAAGACGTCTACCCCATTCTGTGTGAAACACAAAAGTCAACCGGTCTTGTAACATTGACACACTGACTCCGGCGACAAGATTACTATGTTTGGTTTCAATTCATTGCCTCATAATTCCTCTTAATCTGGTGCCAATCTGCTCCCGAGAGATTTGTAAGTCTGGACAAAATGCTGCTTGGGGGTCAGTGTGGAACCCTTGTTTAGCCGCAGAAACGTTCAATTTTGTTCCGATCTGGTGCACAGTAATTTTGTGGCACGGCTGGGGATTATCTGTGCACGGTGCTCCTTTATTAAGGAAGTTGTCCTGCTTGAATGTCCGAAATGGAGAAATCTTGCCACCAATTGACTCTAAGTTACAGCTGAATCCACGATCAACCTATTCATAATCCACTTTGATTGGGAAAAATGCTTATAGTGCTTCTTCTTCTTCTTCTTCTTCTTCTTCTTCTTCTTCTTCTTCTTCTTCTTCTTCTTCTTCTTCTTCTTCTTCTTCTTCTTCTTCTTCTTCTTCTTCTTCTTCTTCTTCTTCTTCTTCTTCTTCTTCTTCTTCTTTTTTCTTCTCCTTCTACTTAAAATTACTTCGTGAACGTCATAAACATGAAAGATTGTTTACGGACCATTTAGGTGCCAGAATATTTTGAATCATATTTGAAAAAAAAACAAAACAGACACATCTATGCTCTTTTGTAAAAATTACTTTAATGTCGTAAATGTGCCCATAACTTTGGCAATTGGTAGGCCACTAAATTTATAGCTGTAAATGTTTTTGTTGTTTTTATTTTTTTTCAAGTTCGCGTTTTTTTTTTCTGAAGTTTACTCGCTCACCTGCAGCTGTCATTGAATAGTGGTTTCAGGACTTTTGAACGAAAAGATTCCTTTAAGAAATGCTATTGGTCGATGCGTTTTTAAAGCAGCGCTCATCTCAAAAGATTGACAATTCTCATTCCCTTTTGATATAGGAATTCATTTTTCAAATTAGAGGTTATTTCTAGATCCATATTTTCGGAAACAAACCCGTAGTTGCCTTTTCTGAAGCAAGATCAAACTTAAGATGAGTCTATTTTTTTTCAATGCAGGTCAAACACATGCTACAAAAAACAAAATTTAGCAAAGATTATATACAAATTCAATGATAATTATATACGCCTTTAAACATTATTTTTAATTAAATAAAATTGAAAAAAAAAAGAAAGTAAATCTGTTTAAAAATCTCTAGCAAGTGTCTCATTGTTTTCCTCTTTCATATTACATTTTCCCCCTTCTTTTCCTTCCTCTTATTTCCTACATCCAGTCCTCTTCTCTATGTATCCAGACAGGGGTATACTTGTACGAGGAACCATGTCCAAATTTGATGTTTTTTAAAAGGCAGTTTCATTTCTAAAAGTCCATTATTGAAATTTATGACTTACTTATTTCGGTCGGTTTCCCACCGCCCAATCAAAACAATTGGCCTAGAACTTAACATACAAAGCTGACTATGCAAATCGTAGCAAACACAGTCACTATAATTACGGTTAATCTGATCTTTGCATACGCTTACCACGAGCAAAATAGTTATTGTAATTAATAAAAAAAAAAAAAATCAGCGAATTTTGTACAGCGCAAATCCATTCATAGATCCTTTGAGAAATTATTTAATTTTTCATGCAGGTGTCAATATCTCTTTCTCAAAACTCTGCTAAGAATAACGGGGAAGAGGACGAAATTTTGCATCGAAGGTAATACGGGAAAACAGATAATTTCTACCTTCCCAGTCTATCAAACATTCTCCTCAATCTTATTATGAGGCTATGAAGACGCTGATTTGTTCGTTTTAATATGATAGAAAAGAGTCTATTATATAGAATCTTGGACAAATAGCCTACTGCAAATCCTACATCTTTGAGTGAAAAAACTAAATTATGCTCTATACCGATTTTTTAACACTTGAAAGAAAGAAACAACAAAAAAAGAAAAAAAAAAGAAAAAAATATTTTTAACCCCAGCTTAAATGCCTAACTTTGAAAGAGTAAAATGTTAGTTACTTTATTGCAACAAAACAAGCAACTTACCCTGCTTTTAACCGTAAAATCTCTGACGCAGCTTATAAAATTGATAGGATGTTATTTCGCATCCCAAATTTCGTCCAAAAGTTTCTGGTTCTTATAAACCAACGGGCAAATGCTTGGACCTTAAATGTCCAATGCGAAGTAAAATATATCCACTTGCAACATAAATTAGTCACAGGATTTTCTAACCGTTGCTAGGTAACCATCACACAATACCGTCATTCTTCTAAGCACATCGTGCAAAAAGATTATTACTGCAATTAAGAGATTTTAGATACAAAGATTATAGGCTATTTTTAAGATCACAATCAGATCAAGCTACTGTACGAATGTCAGTAAAATATCAAAATATCTTATCTTTATCATTTTTCGACTTATCCATGCTTTAACGAGATACTTTAGTGGTGCTAGAAAGGTCAGAGGCTATTTTTGTGACAAATGATCTCCCATGTTTACTTCAGATAATGTGATTATTTGGATGCCCAACACTGACCAATGGGCTATGACAGCTAGTGACCAGGGGATTACTCATTATGGTCATTATCTATGCAAGTTCGTTCTTGTATTGCTCAATAAAAGGTCACGCACTTAGTCTGACAGTGGTTCGTGTTATGTTTTTTATGGAATATTGACGGTATTTTAGGCTTCCCTCAAATTTAGAAACTATGCGTTCCAAGTTTGAACAACTTGAAAAAAATGAGAAAATTAAAACACTTTTTAGTTGAAAACTATCAAAACATGATTGTTTAAATGAGAGATTGACTCATAGAGGATTGATTAAATCGCGCTTTACTTTAAAAAACAACACCAGAGCTTTAAATGTATTTCTAACAAATCGGCTTAATTAAGTCAATAAGACCCAGCAAAATCCTTTGATATCAAACGGGTACACCTGTTAATTGAGATTTTTTTACCCACAGAAAGGGTAAGTGAAGGCCACGTTCAAGACTTACTATTTAGTTAAAACAATCTAGGAACACAGAGCACATGAATTTGAAAGTTGAAGGTCCAACTAAACGAGGCCTTGTTACGAAGGAAGGAGAAGAAGTAAAAACCGACAACGAAAGAGATTCGCAGAGAACGTCCTTTCCTGAGGTCATCGTCTCTCATGACCCCCATCCTCGCTTACTGCCCTGGCTTTGACTACAGCGTCCGAGTCAACATTTGAGCCAGTTCTGCTCCGTCCACAGACATGCTAATTACGCTCATCAAAACACACAGGGAGTGACGGATGGGAAAGACGCGTTGACTCTGGTGTTAACCAGCTTTGTGCATAGTTTGAAATGGCTAAGCAGATTCTTTTTTTTTTATTTTATTTTTGTCTTCAGTACTGTTGCCTCCCTCAGATGTCCTCCTTTGACTTTGTTTTTCATACCAAAAGAAGTGTAACTTAAGATTGGTTCTGTTAGTCCAACACCATTCAACAGTCTTCTTTAAAGCTGGAAAAAATATAGAGAATGGTCTAATTTATACACAGGATCGACATCGCACAGCTTTTGTAGAACCAGTTTCCAGGGAAAAAAGTGTTAACTTTGTTTTTGTTTTTCGGCGTTGATTTAGTGTACTAATGCATTTCTACAGAATAAATGAGACTTTCTCTTCATCTTTTATCTTAATTGTTCACTTGTAATTACACGAAAGACAAAAACAAATATGCTCTCTATCTGTTTTAAAAGCATGCGGTACCAATCAACGCATAAATTCTGAAATAAACAAGACAATCAGTAGCATATCTTTACAAAGGCGATCCGATTCCAGCTTTGAGGTAAGGTGAAGTTCACACATTTTTTTTCCTCTTTGTCAAAAACCATGCTTACAAGCCAAGTCTGACAGAACGTTCTAATCGGAGTCAATTTATTAAGTACGATAAGAGTAGCGAATTATATCTTTCTTGACACGCCATACTGTTCCAATTCTATGAATCCTGAGACTGTCATGCAGTGGACAAAGTTTGACAATTTCATAACAATCAAATATTTAATAATAAAAAAACTTAAGACGCTATCCATACAAGATCTTGACGTAAAACAACTCGTGGAATCCACTTTTCAAGTTATCTTTAGAACTGTACATAGCTCGTGCCCTCGATCTCCACCGACGCATCGTAATCCTTGACCTGGTCAAAACAACGCGCTCCCTTCATCGCACGCCTTCGCAACCCGTGCCTTTCACCACATGGACACAGATCAAAATCTTATTATTCTAGTCCCACTGTCACCATCACCACCTATCTACCCATACAGATGCTATTCTTCTTCACAAAGCATGCTGAACAAATACCGGCCACAAAAAAGTTTGAAAGTCGACGTGGGAAATCTATGGCTTCTTCTTACGATATCGCCTTCGTCACTGAGCGATCTCTTGACCTTCAACCTCTCACGATATCTTGTAAAGAAAGACCGGTAATCTCTCCTGCCTGTGATTTATTTACTTTTTTGGCCAGAATACTGTCTCCAGCACGCCAGGACTTTCCTTGGCTACAATCGCAACTCATTCAGGATGGCCATTCGACCGAAACTGATTTCCGAGACTCATCAACTGTGAGACACAATCGCGGCTTTCACCCGCTGGGTCTAGAGATAATTATGTTCCGTCTAATCTCTTTATAAAGATAATTCTTTATATCTGGAGTATTTTGTCTTAATCGGACTTTTATAATGAAGTTGCCAAGGATTTACAAGGCAGTATCCTACAATAGATCCGTAGAAATCAAGTTTCTTTGACATATGGGAGATTATTCTAATTTTCTCCCTTTAAATAAACATTTGAATCATACAATGAACTGATCTGATCACAGACGTAAACAAAACAGTTTTTGCTCAACACTGAGTAATTTTGCCGGCACAAGAAAAAGCGTGTTTGAAACAGAGGACACTCAAAAGAAGTTAATTAAGCGCAACATTTTTTCCCAATAAATTAAGATGTAACGGTAATAAACATAAGCGGAGATAAATTTATGAAATAATCCATTACACTGACGTTAATTTATTTATTGGCTTTTTTCATCATATGTTCAAAAAGATTTGAATCAAACTTTTAAATATGCATACCCAGCTTATACGCCCCCAAATAAAAAGTGTGTTTTGTTTCTCTTAGGTTTTGCGCAAAGACCTAAGGTTCATTTGAATTATCACGGGAGTTTGTTTGATTGATTCAATACAGTAAACTATCCTTCGAGAGTAGAACACACAAGAAAAGATACTTATTTCGACAAGGAAAAGAAAAATTGTCACAAGAAATCCCTAAATTTCGACCTCGAAACAAAATCATACATTAGATTCTAAATACAGACTGTGACTCTTTGATTTTTACCCAAACCAAACATTCATACCATTATTCGAATATTTATAGAGTTTTTCTATTATAGAAACATCTAGTCACAAAACATTGCTTTCAAATTATCAAAACCTTGGGAAGACGTAAGAAAAGAATTGATTTTCTCTCCGTCGAGCTATAAATGTCTCCTCTTTCTTTCACCCACGCCTGCATTCAATCTTTATTTTTTATGAAATAAAGCTACTCACCACAACATTCTGCCCAGTGTCAAGGGTAATCACCACGTAACTTTCCTTCACTTTGTGGTGGCCTCCCTTTCCATCCTTTTTTCCACTGGCGTCCTTCACCTTGGCGTGCTTGTCCTTGACTGGCTTCACCTTAGGTAGGATAGGTTGAGAGTAACGCCTACCGCCGGATATTGGTGGCGTGGAGGCTGCCAGCGTGGGGCTGCTATCGCCGCTCCCATCCTGGCTCTCTGGCGCAGACGGACGTCTTCCCGTCGAGGTGGACGAATGTGGAGTGACCAACAGCCTCAGTGGAGAAATCACGTCCAGTGACCAGCGACGACCTCGGTGGGGGAGCGGCCCAGGAGAGCTTACTGGTGGAGGCAACGTTGGAGAGGACGGCGGCTTCATCTTTCTGTGGGTGGTGGAGTAAGACCTGATGTTGCTGATGCCGCTTCTTCTGTTCCTGTTGGTTTTGGTGGTGGTGGTGATGAATTTCTCACCAGGACTCCTTGGAAGGACCTCGTCGTCACAGCTGCCCTCCTCGTGGCTAACGCCACCTTTAGTTAGGGGCTAAAATTATGGGTGCAAGGAAAAAGTGAAACAGAGGAGGAAAAATAAAATCAATGAAGAAACAGTAAGAAAAAAATTGAAGTACTTTTGCTCAATTATCTTGAACAGTATCGTCATCATCTACTTAATCATCACAAGCATAATTATCATCCTCATAATTAACAACAACATTGCCAAATATGAGAAGGCTAGGCTTTTCTGGAATAAATATTATATTTTAGTAAAATAATCAGATAGTAGACAGACTTAGGAGACAGTCGGGTTGCAAAACAAAATAAAGGATAATAGTGATTTGCTTACACACAGATATGTTTTACTATTGGTCAAGATTTGCAAATGTATATTGGAGATAGACAGATCGATAGATAGAGAGAGGTAGATAGAGAGAGAGAGAGAGAGAGAGAGAGAGAGAGAGAGAGACAGACAGACAGACAGACAGACAGACAGACAGACAGGCAGACAGAAAAACAGACAGACAGAGCAATCATGATGTTAATAAACGGATACGATAAAAAATAAGGGATCGATCTTGTTAAACTGATATATTACAGAATGATCTTAGGAACTGCAGGTCAAGTGTCTAAAGAAAGATAACGGAAGCAGTACAAACATACATATCAAACTCATATGATTCTTAATGTGTAAAAAATTGTATACTAATAATTGCTTAGAGAGGATGGGTATGTAATTTTGTAATTAGTTTTACGTTTTAGCCTATCTAGTGATATTCCATTTTCAAGATTATGAGCTAAGTCGAGAGTTGATGACTGCCTTAATGCTTAATGCTTAATTTTTTTTCGATCACGACAATCATCGACATTATCATTTATCACTATCACCAGCGCCTGCGGTTTTTTTCATTTTCATAATAATCATGTTCAACAACATCGGTTATTTAAAATTATTAAATACAATACCAACTAATCACTGCCACCAACAACAACACCACAACATAACAAAAACAACAACAACAAAATCAGGAACAACAGGAGCACTAAATACAAAATAAGGATCATTGGATGAGGTATACCAACAGATTGAGGGCGTAAAATGTGAGTGAAAGGTAAGCTATAGCTGAGTATTATTAATTTATGTTACTCTTTTTGCTGGAATTTACAAAAAAGAAGTACTCTTGACAAAAAAAATGACCCTAAACAAGGAGAACAACAAAAAACAATCGAAGAGATATTCAGAAGACGCTGAAACAATTAAAATTACTATTCCCTACTTATTATAATTGGGGACTTATAACATCTTGCAAAAATCCGCCAAGCCATTACGATGTATGAAAATATACAAATAAGAAGCCTTTCAAAGGATTCCACCCTTGAATTTTATTGGACAAGTCTGTTAACACTCCACGGTCCAGTAAATTTACCCACACAGTCAAGGAGTCGAACCCAGCGCCGCTAGAAAATCAGGCGTGAAATACATCGTAATACCCCGCGCCACCATTTAATGTCTGAGTCAGGAATCGAGCCCAGGACTTCCTTACTGTCAGCCCATCACTATAACCTCTGAGCTATCTGGACTTTTTTGTAAAAAAATTCCCCGAATAATTTTTTTGAGAGTCTAGGTAGTTCATTTGATGCTCCTGCAACAGTTGCGGTATTGCACAGTAAACATAAAATAAAAGAGAGATAACTCAATTTTAGACAACTGCTTTTATTAAGCGTCACAGATTGTCTCCTCATGATGGAGTTCGTCTTTTTTTTTCTTTTTCTTTTCTTTTTTTTTTTTGTGGAACAGCCACAGACATGCGAACTAATTGTTGTTATATATAGTAAAATTTACAAAAATAATAAAATAAAATGAACTTAGCTCTCAAGCATAATTATCTCAACTTTTATAACTTCATTTATCACCGAGTCATTATAAAATTTACGAAAATGACAGTACAGTTACTTTTGAAACTAAGGAGACTACTACTACTACCACTACTACTACTACTGCTACTACTTCTACTACTACTACTACTACTACTACTACTACTACTACTACTACTACTACTACTACTACTACTACTACTACTACTACTACTACTACTACTACTACTACTACTACTACTACTACTACTACTACTACCACCACCACCACTACTACTGTTACTTTACTATTTCTTCTTCTACTATATCTACAGATATTACTTCTACTTATACCGCTAAGAATAATAGTAGTAAGTTGAAGAAAAAAAATTCTGAATATAGTATTCCTATTTCATATTATTTGAAGGACCATTAGCTTAGAATGTTTTCTCCAATCGCAAGTCTCAACATAATTTTTTTACCTCATCGGTCTCATTGAAGGAGCTGGTTTCTGATCCTAAGTCATCCTCATCGATTGGGAACAAGAAAAAATTATCCATGACTATGGCATGCAAGTTTTCAAACAACTAATCCAGGTATATACTTTTCACAGTAGTAGAGTATTAAGATTGTCGATACTGGGAAGCAGTTACACATCCCTATTGCCTAAAGTTTGCACTGTTAATCCTCCTTGCATAATCACGAAAGGCACGAAAATTTCTTAAAGTCAATCGTTTTGAGTTATTTACAATGCACATTTTTCTGAAGGCTATCTAAGGAGAGAAAGGCAGAGAAAGAGAGTGAGAGAGAGAGAGAGAGAGAGAGAGAGAGAGAGAGAGAGAGAGAGAGAGAGAGAGAGAGACAGACAGACAGACAGACAGACAGACAGACAGACAGGCAGACAGACAGACAGACAGACAGACAGACAGAGAGAAACAGAGACAGAGAGAGACAAACAGACAGACAAACACAGAAAGAGAGAGAGAGAGAGAGAGAGAGAGAGAGAGAGAGAGAGAGAGAGAGAGAGAGAGAGAGAGAGAGAGAGAGAGAGGGGTGAGTGGAAGAGATAGATAGATAGATGGAGAAAAATAGACGAAAGAAAAACTCTTTATGTGGCAATATTATTGAATCCAAGCGTCATATTCCATGGCTAGAATTACGAGAATTCACCACAATTATCCAAGATAGCTTTTGAACACAACAATCACAGAAGTGCATTTAAATGTATGAAGCTTTGCAATCACTGTTACTGCACTTGACAGCTTACAATTTAACTTTACAGCAACTGTAGATGGGTGGGTCAAGCGGTTCAGATTTTCCATCACTATCTGGTCTTCGTTATGTAATTGTGATAAGTCTTAATAATTCTACCGCTAAGTTAATCTTCTTTTAATTGCACGCTATAGAGCATTTAAATGGATCAATCGATTACAAGAAAAAGAGGGGTCTTGATTATTATGTCAATTCGCATTACTCTAGTGCTGCCTCTCAAATATGTTTTTCCCCAAGATAAAACAGTAAAGAGGATCAGTATCATTCTGGGCTCAATGATAAGTCTTAAAACATGTAAGTTGATCGTTTGCTTAATCTTCAAAAAGCTGTACACCAAGATTTCAAATAACGTCATCCATTAAAAACAAGGTTTAAGGCTGGGTCTCTCTAAGATTCTTGTTACTCTATACTTCAGTCTGACCAGGTATTTTTTCACTGAGATGAATCAATAAAAAGTATCACTCCGTGTTTTATTTGGTATAAGCCTTCAGAATTCTATCGCTGACTTCATCTTCACTCATTTTTCGCCATGGGATATGTAAATGAGTCTATCTACTTAAAAAGAAGCAGGCTTGATCATTATATTAATTGAAGTTTCTCTAGTCTCGTCTTTTAATTTTTTTTTGTTAACACAAAAACAAAGCAGTTTTAAAAAGACAAAAGTGAAAGCGGAGCCACGTTCATAAACTCTTTGATTCTTTTAAGAGTTTGAATATTAAGAAACTGTTTTAATATTGTAGCGATCTAAAAAAATAATTTCAATCCAAAAAATATGTAACACCGAGAGGGAAGTTTGTCTACTTTTGTCTTGAATGTTCATCAAATCTAAATATGAGAAAAAGTTGGTTTTCCAATGAAAGGTCTTACCAAAATCAATACGGGTATTAATCTATTTTTTTTCCTTTATAAATTCAGACGTTGTTAAAAATACCAACAAACGACAAAAATTTGTTAAAGCTTTCATCTTTAGAAGGAAGTTAAATACTTAATTCTAAGCACTTCTCATAAATTTCCTTCCCAGTATTATGAAAAAATTGAATTTCAATAAAACTCTTCACATCTGAGAATGCCCTCTACTATGCTATACTTCCCCAAGATTTCCGGAAAAATCTTTTGATGGGATAACTATCAAGAATCAATGTGGGATAATTAAAAGCCACCAATCGACTCCTATCTTAACAGGACACTTGCCGCAATCTTAAGTGCGTAACAATCTTATCGTAACACAAGTAACATCCTTGTACGAATCGTTATCTCACCCTCAAACAAAACTAATCAGCATGTATTCGGACAGACTTCCATGAGCAAGGACGATAACTAGCTGTCGAAGCATAGGAACTTTATAATGATATTACATCTAAGTGCAGATTAATAACTTACGGACACGAATATGTCACGGTTTATAATAATTGTAATAATCATAATGAAGAGCAAATCTATCAAACTTCTTCATAGGATGACATGCGATACACATTTCCCATAGTAGGAAACTAATCTAGGTCATAGGGCTAACAAGGCTGGTGATCTATAGTTCTCGCAAGGGAAGTTCCAATTAATAACCTTCCCATGAAATCTTTCCTTACTAGCAAACTCAATGAAAAATATCGAATGCAGTATTCTGTTTTTATCAGAGCAGTGCATGCGGAAATCATCTTGGGAAAGGGATCATCCAGGGTGAACAGTACAAACCATCAATTTCTAGCCTTAAAAACAGGGCTACTCACAGAAAAGCTACTAATATTTCGCAAAATGTCATCGAACTGGTAAAAATTGGTAAAAATGAATAATAATAGGATGAGAAATTAAAAATCAATAAAAACATCATTTTCAGCAGAAAATAACTTGTTCAATAACTTAGATTATTTGCATTTTTCCTCACTAAAAATACGAAGCACGTTAATAGATAAAATGTACATAAAGAGAAAAGTTAAACATCGTAAAAATGTAAATCCTCATACAAAAGTACATGTAAATACCCGAAAAAATATTCTCTCTCTCTCTCCCTCTCCCTCTCTCTCTCTCTCTCTCTCTCTCTCTCTCTCTCTCTCTCTCTCTCTCTCTCTCTCTCTCTCTCTCGCTCCTCTTAGTCTATCTCTGCCTCTTTGTCTCTCTTTCCTTTTCCCCCACCTCTTTTTTCCGCTCCCCTCCTCCTCCTCCTCTCAAACTTCAAAATGGATTACTAAAAAAACACTCAATTTACAGTATGAAAATAATCAGTTCGGGTATAACTATAATTATACAGAATCTAATCTCTCTGAATGATGCGGCCAATAAAACTTGTATCACTAGGCCAGAGCACCGAACGACATCGGGTATTGATGCGACGCGCTAAGAATTAGGAGATTTAAGGATACACAAGCACGTTCGTCACAGCCAGTATACACTGTCCTATCTGTGGCAAGGCTACATCATTCATCCTGCGCTAGACCGTAATGAGAGGGGAAAAAAGCTTGTGGAAAGATGGGTTTGGAGTCCATTGTGTACCCATCAAGCAAACATTGCCTAATGAGTATTCTTTATCGATTTTATATGGGGCCTTTTCATAGTCTTGTTTGTGGAAACAAAATATGGTTATGCCAACCAAAAAAAAAAAAAAAAAAGAATTGATGATTTAATTATGAAAATTTCTTTCAAAGACTTAAACGATAAAATCAAGCAAAAACATGATTGTGTTTGTCTTTAGAATGGAATTAGGAATAAACGATTCTGCTTTAGTTTGAAATTAGTTTATTTGGGCAAACATATCTTTAAAAGACAGAGCTATAACCTAGCGCCTCGAAATTTGTGATAATCTTCTTCAAGTTATCGCCGAATAAAAAAAAAACATAAACAAAAAACAACAACAAAAATGCTTCATGCACAGGAATTTTGACGTAATTGAATCTTATGAAAGTTCATTCACTACCTTTATAGAGAGTGAAAAATAGTTATAATTATTACTTTTGTCCTTCTAATATGTCCAGAGATAGTGCTTTTTAACTGCATGTATGTATAAAAAAGATCCCCATATAATTCATGAGCTCTAGCTCAAAACTGTATAAACGATGTGTACCTGAATAATTATACTTTAATACCGCATAATATGGAAAATCAGCTACTTTTGTAATATCCCATGCTATTCAAAGATCTTCTAAACAATCATTATATTCATAAGGCAATGCGTTCCTAAGAAATGTGCCCAGAACTAGAGGTGCACTTGCTCGAGGAAATTAGGTATCCTTTATGATAATGCGCGTTTAAAAAGGTTTGTAAACAGGTCACAATTTTGTAAAATGTAACTAATTCTTGGTTAAATACATACATAATCGTTAACTTTTTAAAGAATAACACTTCATTTGCACATTTCCTTGAAAAAAGGTCTTCCACAGAGTGAAGATAAAAAGTGTAGTTGGAACTTAAAACAAAAAAGTATTAAAGGAAACCTGACAACGTGCAAAATGTTTTTGATATTTTAATAGTATTCAGTACTAAATATTATTGTCAACCACAGCAAACTTTACAACGAGGATGGTTGCCAAAAATGTTTCAATCCGTTGAATCAAAATGTATGCATTTTTCAAACAACACCGCTTAATAAAATTTAGTGGAGTTTGAAACTGAGTGAAAAATAAATGCACATCTGCAGAATCGATCTATCAGCAAAATGCTGCTTGACCTCGAAAACGATTCTTCATTTTTTTTTTCTCCACTCTGAATACAGACACACACTTAACACTTGTCGTTTCTTTTTCCTGTACTACTAAAAATTATCTAAATCTTAACGAATATCCCACATTAAGTATCATATTGATATTTATGTGTAGTCACGTTAAGTCAGAATATCCACTAAATATCCAAACAGTTCGCACAGCTAAAAGAAAAAATAACAAAACTTTGCAATAACAACTGACTTAAAAAAAACAACTAATCAGCACTTTTTTCTACTGGCAATGATATTCAAGACCTCCCAAGAAATCCCATGGATTTAAGACATGGCATTTTTAGAATCTGCCACTGGCACAAAACGATGCAAATCTGCTGTTGACAAGTTAAAACAGAAAAATCCCGTAAATAGCAACAATGAACACTAATCCGCAGAATATCTCCGAGACAGGCACATGCTTAACAGCTACACGATATTCCAGACCTGGTATCTCATTACCCAGCAGGTGCGTAGTATAAGAGGGATTTGTTAAGACATGACAAACGTTGTCTGGAAGACTCACTGACGTCTCTGTACATAGATGTTGATATTATAGATCTTATCGGTCATAAATGTTAAGCCTGGCCAACGATCAGCGTTAAAGAACGGTAGAGCTGAATAAACCAGCATTTTTATGTGCGTTGCAAAGAATATTTTATGTTTATCGTGATGTATGGAATATCATTACAGTTTTTTACAAGTCGGGGTATTTAAAAATGCATCTGGCATGCACGTTAAATTTAAGATATTTGTTTTTAAATTCAAATACACTGAGATAGGTAAATAAATAAATAGATATAAATATAACTATAGATATAAATAGATTAGAGAGGGGAAAAAGCGAAATAAGGGAGAGAGAGAGAGAGAGAGAGAGAGAGAGAGAGAGAGAGAGAGAGAGAGAGAGAGAGAGAGAGAGAGAGAGAGAGAGAGAGAGAGAGAGAGAGAGAGAGAGAGAGAGAGAATGAATGTGTCCTGGAATTTGTGGACAGGAAGGGTGGCGGGAGGGGGTGGTGAAAAGTAGTATAATTATAGAAACAACCAATATTGTTCTATAGCTTTTTCCATAAAAATCCAAGAATGAACTGCATTTTCCTGTGTTCGCTTTTATTTTAAAAGGCTTACATAACCCTGAAGCTGGTAATGAACAGTAGGATTAAATATTTCTATTGATATCATTCTGTTTGAAGAAAACCATGATTAAACCACGAAAAATTAATTTTACATACAATATTTCATTTGTAATATCAATGATAACTTTTAAAAAGAAGATCTTGCTATAGTCATTAATGCGCCGCGTGCACTTTATTGTGATGATACTAGCAAAGTAAATGTTTTGACATCGTTTTACGATTTTGCAGAATGTTATTAAATTCATTGATGTGTTTATTCCTTTTATCAACTTCTAATTTGCTTTTATCAAAGAAATATACAATTGATTCCATTGATAATTACTTTAAAGTTTGAGGGGAAGCAAAACCATTCCTTAGTTTTGTCACCCGTGTGTGGGCAAATAGCTTGGCACTGATACAGCATAACAAGGAGCTGATAATGAATTCCTAATTGATTTTACATACCAGATTTCAATCCAGTCACACTTAACATTTATGTTCTAAAACGGCAATGCTGTCTTCCAGGACTAGATCTAGTCTCTTTGCGTATCGTGAAATGATCTGCCAGATAACGTTACAACAGGTCTAAGAGGAGATTTGATGGAAATTTGAGTAGATTTTACAGGTGTTCAAAGCCTTTATTGGTACTGTCGTTTGAATCAGATGATATACTATTACATAGATCTCTTGGCAGTCTTGTACTTATAACTTTCCATCGGTCATTTGGTATCTTGCTATGCGACTGTCCACCAACTTTTTAGATTCTCAAGAGATTTATATAGGTACAAACAAAACCATTTGTCTTTCTGACAATTCTAAATGGAATGCTAAACATCGAATTGTATACGTGCTTAGACAGTTTATTTAGTTTTTGCTAGAAAACATCTTTCGTTGGAATATTTTATTACACTATTGCCATGGATATCTTCGGGATCATAGATCTTCCGACTCCAGGAGTCCTCATCCTTGTGTGCATTTCTCTTTACGTGTATTTCATGTCAAGCACTCACGGCACTTTCAAAAGACTTGGAATTCCGGGACCAAAACCGTGGCCAGTAATTGGCAACTCTATCTTCGCCTTCAAGCATGGTCTGTTTAACACTGTGGTTGCAGGCTACAGGAGATTTCAATACATGGGAGGCATGTACGGTACGTATGAGGGTCGGTCCCCAATCTTGACAGTAACAGATCTTGACATGCTCCGAGAGATAATGGTGAAGCAGTTCAATAATTTCCCCAACCGGCGCAAGTACGCGACCATGGACCAGCCTTTGATTGATAAGATTATGTTCAATCTTGACGGTGATGAGTGGAAACAGCACCGGGCGCTTCTCAAACCTACCTTGAACCCTATCAGACTCAAAGCCAGTTATCCTAGAGTAGAAAAGCTGCTGCGTGGCATGTTGGAAGTTATGGAGCAGAAAGCTAAGAACCAAGGAGGACAGCTGGACATTTCTCTCCCGATCGGTTGTTTCTGCATGGACGTCATTGCAGGCATCGGATTTGACTTGGATTGCAACTGCATAGGAAACCCGAAGAATGACTTTCTCGTTAAAGCGCGGCATTTCTTAGATACCTTCGGTGAAAGAACCTTTACTTTTGCACTGTTTGCCCCTCCTTTTTTCAAACATATCTTAGACTGGCTTGGTATCATGATCATGCCTAAGAAAGAAATCATGTTTTTGAGAGAGTTCACACGACAAGCTATTGAAGTACGCAGATCCAAGCCAGATGAACAGAGAGGTAGGGAAGACTTTTTCCAATTCATGATAGATAACAGTGTTGTCAGAGACGAGAAGAAAAGCAACGCAGGACCATCCACTAAACTGCTGTCCCTTGAAGAGCTGTACGGATCTAGCCTAACGTATTTCCTAGCTGGTTACGATACTTCCGCCAAAGGATTCGTTTTCGCCATGTACCATTTAGCCATGAACCCAGAGTGCCTGAAAAAGGCCCAACAAGAAGTAGACGACGTTCTCCACGGCGATTTTCCTAATCCGGACAACGTGCAGAATCTCAAATACATCGATATGTGCATTAAAGAGAGTAACCGCATCCTTCCTCTGGGCCCGTACGTAGAGCGTCGCTGTTCCCAGGACACCACAGTCCTAGGTCGACATATTCCAGCAGGGATGAACATCCGCATTCCGATCGCTGGCATCCACCACGACCCAAACATCTACCCCGACCCGGACCGCTACGACCCGGAACGCTTTACTCCTGAAGCCATGAAGGACCGTCACCCTATGGCTTTCTTGCCGTTTGGCGCGGGGCCGAGAGGCTGTTTTGGTCAGCCCCTCGCCATGTTACTCATGCGTGCCGGCATGGCAGCGATGCTCCAGAGATATCACTTGGCTCCCTGCGGGAAATCCGAGTACCCTATCCGAATCATCCCAATGTCTGATTTGGTTCCAGAGCATGATCTTTGGCTCTCTCTCGAGCCTCGTAAATGAGCTTTATCAATTAGGTGTTATTTTTTCTTTGCTTTACATATATGCAGCTAGCATAGCACTGAGTGATTTCTTAACTTTAAGTATGATTATGAAAGCACCACAAAGGATTCCTCTTTGCCTTTTTTTTTTTCGAAAATAGTATAAAAATGAAACTTTCAAGAGTTTTATTTAGCAATATTTTTTTCAAATAACCGTTTAAATCATGAATCTAGGTGTTTGCAACTTTTAAAATTACAGACTGCTAATTGTTCAAACATTTTCAATTTGGTTTTTGTGTTTTGAATTTTTTAACATGGACATGGAATCATATTTACAATGGTTTTTTTTGTTTTGTTTTGTTTTGGTGTTAATAAATTACCTTCCATTTTGAAATTTGCATTTTTTTTTCTGTATCAAAGTAACATTTTTACCTTTCATATATGACTCATTTGATTTTTCACACTGAAGCCACGAAAAGAACTTAATACGAAGAATACATATATATATATATATATATATATATATATATATATATATATATATATATATATAAAGTTGGAGATAAAACTTTCTATGTACACGGAGCAAATTGCAATCTAGTGAACAGAAAATGAATCAACGGCCCAAAGTAAAAGAAAAAGTACACAGTATCGATTAGAATCAGTGTAGTATCAGATGATGATGTTAATGGTTCCTTCAACAGTCTTGTTAAGCAGCTTTGCGTAACGCTATATACTTCACCAAACCTCCAATCTCCCTCCCTCCCTCCTCTCTCTCTCTCTCTCTCTCTCTCTCTCTCTCTCTCTTTTACCTCTCTTTGTCTTTGTTTATTATTAATTATATAATTATCAATCTTTCTTCCTCTTTCCTCTCTTTTTCGAGCATAGTTGTATTCTCTGGTAATGGCTCGTGCATCGTACTCCACTAAAAATTAACAAATACTATTTTGATTATTTCGTTCTTGAGTCAGTCTTTGCCTATATTATTTCTTTTCGCGGGCACTAATTTTTTTTCTTTTGCTTTTATTTTTAAATTATTTCTCTTATGACTTTCTGATTTACTAAACCATGACATAAGATTACGTACATAGGTAAACAACTGTTGCAATTTACAAGAAAAAAATTATTCAATGAAATAAAGGGAGAAAAATGTTTAAGTACTGAAACTACTAATTCATACAAGATAACAAAAAAGGTATAGTATTACACAAAAAGTACAAAAAAAAAGTCTACATTTGCATATTGGACAATGAAAGATTATTAAAGGTTCAGAGCATCTGTCATTCATATCAAAAAGATTTCTGTTCATTTTGCAAGTACACTATTCAGACCTGACTCAAAACCAATAGATCCGTTCAGTTTGATAAATGTCGCCTTGAATGTGGGTTATAATGGAGAACAGAAAACATATAAAATAGTTGAACCGTGAACGGTAACGAAAAAAAAATAAACCGAAGATATTATGGATTATTTGGCTAGCCTTTATTCAAGCTCTAAGCTTTGCCAAAAATTGACTTAAAAACATTGTCGACATTGAAAACCTCTTTTATGAAAGATCTTTGGGCAATTAATATTTTAACGACAAATGAGGAATCAATAGAGGTAAACAGTGAATGACGGAAATGATGCATAAAGTAAGTCAGATTAATAACAGCTGATGTAGCTCTGCATATTACTACAGCAACTGTAGGTGGTGATGGTTAGATGGTGCCGATGCGATGATGTTGACATTTATTGAAAAGGCAAAGATAATGATAAAGATGGTGAAGTTGATGATGGAAATGTTGCAGTTAAAATAACAGCAAGAAGGTTGATGTAGCTCTGGATACTGCTACCTCTGTAGGTGGTGATGTTGAGATGGTGACGCTGGGATGATGATAAGATATAATAAAAAAAAAGAAATGATAATGTTAAAGTCAGTAAAGTTGGTGATGTTGATGATTCGTTTTCCACTGATATTGATGATAATGACAATGATTATAATGACAATGGTGATGTTGGATGAAAACAACCTTTTTAGTGGACCTGGTTTTTTCTTTTTGAAAAATAGTTTCTGAAAAGAGCTTTAAGAAATCCATGCAATTACGAGGATCAGATCTTTTGCATTTGCGAGTAATATTCCCAGTTGGATACAGATCAATTGTGATATTGCCGTTACATTTTCGCAGAAATACTCCGTTCCAAGACAATACAAATCACCAGTTATGCAGAGACTGATATAAAGACCTTTAATTCACCGACCCTATTATTTCAAGGGCAAGAACTATGAAATAATCCATACTTCTTCCCATGAATCGAACACGCGTGACGCCTGCTTTTAAACAAACAATCGGAAAAGGAAATCGTACACAAACGAAGAGCTAGCAGCATGCAAACCTCATCCGTAACGCTACATGTCTAGCCTGCGCAAGAGCCCACTCTTATGAATCACAATTGCTAAGGTTTTACATTACACAAGAGAGGCATGCCTCTTGTTCAATTATTATAGCGAGTCACCCAGGCAGAACGGTAGACCAAAACGCAGTTATAGTTTGACCTAACTATTACTACTATTGTCTATCAAAATACAAAGGGTACTTGCAGCGCACTGGTTACATTTGAAAACAATCGCTTAAAAAAAGGAAAAAGAAGCAACGAGTCTGTAACAAAGAAATATAATATTATTATAAAGAGTGAATAAAAACTACCTTTGTTGTTGACGTCACACAGCATAAAAAATCTAAAATTTCAATCAATATGCTATGAAGTGTGGTGTGCATAATATTGAAAGGAAAACCTAATGGGTAATATCATAATTTTTAGGGTGGAGATCAATAGAAGATTGAAAATAGGTTGTTGCACATAAATGAAGAGAGAGAGAGAAAGAGAGAGAGAGACACAGAGAGAGAGAGAGAGAGAGAGACACAGAGAGAGAGAGAGACACACAGAGAGAGAGAGACACAGAGAGAGAGAGAGAGAAAGAGAGAGAGACAGAGAGAGAGAGAGAGAGAGAGAGAGACACAGAGAGAGAGAGAGAGAGAGAGAGAGAGAGACAGAGGGAGGGGAAGAGGAGATGGTTTTCAACTCTTACACAGCTCACTAACAAGCTAATTAAACATAGAGACAGTTAATTGACTGAAATTATAAGGATTATCTTTGAATAAACCTTGCATATAATTATAGGACCTTAACACACAAAAAAGGTTGTACATTTTCTGCTAGTTTAACAGCATAGCAAACATCATATTCTTAGTGATAACCAGATTTTCAGATTAATATGATCATTAGAAGATTTGGACAAAGCGTAGGTGAGAAAACTAGTCGAAATGATTCGCACAGCACTCACAATTGTCTAATCATCTAGAACCTAGTCGCACGTTTGTATCAAAGGAAATTGACTAATTCTGTATTTTCCCATTCTGTTTTAAGATCCTTTTAAACGCTTATTAGAAAGCTGTGAATTTTCGTATTAAGTGCATATGCTCGCCTTGCGAGAATTCTTCGCCGCGAAGTTCTTTAAACCTACATGGTATTGAATGTTTAAACAAAATCTGTAAATAGGTTTGGATTTTATGAAATTAGTTTACTATTCCTGTTAAGGAGCAATCTATGAAAACACAGTCAAGATTGGCTGCTTCCTCCTGGTTTACCTGAACAGGTCAAGTCAAACCGACCTGACAAGCATTTGAAACATTTAAAAAAAAAAAAAAAAAAAAA
>JAWDGP010004319.1:97500-105000 GCA_033675545.1 Elysia crispata | reverse complement strand
CTATATCACTATTTCACTGCCTGGTTCTCCTGCGTCCCTTTCTTATTTTCCTGCATCTCTCGCTGTTGATGAGATTTCTGTCACTGTGCCTGTCCATTTTGCCTCTGGAACTCTTTATTTCAGCCTCTGTCTGTCCGCCTGCTTGCCTACCTGCCTCCCTATCTGCCTGTCTGTTTCTCTGGTTATCTGTATTATTCTCTTTCTCCCTCAATCCCTTTTAATTATATGAATAGAAAATATCAAATACAGATGGGCTAGTAGCCTATAGGACTGTTCTAGTTATCACAACTTCATTCACAATGGTTGACTTCATTTTGCACATCTTATGTGGATAATGATTCTTTACTCTGTTTTCAAGACAACACTTAAATAAGATGAAATTATTCCATGAAGCCGCACAATAGTGTCCTTTTATACCCTCTCCGCAAATATAATTTGTGTGTGTGTGTTTAAATAATAAATAAAAAAAAACCCAACCAATTGAATAAATGTTTAAAAAAAATCAGTTAATAATTAAATATCTCCATAGTTTAAAAAAGCAGTAAAATATGTTGATTTAATTTTCATAAAACTTCAACTAAAAAACGAAAAAAAAAAACCCCTAACCATTAACCAAATAGCTTTTAATCGATCAAGCAATGGCAGGTGGTTGGTTCAAGTTCAAGCAAACATGAGGAGCGATTGGACGCAAGGAAAAAAGAAACCCCTAAACTCCTGCAATCATCAGCTAATTCACCGATAACGATTATCTTAACACTAATACGAGCAAAATCAATAGAATTGGCAAATCCCCATCAGCGTGAGCTTCGAGGAGGTCTCTGAAGTATCCAACTTCCTCCATCTAGAATCAAGGACAGTGTGAATAGTTATCATTATTTTTGGATTTTCAGATAATATGAGTGGATTTTTCTGTTGGTAGTAGTAGTAGTAGTAGTAGTAGTAGTAGTAGTAGTAGTAGTAGTAGTAGTAGTAGTAGTAGTAGTAGTAGTAGTAGTTGTAGTAGTAACAGCAGCAGAGCAGTAATAGCAGCAGCAGAGCAGTAATAGCAGCAGCAGCAGCAGCAGTAGTAGTAGTAGTAGAAGTAGTAGTAGTAGTAGTAGTAGTAGAAGTAGTAGTAGAAATAGAATTGATAGTAGTAGTAGTAGTAGTAGCAGCAGCAGCAGCAGCAGTAGTAGTAGTAGTAGTAGTAGTAGTAGTAGTAGTAGCAGGAGCACACTAATAGTAGTAGTAGTCGTAGTAGTAGTAGTAGTAGTAGTAGTAGTAGTAGTAGTAGAAGTAATAGGAGTAATAAGAGTAGTAGTTGTAGTAGTAGTAGTAGTAGTAGTAGTAGTAGTAGTAGTAGTAGTAGTAGTAGTAGTAGTAGTAGTAGTAGTATTAGTAGTAGTAGAAATAGTAGTAGTAGTAGTAGTAGTAGTAGTAGTAGTAGTAGTAGTAGTAGTAGTAGTAGTAGTAGTAGTAGCAGCAGCAGCGGCAGTAGCAGCAATAGAAGTAGCAGTAGCAGTAACAGCAGCAGCAGCAGCAGTACTAGTAGTAGTAGTAGTAGTAGTAGTAGTAGTAGTAGTAGTAGTAGTAGTAGTAGTAGTAGTAGTAGTAGTAATGGTAGTAGTAGTTGTAGTAGTAGTACTAGTAGTAGAAGTTGCAATCCTCTTGTTTGCAATGAATGACCTTTTTCTGATATCCGCAATAAATTAGTGAAAACAAAAAACAAAAAAAAAAAACCCACAAAAAAGTATAACATCAACAAAAAAACCACAGACATATAGATAAAAGAAAAGAGAACTTACAGACCGATAGTGCCATTGTTTTAAAAGTAAAGCGCAACAATGGGAAACGAAAAAAAATATCAGCCCCGGTAGAAAAAAAATGTTCAGTCTAGGTCAAGTTGCGCTTAACCTAACAAAAACATTGGCGAGAGTGTTTTCATAGGAAACAATCAATAAACTGGGGCAGGAAGCTGATTAGAAAACATTCCATCTGCCAGGATTAATATCAAAGAGAGCAACCGACAGATTATGCGGTTGTGTATGAACGGGGAAAAGATAAAACAGCAGAATCAGAACCAAGGGTACAGCTATCACATGATGTACACTAAAGTAGTTTGTAAGCTACCCTATCGCAATTGGTTTGATTGTAACAAGAGACAAAGCATTCAAGCAAAGGAAACTGTAACCATAAACAGTACCAATATCATTTCAATTATTCAAGTTTAAAATCAATTTTGAATTAGTGGCAAAGGACACGGTCTATGATGGAAAAAAATGGAGACAATATAATATTGTTATAGGATCTAACTCTAAGAAAATTAAAACCGTTTTAACCTTTGGTAAGTCATGTGTAAGATTTGATTTATTTCCCTTGGTGAAAAACATTATTATTATTTTTTATTAATGACACACACATTCAAAAGTGGTGACAGAAATGATAAAAATTGCCAATCTTGCAATATCTTGAAAGATTTCAACTATCCTGGGAATTTTTTTTTTCCTGTCCTTTATACAAGAACACCCATAAATACGACCGAGGCCTTATACAACTTTTAAACACCCCATATATTACAAAGACAGCAGTGGCCAACTCGACAAGGGGAGAACCACTCAGTGGTAATCTTAATACTTGAGAAGTCAATACAATGTACCTAACTTAACAAGAGAGTCAGTGAAAGTCAAGCATGATTTTCAATGGCTTTCCTACTTGTAAATCATGTAATAAGCATGAAGAGAGTTGCGCCACCAAAGAGCTCCGACTTTCAGCGGAGCATGAAACACGCAGAGTCAACATAAACCGTGCAGGGCATGGAATGGTTACTGGGTCCCGATCTCATTTACAAATTTAGTTACAGGTGTATTCAGACTAAAGAGAGCGATTATCTGTTTCGGGGCTATTATAGATCGATGAAGAGAGTAGTAATGATTCGTCTAAGGGGATTTAAAGCAATAATTTGCAATAGATTTATTTGGAAAAAAATGCAATTACAGGATTTTTAGGAACAGCCTTAAGAAAGCACTAAATATAGAAACAATATTAAATCGATAGTTTATGAGCTGCAAAGGTAAATTTGGTTATGCCATAAGTATTGATCTGGAACGCAAATAAGTTGATCGATAGAACGAGAAATGATATAAAAAGAAAAAAAAGAGAGTGGGAGAGAGAGAGAAAGAGAGAGAAGGAGAGAGTGAGGGAGAGGACAGAGAGAAAGAAAGAGAGAAAGACAGAGAGACAGAGAGAGAGACAGAGAGACAGAGAGAGAGAGAGAGAGAGAGAGAGAGAGAGAGAGAGAGAGAGAATTTAAGAAGGAAAGCAGCAAAGACACAACGTAAGAGAATCAAAGAGATAAACCCCGAAACTGATATCTTGAGATAAACACAAAGAAGAACTTGAAGAGAAAGAACGAAAAATCAAGAAATAATAAGTCCAAGCAGGCATTCTAAACATAACGAAACACAAAAAAAGATAATGCATCAAATAAGCATACAAATTTACATTTCAGGCAGAGGTAGTCAGACAAAATGAGAAAGCTTTAGAAATTTCAGAAGCATGACTGTGCTGATAATAAAAAAACCATGCCAACATAAAAAGACAATTCCTCGAAATTCTTGCTGTAAGAAACCTGATGACAAAGACTCACAGACGCGGGTAAATAAAAAAGTCGAAGAGTAATTAAAAAAAAAATAAAAACCGACCCACCCACACTTAAAATTTTTGCCGAGGCAAGAAATAAGGAAAGTGGCGTCTACCTTGACCTCCAGGGCCTAGGATGCTCTACCATTACCAGGAGCTAGCAGGACCTATGATTGATCAGAGAACACGCCCCCATCGGTTAACGATACGGAGACAGACTCAGCTGTCAGTGTCAGTCTAAGAACTGTTGATCCGTGTGACTCATCCCGCCATTATTATACGCCTATCCTAAATCCTATGTGTCACTATGTGTCACTCGAGGGCAGCCCCATGTATTCTATAATACATGGGTTATTTCCACCTGATCGTAACCGTCTACGTTTTTTGTTCATATGTCAGCGTAAATTTTTCATGTCTTGTCTCTTTCTTCTCCTTAATATAATGTACAAAGTTCAGTCGTGCATTATCTACTAAGGACTATCTGTTTGGCTCTCTATCTGCCTATCTTTCTATCTATTTATATATCTATGCAGAGACTTTGAGGTAAGATCGTCAACAACTATCTATCTATCTATCTGTCTAGCTATTTATCTTTCTGTGAATATGTCTTTCTTTCTATCTTATCCATCTATGAGTCTGTCAATATATCTATCTACCTGTCAATAAACCTGCATCTTTCACACCTCTGTCGATCCTCATTTCTCTTTCTCTGACTATCAATCTATCGATTCATCTACTATCTATCTACCTACCTATGTATCAATCTATCTTTCTATCTATTGATCTAACTATCCAAGAATCTATCTTTCTATCTATCGAAATCAGTAGCATTCACTCATCTATGACAGTTTTTTTTTTAATTTTGTGTGTAATCTTTCTGAACTGTATGTGTATCGTGGCACAAGAAGACAGGCGAGGTTCTCATGGTGCCAATGTATTTTATAGAATGAGTATCTTTGTCTTCTGTAACCTTCTTGCGAAAATGTAATCGTCACACAGGGAACTTATGTATCATTCCGACTGATTTACACAACTATATAGAAGATAAGATGCCAAAGTAATAACAAAAGAAAGGAAGCAAAAAAAAAAGAGAAGAGAGAGAGATAGAGAGAGAGAGAGAGAGAGAGAGAGAGAGAGAGAGAGAGAGAGAGAGAGAGAGAGAGAGAGGGAGAGACAGACAGAGAGTCAGAAATACATACTGACAGATAGACGGATAGAAAGAACGCTAGAAAGAGAAAATAGATGAAGAAAATTGAAGGCGATACAAGATGTCAGTTTATCAGTCAATAAAAGCAGCATAAAGTTTCCAATTTCGATCTTTGTTCTTTTATTTTAAGGAATTGAATAAAATGCCCTTTACAATGAAAGGAAAATCCATTGCCAATAATGGTAGCGGGCGACGGCATCTTTTAGATCTTGAGACTCTTGATTTATTCCCAAACGTTATGAAATAAACAAATAAACAAATATTTTAGAAAGATAAATTATAAATCATGATGAAAAACTAAAAAGAACTGTCAACGTTGCCAAAAGCTAAAAAATAAAAAAATTAAAAAAAGAAAGCTAAACAAAACAAAAGGATTATTATTATTATTATTACTATTATTATTATTATTATTATTATTATTATTATTATTATTATTATTATTATTATTATTATTATTATTATTATTATTATTATTATTATTATTATTATTATTATTATTATTATTATTATTATCATTATCATTATTGTTACGTAAGTCAAAACACTTCACAATAAATAACTTACCTTATGACACTAATGACACCAAGGTAACGCCATTGTAAAACCAGACTTTTCTTGCTTGGCTAAAATCGCTTGTTGGGCTCAATTTCTAGACATGATTAATTGTTAAAAACACACTCAAAACATTCTCATATTTCCGAATAAATTTTCCATGTCACCAAGAAACGACTAATCCAGTGCGATTAAGTTAAATACTTTGACCGATTTCTATAATGTGGATCCTAGTTTGTTCGTTTTATAACTTAGAATTTCTTAAATACAACGGACAATATTTGGATCATAAATACAACCTCACGTGGCAGAACTGGAGAAACAGCTGTTAATTACAAAACAAAACTCACATTCTTTCGGATTATACTGAAACATGGCATTAGTAATCAGTCGTTATGTAAAATTAAAAAAAAAATACAGGTCACAGCTCAACTTCAAAGAACTTGTGTCTGTCTTGAATAAGGTAACGCTTTAAGCATTAGAAACTGTTTTTGAATAACGGACAGTAACACGTATTGCAGGGATAAAAAATAAAAGTAAAAATCACAAAATAAATTATCGACGAATGTAAAAAAGTGTTCTTTACGCCGTCTATAATTATACTATGGCTTACACGTAGTAAAACTTTCCACTACATTATTTTTGTCGCGACATCTGGTTTCCAAAAAAAAAAAAAGAAAAAAAAATCTCGGACAGTGATTGACAGTTTTTGTCACAAGTTTCGGGCTTCGTCTCACCTACTGGGGTTTGGAGTAGTAATACTCCCAAGTTCTCAATGAAAGGACATATGTTTTCCTCTTACACCTGCGTTGCCCTTTTAAAAATAAAGATATTTTCTCGCGTTTATTGACAATGTATATTTTATAGATACGTTACTGCATTTCATTTTCAATCTGTAGTAAGGTGGTATTGTAGTTGCAAGTTTGTGATAGTTCTTGAGGTAGGTACATTTCCCTTGTGGAAAAAAAATGGGTGAGGTAATGGGGGGAGGGGGGGGGAGAAGTAGAGGAGGAATGTGAAAGAGATGTGATAGACAGAAAGTGGTAGAGTTTGCATGTTTGGAAGAGAGGTAAAGGAAAAAAAAGAGAGAGAAGTGAGAGAAAATTAAGTAAAAGAGAGAAAACAGAGCAGATCTGATAAAGGTAGGAGGACAAAAAGTTAAGAGGGATTAAATACCAATTTTTAGACGGATTGTGACATTTACATAATGTGAAACTAGATTTGGAGTTTTAAACTATAACGATAATACAGAAATAGGTCTCTTTAACAACTCTCTCTACCATATGACAGGCAGTGGTACAGGAGGTATACATCTCAATCTAGTTGCTGCCGAACAGATCAACTTGAAAGTGACAGATTTTGACGTATGATGTCCAGATGTATGAAGAAGTATTTTGAAAGGTCATCCATTTTGACTCTTGCTCTCTATCATCCTCCCCCTTTCACTCTCTCTCTCTCTCTCTCTCTCTCTCTCTCTCTCTCTCTCTCTTCTTGTGTCCTTAGCCTCAACCATTCCAATTCAAATGTATCTACGCTGCTCTCTTGAGTGTGTGCACTCTTTAATTGGTTGACGTCAGGACTCGAGGCTTAAAAGGGAATTTCCCATATTGAAATGTTAATATTTTTTTTTAATTTGGAGTGTGTGTGTGTGGGGGGTACATACCGAGAGAATCTTGATTTTTTTTAATTTCTCCAAATCTCTTAGAGACTTAATCAGGAGCAGAGTAGCATCCAAGGACCACGCAAGTTAAAAAAAGAAACAAATACCTACACCAGGAACGATAACCCCTGATTTTATAACTTGATCCAAATAACAGTGATTTTAATAATCACATTTTCAACTGTATGTACAAAGAGGGGATGAGATGCTTACTATGTCTCTCTATAATTATATACGAGAATTGATAACTGTGTAAAGAAATTATCTCATACTATTAGTTAAGTTCACTCCTGTCAGACGAGTTAGCCCTCTTTTTTTTCGAAAAAATGTAACTAAGAATGCATCAAAAGAGAGAGAGAAGACCACAAGGAAAAGGAACAATATATAAAAATGAAGAATGAAATAGTCAACCCTATGTGTCTATAACCGCGCAATTGATGTAATCAATATGAAATTTATTCCA
>JAWDGP010004319.1:57500-92500 GCA_033675545.1 Elysia crispata | reverse complement strand
CATCATATGGGACTTATAGGTGGGGTGGGGAGGGAAGGACAGCCAGTGAAGGGAGGGGGGGAGGTGAAAGTTTGGAGCGTAAAATATAATAACGGACCCTGGAGGAGGAGGAGGGTTGGGGGAGGAGGGGAACAGAGATGAGAGGAATGGCAGAGGTAGCTGGCGACTGAAAAACCTGAGGGAGGACACGGAGACTGAAATCTGACTAAAGGAGAGCAGATCAACTATTATTGTAGTAGTTTACGTATCAAACATTCCAATGTATGTAATTAACAGAGTAGTAAAATGTGTCACTGAGATAAAATAATGGCTTTTATGGATTAAGAGTTGAGTTCTTTTGACAAAACTCATTCTCTATAAACTCAATCCAATGTTTAAGAGATGATAATGAACACTTGACATACATTCTGCAAAAAGTATCCTTATTGTCACCTCAATTTTCTTTTCACCTATAATTTGTTATGAAGTCTTCAAATTTTTTGAATTAGGAAGAATGCAATAGTCCTTCCGATGTGTCACTATGAATTGCCACCCATTCCAGCTATTAACTGATCTAGAAAGAACGAAAGTGTGGTGTATCCTAAAATAGTAACGATAGGAAAAAACAAAACAAAACATGAAACTTGTGGCAAAGCTAGCGCATAGTTTGAAATAACTCGACTTATAGATTTTTAAATGCATTTAGTTCTTGTTCTATATATCAAATATCTAGTGTAAAAGTCTTATGACAGACTCATAGTTTTTGGAACTATAGAGTTGGGGCACAAATTCTTGTAATCACTTGCGTTATCATGTGTTCAGGAAATGCGTTATTTCCACTCAACCCTCAGTTGTTCAAAAAGGTACCGTGCTTTTAAAGGCGATGGAGGATGTTGTCATTTATTGAAGGAGTTGTTTCTTTTTGAATTAAGGAAACGACCTTTGTAGGTAATACTTGTACGGGAATCTGTTCAAAATGTAATGAGCAATTGATTGTTTCAGGGGTTTCTAAAGGCGTTCATTTTAAAGGCAAAGTAAACTTGTTAGATCTCTTGTTTTATTCTTCTTTTTATAGTATTTGCTCTTTCCTCGTCCTCAAAGTCCAGCGTAACAGAATATTATTCTTGTTTTTCGATTCTACTTTAAACATTTGCATCTTCAGATTACTATTATCATTTTCAAGAAATTGAAAAATAAAATTAAAATTAAGGTGAATGTACTCATATTATGCACATTACATTTCCTCCAATGGTAGGGAGTAGTTCATGGTTTATTACTTTAACACAAAGATAAACATTTCTCAGATTTACTAGAATT
Organism: Elysia crispata; assembly: GCA_033675545.1. NCBI lineage: Eukaryota > Metazoa > Mollusca > Gastropoda > Plakobranchidae > Elysia > Elysia crispata. The sequence continues at coordinate 91,204 of JAWDGP010004319.1, read as the reverse complement.
TACTATTATCGATGAAATAGGACACGACATTTCGAAATGAGCCGCTGTGCACTGTGATTACAAGTCTTACATAATGTAAAAATTATGGCGCAACAAAGTACTGAAACCATCGGAATTTCAGGTTTTTCGTTTCTTTTCATCCCTTTTCATTTATTAGTCACCTGCAGTAGATCGTGGTCTAACGATAATGATGTGCTATTTCTATAATAATATGTATTGAGCAAAACTTACATAAAATTTTCTAAACCTATCTGCTTGAAGCACTATTCATCCCTAGTCTTAATAGTTATGGAACAAAATCTATATCTCTTAAAGATGGCTGTAAGACGTGGAAGGACTCAAGACCTTGTAAAATCGAAGTAATTACGTGTAATCAGATTTTCTCAAGTGTACTCATTTCCCTTACTATCAAAGAAAGTTTACAAGCATGCTATAAAAATGTACAAAGTTCTTGTCATGGAAAATCTTCTTATCATAAGCTTCTTTCAGCATCGGGCAAATCGAACCCGATAGTGATTCAACTCTATCTCAGAGTACGCAAATGCTTTTCAGAGTTCTACACTTCAGTATGTCTACCGTTTTATAACGAAAAACAGCATCGTTCACATAAATTGCAAATTGGAAAAAAAGCGCAATACCACTCTTTAATGTGAAAACGCAGCGTAACATATATAGTAGATAACGGTAGACGCATCGGAAATACATTAATTGGTTATACTTCTAAAACAAACATACAAACCAGTCTAACTTTGTATCCTTTAGATCCCAAAATTGCTTTTTACGCGTGATCTGATACAGTTTACTGAAATGTAAAGTTTACTTGGAATTGGAATAGTTAGTTAGTTTTGTAAGATATCAGACTATATCTCTTTTTAAACGGTCTTTAAGATCCGACCATAATGGCTAATTAATAACAATTATTCCCACTCGGTAGTGCTCATTATTTTAATACCCACACAGCCTTATAATGAGGTTTAGAATGATCCATAAAAAAACAATAGATAAGTAAATAATTTGCTGTTTATCCATATCAGTTCATTTTAAATAATTTCCCAAATTCACTCCTTTAGCCAAATAAACAGATTTGGAAAACTCATGAATTTTTTTTTAAAGATTCGGGGTTCCTAAGACACCGTTTTCACGAAAGCTTGATTGCAGTGCACTCAACTGAGTTCAGGATTTAAGGGTAATCTAAAGATGCATCCAGCTTAGTTATCCATGGAATATACTTTACGTTCCAACGTTTTAAACAGGACTTGATAAAATAAATTGGCTAAGGAAGAAAAGGGATAGATGCAATATTTTAAAGGTCTTTTGGTCTCAAAATTCACAAGAAAAGGAAGTTTCTGATGAAAGAAACAGTCGGGATAAAACCTTTAAGTACACCTACATTGGAAACTCTTACGGTCGAGTTATGAAACAGCAAAACATTTTAAAAATACCTCCTCGTGTGAATCTTTTAAAGCGTATGTTCCATTCCTATAAAAGCTTCAACAATATGCCTCTAAAACTTAATTCATACGAAACAAATTTTTTACAGAATATTAACTCTAAGAGCATGAAATCATCAAAACCCTAGTCTGATTCAGATTTTTTTTGATAATCATTGTTTTACATATTTACCTTGTAGCTACAGGACCTTCTTGTATTATTGATCGACACATAGACGAGTATCTTGTAATGCTTGGGTTTTGATTTCACAAACTTATATCAAGTTACATAATCGTGGCAGTCTTTCCACAGATTGTTTTTGTCGGCTGCTAATACGATAGAAGAGGCCTCTGCATCCCACAAGGTTCAGAGAAGCTGTGAGTTAAATGTACTACTGGAGGACTACCAATCTTCCGCTGATTTTATACACGATTCTTGTCACGTCTATCTCTATTGATTACAGTACATAAAATTTTATGCAAAGAAATAATGACCCGCTGGATTTGTAAACCGGGCTTGTTTCAAAGATTGTAATTTAAAAATAAAATCTTGTGCAAAAACCCTCAAACTGGAATGCTTGTGTTTTTGTTTTTTTAAATAAAGGAAACTTAATATAAACACAACCCCATTTGTTCTCATAAAAGTGCCAGAAAAACATAACCTCCGCTGGGATTGATTGGAGCTACAAAAAGAGAACCCTGTTAAATGAACCATTCCAGTTGCACTTTGTCGCGCTCTTGTCTCTTTATTCTGTTCACTGTCTACCTGAGACGCAGGTCTTAGTGGCTGGGGCTAAAGCACACAAGCCTGGGGTCACAAGAAAGAAGCCGCCACTACTGGCCCATCCATGGGTGATTTCCTTCAAACAACAAACCTGACAAGACTTGGGAGTAAATGAGCGTGCGCTATGCCGAATCATTAGGTAGAAAGAAAAGGTTTTAAAAGAGAAGAACATCAGGTGGGTTGAAAGAATTCAGATTGTTAAAAAAAAAAAAGAGAATTTTAATTTCATGGACTGAAAGAAAATAAATTAGAGGTACATATTTAATAGGGGTAAGAGAAAATTGCAAAGAGAAAAATAAGGAAGAATGATTGTGCTGAGAGGAAGATGTTGATGTTGATGTTGATGGAGAGTATTGTAATTGTATTGAAGAAAATGATGCTGAAAGAACGAAGAGCATGTATGAAAAGAGCAAAGTAGAGGTAAAGAGTACAGCTTCTTGAAGTGGGAGAGCAGGATCTGGTATTTAGTGCGTCCATGGGAACAGGAGCGTGAAAATTATGGAGCGAAGAGCTATGAGGCGATCATAATGTCACAGAGCTAAATGGAAAAGGACAATGATGAAAAAAAAAAAAAGATGACCCCAGGAGATAACGGGGCTGCCTGTTAATCTAGCTAATGGCACGGTAAAGAAACGATGGCTCAAGAAAGAAAAAATATAATAGGGCTGGAGAAATGAAAAAAAAAACGTAAGGGAGATGAAAAATTAATATGCAAGTTGGGAACTTTATACATAAATTGTAAAATCTCCAACAGATTGAAATAAAGGATGAGAGAGTAAGAAATTAGAGAAGGAAAGAGAGAGAGAGACAGACCAAGTCAAGGAGATAAGAAGAAGAAGGATACATTATGAGCTACATGCATCCACGCATATAATGCATATTTTACAGGTGGAATGACAGACGGAACTCAACGAGCCGCTAAACAGAACACAATGTTAGCGTTCAGAAATATCTGCCGTGAAGTCCCTTGGTGTGTGAAACGTTATTCGTTTCCCTGTTAGAACAAGGATTGTGTCAACATCGCTTGACCGAATCGTTTAACGGAGTGCAGGTCACCTTGAGCGTTTGCGTAAGGAAATTAAAATAAAAGGGAATGATAAAGCTCGTCTGCGGTATTATTTTCCAACCAAATAGTGTTATTCTTTTTTAATCGAAGAAAATAATTATATGAGAAACGATGTAACTAAAACCGATACATTTGCGGCAAAACTGTCAGATTTGCATTGTAAATACTTAATTGTACAATGAATGTCGTCGGACGAAGAAAATTCTTCTCAAAACATTATCTTTACATAGCAAGCTTTGATTCTGTCTGAGATGACTCCAACCTGCAGCGAGTCGCTTACAATTTCCTGGTTAGGAACATTTTGTCGGACTTTTCTCGGGCCTCAACTTAGCAAACGGTTTGATAGCTTAGCTTAAGCTAAATCATGACTACCTGTGCCTTGTTGTCTTTGAAAGGTTCAAGTTTAGGGACACTTGACTGAAACTTGAAAGTGTTGAGTCTAAGAGGTAGATAGCTCAGTCGGTAGAGCGCTGGTCTGACAGCAAGTAGATCCTAGATCTCTTCTAATCAGCCCTTCTCTTGACGTGACGTAAAGCCATCTCTCCCGTATAGGGTTCTTCCAGAAACTTATGGAACGCAAAACTAAACTTAGGAATATTCTAAATCCAGTCTTTTGGTTGATCCAGTACACCACTTTACAAGAATATGGCGAACTTAGAGCAGTATGATAATTAATATTATCAATCTTGAAGTGTACCAAAGACAAAAGCACAGGTTTTATTTCTGATTCTTTTCAAATTTAAACTATTTTTCATACGAAAATAAAGTAGCGCTACTCCTAGTAATAGGATAGTAATAATATGTGTTATGAAAAATGAAAGGAAATACTTTATGTCGAGATCGCATTATTTCAAAATGACTACTGACAACAACAACGCCTAATGTACATGTACAACGAACTGTCTTAAAATGAAGTAAACAAGACGCATGGTGTAGATAAATAGAATTACAAATACAGCGACCCATGTGTGTAAAACGGTTTCTTTTCAAGATTCACCTCGGCTCATTTAAGAATATTTCATAGTAAAGCAGCTCTCATGCATCTTTCCTTCCTACCCAAACTTAAGACCTACTTTTAGATTTAATAGTCTGGATATCTTAAAAGGCCCATCTTTCTGAAGCAAGACTAGACGCTCTCTTAACTTTTGAAAGAATCAGGAAGAATTTCAAGTACTAACTGTCGATTATTTCTCTGTGCAGCGTACTCTTCAACGACTCTCTTTGATAAAAGTCGTTCAAGAGCCTGTTGTAGAATCGATTATAATTATCCTGTTATCTGCAATAAGGATATCGATTCATTTGTTACTTTCTTTTCACACCTTTCAAATTTTTACCTCTCTGTAATCGAAAATATTTAGTTATAAGTTCACGACTGTTATTATGATACAAATTTCCTACAATATGCCCCCACGTTATTGTGTTTATCACAATAAAGAAGGCTCGACGCACTGAGCCATGGGACTGATGTCCATTCATCGTTATTGGAAGTAGATTTGAAAGAAGTTAAACTGCGCATCTCCTTACTTTTTTACAGTGCGCCTTAATAACTGTACTCTAATACTAATTGATTACAGATAACATCGAAATACAAAACTCATCATAAGTTTCAATAATGGGAAAGCGATTATTCCCCAGGAGACTATAACAGAATAAAAAAAAATACTTCAAATAGCCAAAACCCATTCAATGCTTTCTGATAGTTAAAACAACACTGTAGTTCTCGACTGTTAAAAGCCTGATCAGCTTCTTTCAGAATCTTATAGGATTTTACTCCTCACAATGAGTATCAATCAACCACAGAACGTTTCCAAGAACATATCCTTTACTGTATTCTCTTCGAATTCCTAGGAATACTTTAATGCCTTTTTAATCTTCCCGACAATGCGGATACAGAATCTCTTTGCATTAACATCAAATATATCAACTCCCACGAAAAAACTCTACACAAAGGTTAAAAGACTGAACAGAATGCAAGATTTACAAATACATGTAATAGAAACGAGGCTAAATATTGTTTTAATAGAGACGTTTGATAATGCCTTAAAAGAATGAGAATTTAAATTATAAAGAAGCCTGTATTTCAGTGGGGAAGCAAAATGCCGTCGCTGTTACCTCTGTGGTTTTTGTTTATTTTTCGCTGCGTGCATCCGGTTTGTAGTTAAACTGACAAGGCAAGCAGTTTATTTATCTCCTAACAAACTTTGATTAAACCAGAAGAGAACTGCTTTTATCTTGGAGAAAAAAAAATTAGTTAAAATTTTGCAAGTCACTGCAACTGTGCCTAGCTGCTGTTTACATGCTCCAAAATTATTTCAATCGTATGAAATTGTCTTGTGATCACAGTTTGATAAACAAGAAAGAAATTGCGCAATTTCATTGTCAAGAGCAATCTATCAAGTCCTTGACAGTGACATTTCGCCGCAAGTAATATTACTGTGCGCGTCATCACCAAAAACTTGTGGACGTTTTGTTTGTGTGAGCATAATTTATATTGATTTACTTATCTCACACGATTTCATTGTGTTACTGCCAGTACGAATTCATTACTGTCATCGATTTATTCGCCTACCTACATTGAACATTGTCACCCAAGAGCCCTCACATGTACTCAAAGAATAAAACACACCAGTACTCCTAAAATTCATTAAGCGACCCATTTAGTAACAGTTACTGTCCTGGTAACGTCATGCTCAGAATTTTTTGTCAATTTTCCTTCCTCTTTCCAATTTTGTGCTGTTAAAAAAACCACCACGTTTTGGTTCATCAAAATGCTGAACTGTTATGCACAAACGCACGTGCTACGGACTTACAGACTGGCAGACTGACAACTATAAATGGGTTATTAGGTTACGCTCTTGCCTCGGCACTCGAAGGTTCTTTGCATTCCAAGTTCGAATCTCACGTTGTTCATCTGATGTCTCATCAATTCTTTTCTTTCGTCTACTCCTAGTATTCGTTTATGATCGAGGCAGGATTGCTTCAGAAACCAATTGAGCATAGTAAATAAGAGTAAACATTATTTTACATATTCCATACAAAGACAATATTGTGTAACTCAATGCTGTTTTATACTCTTTGTAATCTTATTGATATTATTTAATAAAGAAAGTTTCAAAGCTATAAGCAGTGTATTTGATAGTAATAAAATTGTTAACGAAAATCAGCGCAATCAATTAATAATACTGTTTCATTTGATTGTCAAGAGGTCTTTTATTTTATATCAAAACTATTATAATTCTTTTTGGCAAACATTTAAATGAACAAAAATTGCGAATCCAAAGATAAAGACATAATTTTAACCTCTGTTTAAAAAATAAGGAGTAGCAGTTTCTTTAAAAATACTGGTTTTTTTTTTATTTTTTTTCCTTGCCTATTTCAAATACTTCCCAGTCTCTTTGAGAACAATTTTGAAAGACTTCCTTCAAACGGAAAAAAGAAAGAAAAGGGGTTCACAAATATTTGTCACAAATGCGAATTCAACTGCATTCATAATTTGAAGAACAGACGTGCTAGTCAACGGATGTCTTAGTCTAATGAAACCCATTAATAAAAATTTAAGTTTGTAGACACTTTGTCCTTATGGCAAAATAGCAATTAATATGTGTATTATTAATAATAGCAATTAATATAGCAAATATATAAAAAAAAAAAAAACGCCAATGTTTTTTTTTTCAAACTAGGACGTTTATTACATTAAGAAAAATTAATTTGAACATATTTTTCATTCAACACTTTCGAATGAAACACAATTCTTCATATACACACAGATAACCATTAGCGCCCAACCAAAGTTTTCGTTTTGATTTGAGATGCTTCAAATTTAAAGCAGTTCTACTTTCTTTACGTTTGAAAACAAAAAAGTAATTGACAGGACATTGAACCTACTTTACACCATTTTTTTTAAAAGAGAAACTCCAGCAACTCTTGCAAAACTCACTTTTCAAGACCTCACTTTTTTTTTTCTCTGTAACATTTACAAAAAGCACGTAATCAGTCCGTAGAATTTGTTCGCTACCGCTACTTGCTATTCATGCTACATGAATGCATGTAGCCTCTTCTAGCCAGATAGTGGGAAAGAAATGTTAGGCACGGATTCAAGAGGGATTCATGTCATAAGACGGCCCGGCTCTGAAGCATGAATAAATTTGTTACAGTGTATAGAGGAAGTGCAAGAGAGGTGAGCGGGTCAACAATTTCTTTTGAAATCAGCATGCTAAATAACGCTCTTCAGGGAGGATTTTAAACAAACCTTCCAGGCTTAGGGCGATGTGGATTTTGCAACACCCAGTAGTTTTCCTTCACATCACGTAACTTAAACATAGAGCTTGGAAATGGAGAGATAGATTGTTAACTGATAGATAGAGACGTTGGTGGGTAGATCGATAAAAAAAGATAGACAAGTAGGAGCACAAAATGGAAGTAAAAATATAGATAGATTAATACAAAATTAATACAGGTAGGTGGAGAGATAAATAACAAAGAAACAGATAGAAATATAGACAGAGACTGATACAGGACAGTCAACAGAGAGGGGAAGAATAGAAAGCAAGAGGTGAGCTGAGGAGAGAGATTCAGAAAAAGGTTTTGAGAGATTAAGAGACTTAGAGGAAAGCGAGAGAGAAAGAGGGGTGAGAGAGAGAGAGAGAGAGAGAGAGAGAGAGAGAGAGAGAGAGAGAGAGAGAGAGAGAGAGGGGGGGGGGCAAGAAGAAGAAGAAGAAGAAGAAGAAGAAGAAGAAGAAGAAGAAGAAGAAGAAGAAGAAGAAGAAGAAGAAGAGAGGCATGCAAGCTAAGGGTTCTCAAAACGAGCTTATCAGCTGGTGTCACAAAAAGACAGCTACTGTCATAAGAAGCAGTGATTACGACCAAAAAGCATTAGACTAGCACATTTCAAACACTCAGAAACGCCGAATGCAACATTTTATATAGGGGAATGAGCTAAAGAGAGTAATTCATGGGGAAGGAGAAAGACAGAGTGATTAAGAGATTTAAGAGAGGGAGATAGAGCGAAAAAGTCAGATAAAGGAAGAGACTAATAGAAATAGAAAGAGATAGAGATTGAGAGAAAGAGAAGACTTTCTATGGTTATGGTTAAAGACAAATAGTTATTAATACAGAGCGTTTAGTTCCATAAACAGCTTTGAGTGTTTTTTACAAAAGTTTATTGACATTTCATTAACTACCAGAGTGCTTTACTAATTCAAAGGGGCGAAGCTCTAAGGAATAGATCGTGTACAGTCTGCAGCCAACTGAATCTTTATTTTTTTCATTTGTGCTTATCCTCCGTGAAAAAAGATCTAAAACTACGACTAACTTGAGTAAAGACCATTAGAGCATCTCGCTTAGGAAAAAACAAACAAACAAACCCGGTGTTAGTGGTTATTCGATCCGGAAATATTCTAAAACATATGGTTGAAAGTGGTGAAATTTTGTTTGTAACGCCTGTGAAATCCACGAGGAATTGATTTAAAGATTATTTTGATTTCCTCTCGAGTAAGCTGGTTTATCGAGAGAGGTTTTTATTTTTAGTCAATTTCGATAGTGTACCCTTAACTCACGAAATAAGTCTCCGACAATGGAAGTCCCTTATGTTTTCGCGATTATTTAATTATCGATTTTTTTCGACCTTTTACATGGATATTAATTTTCTCTTCCAAGTCCATGTCTGTTTTGCCAAACAACTTGGGTTTAGGAGTAGAAAAAGCTGAGTCTCTTTACTCACTTGCCAATTATCGCCTAATGAAACTCTGGAAATATACAAATCTGAGGTCCAAAATTAAATCTTTGCTTCTAGCCCAATCATGAGAGAATAGGTTAGTATTGTAGTTAGGGACAAAGACGATAATAGGTCAGGTGGTAGGTAGTTTTAGGTAGACATTTAAAGCAAACTTTTTAAGATAACTAAAGGTAGTCAGCTATAGATAAAGCATACCGTGAAACAAATGAGGGTTTTTTTTTTTATTAAGGACGCATAATTTATCTTCAATGAAAGGCCTTTTGTATTGATAATTATGGTAATATAAAAGTATGTGGGTGGATAGAGAAAGAAGATGAATATACAAAGTAAGAAGGTAGGTAAAGTTGGTAAAGGCATAACGGACAGGTGCATTTATCTGTGATGATGCATTTCCATTATGAGAAAAATTAATACGAGAGAGACAATGAGAAGAATAAATATTAACGAATGAAATTAATCAATAAATTATCAAAAAGAAATCAACATCTTCGGTTGCTCATGCCTAGCTTCCGATCCTGAAATCATAACAGAAAAATCTAAAAGTTTCTTTGAAAGTTGAAACCCTCAAATTACTCCAGGATTTCTTCAAGATTACAACAGGCAGAGAAATAAAAAGTAAAATTTTAACTATTTATAACCACAATGAAAATCGTTGGAAACCTGAAAGTTATATGACTTGACACGGGTTTTTTTGATAACTTCTCCGTCATTCCAGGGTTGTTTACCTTCTCCCCTGGGCACTGCGAGACCTAAACAAAGACGACGTCGGAAATCCATTTGGCCTCAGCGGGTGCTGTTTTTCATTGCCAAGGTTTATTCCTTTCTGGCTCTATAGTTTTTATACCACGGTTACGACATTTGGGTCTGTAAATGTACCTTTACCCCAGGATACATAGAATTAACGTAAATCCAGAATCTTATTCCTATAAAAGGAGTTTTAACTTTAAGATGTAGAATGTAAATGATCCATGTCATATTTTTTTTCTATTTTGTGGGTAGGCCCTATTTTTCTTTCCTTGTTGAAAATTCCGGAACTTAATTGAGCGGTAAAAACCGCGACAAAAAGAGATTCCGCGTTGGTTTCGCTTTTAGATAAAGAAGGCGGATTTCAAAATTTAGGTTATGAACGTCTCTTTACTCTGAGAAAAAGTTTGCTTCAAATTAATTAATTTAAGAACCCCAAGCTCCCTTTAAATTTTATACTTGAATGAAACCAAAGTTAGAACTGCTTAAAAACTTTTTTGACAGGTTTGTTTTTTCTTAGTCCTCTTCAAAAGAGAAAGGAAATGAGTCGTCTCGCACTGACAAATGTGGAACTTCATTTATCTCCCAAGATATTATTTTGTAAATATTTAGCGTAACTATGCACACACCTTTTGATTTGAGTTGTATTGCGGTCCCAGAAATTTTGGTTCATAATATAATATTCATGCTTGCGATACCATTGTGAAATCAGTGTATACAACGCTGCACATTTAATAGATATATTCATAGTTTCTTTCCGATCCTTCCGAAATGACGTACCGATTTCGTGTGACATTGTTAGCTTGAGACAATTAAAGAGTTTAAATGAAAAACATCATCGTGTACAAATAAAACGAAATGTTACACGAAACCGGCAGAAGTAAATTCACCTCGATTACATAAAATGCTAGGAACAAAACACTTAGTTTTCGAAAACATGCTTTTATGTAATTTTTATTGATTCTAATGCTTACAGCACCTCAACCGGTAAAAAACTGACGCCCTATTTACGCTAAATTGGGTACCCTGGGTTAGGGTTACAGATGTTTACCTCTTTTTCCTCCACCTCCCCCCCCCCCCCCCCCCAAAAAAAAAAAAAAAAAAAAAAAACTAGATGGCACACTGAGCAACCGCCGTGTTTTTCAGAAATATACATCTAGCAAAGTCAATGAATTTATTATGTAAGACCTGTTTTTCATGTGTTAAGAGTTTTGATTTAGTGAGGAAAAAAGTTGAGGTCTTAACAGAATTATCGTATTTTTTTCTTAAATGAAGTTTACTCTATATGCATTAGTCCAAATTATATTTAATCATTGTATAATTTCCCATTTCAATTTTCTATAAACAATTTCACTTCGTTTTCCTCTATTTATTTTAATTTTTTCTTTTTTATATTGCTACGGGTTAATCTTTAAAAAAAAATGCAGCTACGTATATTGCAGTTTGGCTTGTCATGATTAACATATATAAAAAGATGAAAGGTACAAAAATATTGATGAAAATGTGAAAATAGCACGCTTGTCAACAAGAAGAGTTATAACCAAACTAACACCTTCCGAAACATTAATTTTAACGGATAAACTCAATCGGAAACAAATAACGAACCATGGAAACTAATTTTAAAATGGTTATTATTTCATTGCAACCAAGTAACCATTATATTGCATATAGAAAATAAGCCCTACTATGTTAATTGTAGCTTTCATGTGTCAACAGTAAAGCAAACAGTGAACAAGAAAATAGAGTGGTGGATCGAAAAGCATTGGGGTTCAATAAATGCAGGCTGTTAGCCTAAGAGTTCAACTTTTCCCTTTGATTCAATAGAGGATGTGGAGTACTGGGATGATAGTGTCACGAAAGGAGCAATGCATGTTTTATGTGTTTACCGCGGCCTGTCAACTGAAACAGTGTTTAAAAATCAACACAGGCCTTTTCATGCAGGATCGATGAAATCGGTTCCTTGGAAAACGGTCGAATACGGACTTTTTTCTTAGCCATCAGGCTGCTCTCAAAATAATATTAATAATAATTTCGATTGAGTTGGTTTAAAAATAAAATTAAAAGATTTCTGTGAATTTTCTAAAGAAAACCACTGATAAGTAAATTATAATCAAAATTCCTTTTATCTGTTAAAATCTTAATAAGGTTCATGAAGGCGAAGATCATGATTGTGATCGTGATTAAAAATTTATACTTTGTTCTTTTACTTGTTAATGCTGGTAAGGGAACTATGAAAACTTATTTTCAGTGTCGTAAAAAATCATATAATCTGTATTTTTTAAAAGTATTATATACTATTAGAAGCAGCAGCAGTAGAAGTAGCAGTAGTAGCACAAGTAGAAGAAGCAGCAGCAGCAGCAGTAGTAGTAGTAGTAGTAATAATAATAATAATAATAATAATAATAATAATAATAATAATAATAATAATAATAATAATAATAATAATAATAATAATAATAATATAAGTAGTAGTACTATCAGCAGCAACAATAATAGTAGTTGTAGCAGAAGAAAAAGTTGTAACGGTAGTCTAAGAAGCATCTCGGCAGTAGAGGCAGAAATAGTACTAAATCTAGTAGGTAATATACAAGAATAATCAAATAGACAGGGAAAATCTACATTTAGAATTAAGCTAAATGTATCACCCCAACTGTATTGTTAGATTTAGTGGTTGTAAAAAAACGGCAGAAGTAATAATAATGAGAAAAGTTGTAGTAAAAATATTCGCAGCAGCAGCAGCAGCAGCAGCAGCAGTAGTAGTAGTAGTAGTAGTAGTAGTAGTAGTAGTAGTAGTAGTAGTAGTAGTAGTAGTAGTAGTAGTAGTAGTAGTAGTAGTAGTAGTAGTAGTAGTAGTAGTAGTAGTAGTAATATTACTTATGTTCACTTACCAATTCACCGCCCAAATTGCCTCCATTTATCCAATGTGTGCCAATGTCCTAAAAAGTAATTAGAATCGTGTCTGTATTTCCTTTGTTAAAAATTGTCCGAAATGTAATTTATCACAATATGGATTGAAATCATATTTAATTTCACGGGAGCAAAGTTACTGCTAATATTAACTTTAATCGAATACTTTAGATAATATCCAACAGAATCTTCAAGTTTCAGCTACACATGAAATTATTTCTCAAGAGCATGAAATGGAACAAGCGCTATTATAAACGTAGCGTGGGAAAAATCCGCGCACGATTAAAGAAAGAATCGAATATAATATTAAATATCGACCAATTTATTTCAGTGCGTGAATATAATTATGATACAACAGCGTTCACTTCCGAATAAGAAATCGGCAGGCAGGACAACTCCCAGGTATAATTCTGGTTACGGCTTGGGTGCACGGCCTGATCACTCTCATTACTCATTATCAGTCTCGAGATCTAGCGAAGGGAGCATTGGTTCCGCCAGGTCGATCACTAAACACATTACCGTGAAGCAGAGTGGCAGCGGGGTCGGTCACATCGCCCACTGGTTTACACCTCCTGAACCTACGCCCTATACTAGCGCTCTGCTGTAACTGCTGCCGGCCATGCACTGTAGCGGGTCGTGAGAGACTGAGGCTGTGATAGAGAGAGGCCCAACGACGCTCGCCTTGCGTGCGAGTTTATACTAGTCTAGTTAAGTTACTTATTAATGTAGGAAGGCCCTTTTTCACATTTTTTTCTATGCTTGAAAATGGTGTTCCTCCAAGGAGTTTCTTATCCATGTAGAGGAAGAGCCGAGTAATAGAATAGGAAGGAGATTTGAGAGGGGGGGGGAGAAGAGAAGAGAGAGAGGGATAGATAAATAGATAAATAGATAGATAGATAGACAGAGAGAGAGAGAGAGAGAGAGAGAGAGAGAGAGAGAGAGAGAGAGAGAGAGAGAGAGAGAGAGAGAGAGAGAGAGAGAGATACAGGATTGTATGGATGAATCCGAAATCTTGGGATTGATTATATCAGTTATTGGGAAAAAGAGACAAGGGAAGATATGAGGAGGGACAAGGAGGAGAGTTTAGCCATTCATCAAAGGTTAGGGGAGAGAGAGGGGGTGGGGGTGGGGGGGGGGGGCGGAGGAATTGAGACAGAAACATTAATTTGGAAGTCCCAAGTTCCCTTTTCTTCTTTTCCGTTGCTCTGATGTCACAAGCCATACAAAGGGGCTTCTCTTTTCTTGTTACCTTTGATATTCTCTGTTGAATAAGCCGTGTTGTTAAATTCATTTTAATCCTGCGAATTTTCGGAACCACAGTGAAAAATAACAAACAAGTAAATTCCACGGGTGTGGCGATTTATCTCCCTCCATAACCAGCACCATGGGTGTAAATTCTGCATTAAGATTTATTTCCTCCATACACTTAGTCAAAGAAAGGAATTGCTATTCTTTTGTATAGTCCGGCTCCCGTTGGGCCTCCCAGCGTCTCCTCGACTGGGACACGCACCTAGGTGTGGGGCCGAAAACCCTCACAGGGAGAAAGGGAAATAATAATGGCGTCGGCCGCATGCTTGACCATTGTAATTCTTTGTGCTAGGCGTTATAGAAGAAATCGTAGTGGTAAGGCTATATCAAACAATGTATCAAACGCTTAAAGAAAGATACACTCGAGTGTGAAGGCGTGAACGTGGGGGTTCGAAAAAAAGTTATACCGCCTTTGATGTTACACTGGTCGAGAAAGATAAAAAAGTGTGTGTGTGTGAGAGAGAAATCGTTAAAAAAGAATTGGAAGGAGGGAGGGAGGGAGATAGATAGATAGATAGATAAATAGATAGAGAGATAGATAGATAGAGAAAGAAAGAGAGAGAGTGAGAGAGAGAGTGAGAGAGAGAGAGAGAGAGAGAGAGAGAGAGAGAGAGAGAGAGAGAGAGAGAGAGACAGATAGATAGAGAGAGGGAGACAGGAAGTCAGAAGCAGAGAACTTTTCGAAAAAGAGGAATTTTCAAAAAGCAGGAAGAGATTCGTAAAGTGCTTGTCAACAAGTTATTGTTACTCTGACCCCTAAAGTTAAATAAATACAGGCAAAAAAAAAAAAAAAAATAGCTCAAGCCCGAAGGCATGTTTTTATTTGTTTAGAACCAGAGCCTCTTTTTAAGCTTTTCCCTTATGCGCTTTCATCTGTAACCAAATTTTGTTGAAAGAGAAATCAGTGCTCGTCATACTTTTTACCTTCCATTGAAAGATAAAATTCACACCTCGCCAAGAAGACAAAACATAAACAAGTTAAAAAAAAGTGTCGATTTTTTGTTTAATTTATCAAGGTTGCTCCAGATAGGAAAAAAAAAAGCAAGATCGAATCCTTATCTTTCGAGTAGACATTTCCAAGTTTGTTTGATCCATAACATTGAATCTTGAAAAACTTTCTATACCCACTATACTCATAAAATCTGCAGACGCGAAAAAGCTTGTAATAGTAAAAACGTAGAAACTGTAGGCATCCACGGAAAATCAGACTCAAATTGTTCGTTTTGTTTTGGCCTAGAAACGACTAAAGACATATTAAGTTTTGGAAGTAATATAGCCATGGACTAAGAAATGAAGTAGTCATTGTTTCATGCTATATGAGACGGAATGCTCTATGGTAATAGACATACAGTATGCAAAAATTCTACTTGTCTACCAGACTGGCTGACTAAATCGCAAAACTAGTTACATAGTCTTGTTACGAGAGTTACTCTTCGAATTGCGCAAATTGCAAACTAAAGATTACGCCATTAACCATTGCATTACTATCTCTCACATGTTTGCATTACTATCTCTCATATGTAGGCATTTTCTTCCCAAATGAAAGTGATTCCCTTCTCTTTAAAAACCGATAACTTAAGACTAAGCTTAATCCGATATCAATAAATGTTTTGGAAATTTACTATACATCGTAAATATGCCATGTAAAAAACGTTAGCTTTTACAATCGTTTTTTCACACTTATTTATACAGGCCATGACCAAGGTATGCACGTTCTTGCTGTTCTAGGTCATGTTTCTTATCTGTGAAATAAACTTGTAGTTTTATGCCTGGACATAAAATTGGAGCCTTCACAGAAATTTAGAGCCTTTTCACTTGACCTAAAACATCTTCTAAACGGGTTTTATCTTTGCATGCTCACAATGAGAGTTACCACATTCTGATAAAAAGCCGTTTGCTTTCTCTTCTCATTGATTTCCATTGTTAAAGATTTCAATACTTCCATAAAGTTATAACAGAACATCAAACCTGATAAAATTTTTGTCCATGATGACAATAACAATTTTTTCCTGATTTTTAATGGTCGCACTTCATATCAAGACTCTCATAACCTATTATAAGATCTTACAGTTTATAAAAGATATCAAAATGAGCTTTGTTTTTCGAAGGTATAACCATTGTGTTGATGGATGGCAACCTAGATATGTAGCTTTACATTATAATGCTTTTTTTGTCGAAATATAACTTAATGAAAAAAAATGAAGGAGAGAAATAGAAAGATAGATAGATATATACAGAGAGATAGACAGATAAATAGAGAGCGTGTGTGTGTGCGAGAGAGAGAGAGAGAAAAAAGATATATATATATATATATATATATATATATATATATAGAGAGAGAGAGAGAGAGAGGGAGAGAGAGAGAGAAACTCAATTTGATATAATTATCTTCCAGAGTGTCCTCCTCTATATCTAACCTCCAACAAAACAATAAAAGTAGCGGCTGAGAAGCTAGATAAATGGTCCACAATGTTTTATTAACATGAGCAGTCTTTTATGATGAGTAAATAGCTCGATCATATATTGAGGTTTTTTTTAAATGGTTTAATATTGTCTTCATTGTATTGTTTTACGTTTAGTATCACTGTCTTTCCATCCATACTCTTTCTACGCAGGAGTGTCTATGTATTATTATAGGTCTGCATGTGGCAACCTATCTAACGTCTTATCTGTTTTCCATCTATCCATCTGTAACAGCCTTTGTTATGCCTGTCTACACCTATTTAACTTTTTAATATTTTTATGTGCTTGGTATCTTAAATTTGGGCATTAATCTTCACTTCTAAATATTTGTTAAACTAGTATATTTTGATCAACACCGAAAAACAGCCTTCGCAAAACTTCCCAATATACACTGACCTACTATTTTCACTGCAGCCACTTGTCTGTCTCATAAATATTGCAGTCACGGCACTCTCAGAGCAAGTCTAAATCCAACTTCGGTAGAAGAACAAGAGGAGAAATCAGCCATAAGAATTACCTGATCCCGTCAGACCCTCTCAATACCAAACTAAGAACACTTGACGGCTAAATCCAATCCACCTAGATTGAACTTGACATGAGTCATTAATGATAGCATTCCTCTTAAGACAAGGAAACAGATACATCACCAAAGTATGAAGTTTTTATTTTATTATCCAAACAATCCAAGCAATTGCTATGGACATGTTTTAGATAATGAAGAATGGTAACGAGATGTCATAATAAATAATATTATCATGCTTTGATAGTACTCCTCACTTCCTAACTTTTTTATGCATAGGCCTAGAAACAGCGACATTTTTTTTTTGAATTGAAGACTTACTGAACTGTAATAGTCGAATTGAGCTAAAATAGAATTTCATCGCTCATGATATTCTTTATTACTCTTTAGATTAGATGTCTAAAATGTGTCTGTCAAAGGATAGAGCTAACCTGTACTTTAAAGCAAAGTCGAAATTCTTAATAAAAATTTAGACCTGATAGACCCATAGTAAAGTCCGATATAATATCGAATATTTTTACATCGTAAACTATGAATGAAATTCTATGTCTTGTTAGATACTGAAAAGGAGAGAAGCATATTATATCTTACAGGTCACATTGGGCATTCAATTATCATGGCAGTATGAACCTTTATTTAATCAAAACCTAGATCTAGCTGTTTCTCATTACCTGTGGATACTACCTAAAGGTACAGCTTTTTTTCTAAGCTTTTAAAAGACAATTATAACCGGTTCAAATTATCATCACGGACAATAAATAAGGGGTAGCTTATGCAAAAATAACCTTGCATGCTCCCCATATGGAACAATTTATGTTGATATTAATTTTATTCGGTGAGGCGCAAAACTACGTAACTCTTCGATCAGTCAACTCACTATTTGGAAGTAAACTCTAATTAACATTACTAATAATGCTCATCTTGATGGATTGTTTTTTTCTGCCACAACGTATAGATAAGCTGCATTAACGAATCCGTTCGAGCGCACAGTCGTTTCATGAACGGCTGCTTGAATTGGCGTTTTTTGTTTAACAAAAAAGAAGCCAATTCTTGCTTTCCTTTTTGATGATATTTCTGGTTTAAAACAACAAACAGAAAAAAAAAATAAAATAAAACAACCAATCCCAAAAAAAAAACAAAAAACAAAAAATGAAAAAAACGGAACTTTCAGATTTTCAGTTAAATCAGTAACCACTATCAAAATTGCGATGCTTTCCATATTAGCTAGTTCTATGTCCGTAGTTACAATGATAGATGCTATACCTATATCTCATGCTTTAAAGAAACCGTTTTTTTTATTCAGATAAGGCTGTGACAAAAGCAATTTTCCCCTCCTTTTTTTCACAAACTCCCCATGCTTAACGGAATGTCACAACAAGCTAACCACCAAATTAAACGCCTTTTTATCTTTGTTACCAAGTAATAGTGAAGACATTAAAACCTAAGGGGACAATCATTGTATCGATTCTCTTCCTTCACCACTCTGTATACTGTTAGTGTGTTTTTTGCCTTGTTTTTTTCTGCTTAAGCTGACTTACAACGTTGTATAACATTCACTTTCCTCTACCACGAATAAGTATTATTTTATTGCCCCGTGCGCCACAATTTACAGTTAGAAAAATGAGACCCCGCGACGGCGTGTTAGACCTGTCTTGGGTCACGTGAAAAGGTGATGTTGCCACATTACTCAAGACGATACGAACCTCTCATGAGAAATAAGATAGAGTGTTTTAAAACTACGTCTTGGCCCGTTCTTCACTAATGTGATTTAGGATCATGGATGTCATTTGTCGTGTAAGAGTTCCTTAATTGTTCCTGAGAAGCCATTAAAGTGGGATTTTTTTGTATCTCGTAGCTGGTACTTAGACGCTTAAAGAGCCGTTGCTCGTTGATTCGTGCTTCATTTGCTGTGGCGTCATATTATAAGTAATTTAAGGACATTAACAGCGGGTTTCTGTTGGATTACTTCATGAGCATGTTTCGAATACCCCAGATTTTCGGTCTTTTCCCTATTTTTTTTTTTTTTTTTTTTTTGCAGGGAAACGAAAGAGAATTAGGGAAATAGTGGGAGCGTGGAGAGGGGTGTCAGTTTTTTTTTCTGGGGGGGGGGGGGGGGTGGGGGGGATTGGAGAGAGTGAAAGGACGAGACACAGAGAAAGATAGAGAAAGAGAGGCAAACAATAGCGATGGGGGGACTGACAGAAAGACAGAGTGGCACCGAGAGGCAAAAAAAAAAAAAAAGGATTGGAAGAACGAAAAAAAAAAAGAGAATAAAAAAAGCAACAGAAAATAATTAAAATTGAATAAAGCTAAAAATTGGAAGACTGTCATAAGCATAGCTAGTCAGACAAGCTGCGTTGTAGGCAACGAAAAAGAATGAAAAGAAAGACAGGAAACTAATGTACATGTAGTCAAAAATCGATGAATAGAAGACGATGTGGAGCGAGAGAGAAAGAGAGAGAGAGAGAGAGAGAGAGAGAGAGAGAGAGAGAGAGAGAGAGAGAGAGAGAGAGAGAGAGAGAGAGAGAGAGAGAGAGAGAGAGAGAGAGAGAGAGAGAGAGAGGGGGGGGAGACGCATGAAGACAGCCAGACTGCAATATAAAGTTAGCTTATCAGACGATATAAAACTTAAAAAAAATCATCATTAAAATAAGTATTGGTAAGATAGCAATTTGATAGACTTTCTAATTAAAGACAAAATAAAAAAGAATAACTCAGAGATTTCGTTCAAAAACGATTCAAAACAAATTTGTACTATCCAAACCCAGACTGTACATTAATTTTTCCCCTTCTTTACATATAGAAAAAAATCATCACAAATTATTACAAGCAAATATAACCAAGTCTGAAGGAAAAATCTACATATTGTTGCAAGATTGTTTAACCTCTGCTCCTGCTAGCGATATCCGCAGTTGTAATCGCTGTCCCAGATCCTCCCTCCACCTTTTTTTTTAAGTCCGCAGGTATTAGGATAATCGAGCTTTGTACTCAAAACTATTTCCTTCCACTTGCAGCCGGGACTTTTACACCATGTTGCATCACAACATACTGACTTTACACCACATCAATCAAAGCTTGCACGAAGCGACACTGGAATTGTGAGGCTTTATTTTGACCAGAGGAGAACAAGAGGTGTAACGGGCAGCTAAAGTGTTCCCCTATTCTCACCCTTTCGGACATCTGATCTGGGAAAGCGGATTTTCTCTGCATTCAACAAATTCCTTTTTTTTTTCTCTTGTAGCTGAGCCTTTCATTTATCTTAGTTTTCATTGTTTTATACATGAAAAACATGGTTGAAGTAAAAGGTGTTTATCATTGGTATAGTCTCCCAATAACTTCCCGTGGCCTGGCAATATTGCGAATTTGATATTTGACGACCATTTATAAAAAAAAGGCGTTTTATGATAAATATGGTTTTAAAAAATTAAAAGTGCGCAATCATACTTATGTACGTCAAAATCTCTTAAAGCAGCAGTTGAATGAGACTTGCACCGTATAGTTTGTTCTTAGCACTGGCCTTTCATCTAGTGGTTTCAATCTTTGCTGATCCTACCAGATCCCTCACCTATTCCTCGCTGTTCGTTAAAGTGAATCATAGTAACATTGAGAGATCAAGATCAAGTCTGCAATCATACAATGATAATCTCATTTCGAGCAAAAGGATTTGATATTTGACAGCCGTGTATCGTGAATAAGCTGCATTCAAAAGTCGTGAAAAAAGTGCCGTCTTCCATAATTTACCGTTTTTCTCTAGTGTCTTTCCATTTATTTTCTTTTTACTGATTAGCGGCCCTTTGAATTTTTTTTTTCTTTCCATACATGATTTGGCACACCTAGCATAGCGGTATTGCACTTTTGACAACTGCGATATCTTTTCATTTCCTCGAGTGGAAATTTTATCCCTGCGTCTTGGAAGTCCTTCCTCCAATTAAATGTAAAATAAAATCCAACGAAATTTATATAAAAAAAAGTATTTCCAACAGTTCACTTCTTTAAAGAACAAGACCCACCGCCATGTATATTGACAGCAACACTTAAGGGCAAAAAAAAAAGGGGAA
The DNA here is from genome assembly GCA_033675545.1 of Elysia crispata. NCBI lineage: Eukaryota > Metazoa > Mollusca > Gastropoda > Plakobranchidae > Elysia > Elysia crispata. Next base: position 70,190 of record JAWDGP010004319.1, on the reverse strand, counting down.
AAAAAATCATACATTTACGAAGACCCATAGACCCTGCAGGCCCATAATCAGTACCAGATCTAATTTTATTTCTCTTGTACTGGAGATGAAATTGGTTGAAATAAGTACAAAATACAAAATACCAAGGGAATTAGATCTTGGCTGGCTTTTTATTTATATAGATGTAAAAAATCCTCAACAAAACTACTTACCCTCTGTCTGCCTGTCTTTGTCTCAATATGTATGTATGTATGTATGTATGTATGTATGTATGTATGTATGTATGTATGTATGTATGTATGTATGTATGTATGTATGTATGTATGTATGTATGTATGTATGTATGTATGTATGTCTGTATGTATGTATGTATGTATGTATGTATGTATGTATGTATGTATGTATGTATGTATGTATGTATGTATGTATGTATGTATGTATGTATGTATGTATGTATGTATGTATGTATGTATGTATGTATGTATGTATGTGTATATATATGTATATGTTCGAAATTTAATTTCCTTACCTCTAAGAAAATTGCTATTTTCTTTATTATAATCACTGATTTCTATTTCAAAGTTTGAATCGGACCCGGTTACCAAGGTCTTCCTTTCTGTGCTAAACTATTTGATCTTTTTTTTATATTGTCTTGATAAACAAGAACTCTTAGGCTATAAGCTTAATCATAACATCCGCATTCTCTGGGATTTATTAACCTTAACTGAATCCTATCAAAATGATTTTTTTTAAACATTTTTGACAGTTGCTGTTGTTGAATGATCCTAAACGTCACCTAATCTTATCACGATATTATAGTACGAGCCTAAGCAGTGAGTTATTCTCTTGAAGCCTTTTTAAAAAGATTGCGTCTAGATACTGACATCTATAACGCTATCATCTTTTGTGATAATGAGATTTTTTTTTTTAATCAAAAAACCCTTAAAACACATATAAGTTTAAAATATTGAAACGTTTGTCTATTACTTTAGAAAATATCCACTGCAGGGTAAAACATATATTTTCGGTATATGCTTATGGAAAGTTAATAATACTCTATAAATAAAGAATGACCTGCGATGCCTAGGACCGCTTGCACATCGTATTCATGACACGCTAAGGTCGAGTTGTAAGCCAGCATCACGCAAATAACACTCGTGATGTCTCAAATGTTGACACATAATTTTATTTGCTACGGAATGTAAAACAAAAAAGGATATAATAATTATGATCTATGAAAGCTGCATAATCTAATCCTAGGAGGCTATATGCTCATTAATGTTTACCGTTGACTACTAAACAGGCCTATAATAATTATTTGATCATCATATTTAAATATATATATATATATATATATATATATATATATATTTCTTTTTTTTTATTTTGTCTCACAATTGATTTGAACACAAATGAAAAAAAAAATAGTCAGCTATTTTTTAAATATCCAAATTTATTTAAAGGCTATCTTAAACGCTCATCAACAAGCAGGAAGTAGTAAATAGTTAGCTATGAATTTTCCGAACAGTTACTGATTAGTGTTCCTCTGGCACTGTGTATTCTTACCTGCATATCCTGATAATGAGTGGTTAAAAGGATATTTAAAAAGTTTTGAAAAGTTCAAACTTATTTATAGGGCTAGCTGAATGCTAAATTTATGAGACACAAGGTCAAGTTGTCCGCGAATGTCCATCGGTGAGAAGTAGTAATGAATTACAAAGTTTTAGCTATAACCTATGCAGTTTTTCAACTTATTCAGTTTTATGATGTTATACCAGACTAGATAAAACTGACCAATTTTTAGATATCTTCTTAGTATGCTCAAATAACAATAACAATAATAATAATAATAATAATAATAATAATAATAATAATAATAATAATAATAATAATAATAATAATAATAATAATAATAATAATAATAATAAAGTGCATTTATATAGCGCATATCCAAATGATTAAAATGCTCTATGCGCTGTACAAGAAAAAGAATAAGATAGAAGCAGGTAGAAGGCCTGAACATACTTACAAAACATACAGAATGACGTACATAGCATAAAGAATAACATACATACTATATAAAAAATAACATGCATAAAATACATTTGCTTAAGAATATGATACAAGTAAAACATCATCTACTGCCGGGAATACGTTGCGGTGAATAAATGGTGTTTAAGCTGCCTTTTAAAGGTCTCTATGGAATCAGACTCTCTGATATATCTGGGGAGCCAATTCCACATGGTTGGTGCTACATAAGAAAATGATCGCTTGCCGTAGGCAACATAGTTTTTATGTGGTTTGACAAGAATTGTTCGGTCGTTAGCAGATCGTAATGACCGTGATGGTGTGTAAACTCTTAACATGCAAGTTAGGTATTCTGGTGCCATGTTGTTCAGGCACTTAAAACAAAAAAGATAGATCTTGTAGCAGATACGATCATTTATCTTCAACCAGTGCAGCTCTATCAACATTGGCGTAACATGATCTCTCTTACGCTAACAATATTATAGATCATTTCTAACCAAGTTTAAGGGGAAAAATGATTTAATAGTCCTTCTTCAAATGTCTTCGTTTTGCTGAATGATTGCATATAGTGTAGCAAATAAATTACCATAATCTGAAAAGAAATACAAATATCTTGTGGCAAAGTAACTGAAATTTGAAATCCTCGGTTTTTTCAGTTTAGTGAGGATGAGATTTACATTAAACCGTGTTCAAGCAGATCAAATAGTGATAGAGAGAAAAAGTGTGATGTCACATCTGGTTCTAAACAATCTCAAACCAAATAAAGTCAAGTCCGCGACTAATGTCGTGACTTGTGTTCACTGCACGTGACAGTCCGTCTTGACTTTGTGGGTCGATAAATTATAGGACCAGTTATAGCAGAGCACTGCTTAGGTAAAGTGACACAATTACTTTTTCTGCTCATTAGCACGATACATTGCCATCTTGGACTCACATGCTCCACCAGTTAGCACTTGTCAACCAAAAGTATAAAATTTGTTTAAAGAGGTTATAGACGATCACAAAAATAATAAAGAAAAAAAAAACATCCATTAATCGAGCAATCATAGCCCACCGTGAGTACAGGTATTACAAAACTTGATTTCAGGGTCAGGAGGAAGACTGCTCATAACATACGAAATAATTCTCTTTTTTTATAAAAGTGCAATCATGTTAATTCAGCTTGATCCAGTCGATTGGTTTTCCAGTTTAAAAGCTGCGCGTCATTACTAAACGGATCACAGATCATCTTATTGTGAGGTTTTACGTAAAGCCTACAACCAGATCGTACATCAAAAGCGAGGCATCTGGTTGATCGAACTTTTCATTGATATGGATGAACTCTTTATGCGTAATGATTATATGACTATGAGGCTTTTCAGTCTTTAAAAATAGCAAACAATATTTTTAGCATTAATAATGTAGAATGAAAGGGGAATTAATTTTGTTTGCAAAAGGTGATCAACCAATAACTTCAATTAAGGGAAAATGGCTTGTTATAGTCTTTAATAGTTTTCTTTTAAAGCTTTTTTTCCATTTGTCTCTTCTCAAAGTGTTACCTATGCATATTAAACAAAAAATGAAAAAAAAGTTATCATTTTTCTCTTCATCCGTTAATAGAACTGCTTCTCCGAGATACAGAAATATCGTGTTCAAACATCACGCTATGGTTATGAAACCAAATAATATTTTGGCAACTATGCTGTTTCCATTCAGATTCTTTGTCAGTTCACAAGGAGGCGTTATCGTTAAGTTCACACATAAACCAAGTGTCGGTCATACAGGCCGCAGTTGATAAAAATAAGGTCTGAGGTTGATCCACAACGACATTGCTGCCGAACCTGCAACCTGCGGTCCATGGTTGTTTTGAATAGCGATGGGCACTTCAGTATAGCGTGATAATGGTAATAATTGCATAAAATATAATGCACATATATATGCACATAATCGAAGTAATATCTTTATCTAAAGCAATCTAAAGCAATAAAGATAATTATTATCTTATACAGACTTCAAAATTTACTAATAAAATCTATTTAATATAATATATAAGTACAATATCAAGAGGAACTAAGAAAAGAACAGAAGTTATTTGCCCCATAAAGAAATCATAAGCATTTTGGCTTTAAACTGTCGTTTTATCGGATTTTCATAAAATTTACGAGAGAAACAGATTGTACCCACTGATTACCTGAGAATAAAATGCTATGCTCTTTTGAGCTTTATTCATTTTGCAGATGATATATTTGAGATATCGAGATTGTGTATTGCATTGCTATCAAAGAAAATTGTTTCAAGGAGAAAAGCGTTACAACTGAGATTCACTACTTTAAAAAAATCAAACACAGGCTAGAAAAAAGAAAATGCAACTTATGAATAAAGGATTAATAAGAAAAAAAGAAGCTTCCATTGCAAAAAAAAAGGTTCTATTACATTAGGTGATCGGTTAAAGTTTGTTAAAATAAAAAAAAAAAAACTAGAAAATTTAAATGTCAGCTCGAGTGATAATCAAGAAGAGCAGTCTGTAGTCATGAAAGAATGAAATAAATAAACTTTTAATTAGGTCAATAGCGGTTTGATTATCATGACAATGATATTATCAGCTGTCAATATTCCATGTTCTTTACGTCACAAAAATCTTACAAAAAGACAGTACATTGCATGACAGTACTCTTAATAATACCCTTAATTAAATCTTTCTAGCTCCATTCATTTTCATTTCTAGCTTGCATTTTGTTGATTAAATTACCCATGAATACAAATTGTATGTAAAAGCATTAATTTACATTATGAATTTACGATATGTTGTCTTGATAATGTGAGGAGAACAGGCCACATACGAGTATATATTTTTCGAATTAAGCCTGCATGGTGCGATATAATAATACTAGTATTTCCATGAGAACCAAGGCGTAATTGCATGTAATAATGTGCAATAAGAAGCAAATCTTAATAAATATAAACAGAAATTGTGTGCATAATTATACATAGAATATAGACCAAAGAGTTTATTGATCAAAAAGACTTATTATTTAGACCATTTCCTCTGTACTTTTGAATACCAAATTAACACAAAGCCGATACCAACTTCATTGTACGACTTTAGTATGATAAACTTCAAAATGTCTAACTGAGATGCATCTGTATCACAAAAAGGACCCAGATAAATTCACTTTGCTAAACGTAAGGACATCCGTAAATAGATAAAGCACAATATTTATTGTTGGTCGACATCGACATGATTGAGAAATTGATTTTGATTCCCATTTAAATCTTTGTCTTCTTTATCTCCATCTAAAATAACATATTTTCAGCTGTCTGATAACATCTCAGAAATTGCTTCGAAGGAGACAGATGTCTTGGCTTTAGTTCCGTAATGTTTTATAGAAAAATAAGAAGAAGCTGTCTTCACTATTTGCTAACATGTTAATCTAATTTCAAGTGCAAATGGTGAAATGGAAATTGCTGCACCTGGATGTTTATTGATTTTTAAAATAACTTTTTCTTCTTGAAAATCTAGCTATTTCCGAGGCTTCTTTTCAAATATTTATAAAAAATAAAATGAAGAAAAAGTGCCCATGTTCTTTCCTAAAAGTGCGTAAGATTTTGTGTTGAATTGATTATTGAAAAAATCGTAAAGTGGATAACAAGCTCTCCACATTACTGCTTCTCCATCAAGTCCTTGATCTAACGTGACCCTCATAATGTTTCAACCCAATCCAACAGTACTACTTTCCATTTTCTTACAGATGGTAATCAAATTCAAAGACTTTATCATAAAATCTAGGGAAATATTACTTTGTTAAAACAAGATAAAGATAAGATATGTTTGTTTGAGTAACCACATAACCATAAACAAAACCCAAAACTATGAAAGTCATAACTTTATCACTTTTTAAATGTTACCTCTTATAAGGTCTCAGTATGTTTTAGCATTTGATGAAGTCGTTTAGAACAGTAAGATCACTGAATGCGCGCATTGCCAACATAATTGTTTTCTCAATGAATGCTGAACTAATCCCCACTTCTCCTCGCACACTGGCTGACGGGATTTGGTGTGGCGCAAAGTTTGTGCACTGCTTGAACGAATTGGTATACATAACTTCTTGGCTTCTTGAATATAGCGAAGGAACATTTTGACATGAGCTGTCATTGTTATAACAGTTCATAATTTAAAGGAACTAGTAACAAAGACATGGATTGAAAGACTTAGTCTAACAGTATGAAAGGATTTGGTACAGCTCGAAACTTATGCACGAATAATGAAGAAGTATAAAACTCTGTGTTTGGCTGATAACACTGCTTCTTTTTCATGAACAATAAAGTTGTTATGGTTATCATCAGGACGTAAATAAACATAAAAACGCTTAAAATATGTAAACCCTGGGGGCCTTCGATTCATTATAAGCAACGTCTCTTTTCTTTTTCTTTTTAGCTTCTGTAAGCATTGTAAATTTCTAACAATTAAAACAAACAAACAAAAAATTAATAAAAAGCAAAACTAAACAACGGAATGAAGAGTTATGTTCTGACTGTGCATTTGGTAAGGCTAGAGTCTAGGTATAAGTTAGGGCGGATAACCATAGGAAATAAAGCGCCAACATAGTATCACTATTTATAGGATCAGCTTCAAACAAATCTTGAATAGAAGGAAACAAAGGCACAAAAAAATAATGAAAAAGAAAAGTATAAAACCATTAAGCCTCGATTACATTACGTCCATTTTTACAAGCCTCATAATTAAAAGACAAAATTTTGTATTGCGACTGTAAATGTTATTGGGTTTAGTCAAAGATCTTTTTTTGTTATTCACGAAATCATGAAACAGGCGATGTTATAAAATGGATAAAAAACATTAAAACCGAAGACCAGAGTAATGGCAACATGACTGTTAAGCAATGCTACTGCTGGTATGAAATAGATCATCTGCATAATTATTGTTTGCATGAGAATTACGGAACACCGATGTACGTCTCGGAATCTGCGAAAATTTTTCGATATCATTTTTGGGTAAAAAATAAGTCCTCGATTTATAAAAAAAAAACCCATTCATTAGAAATAAGCGGAGTGAACGACATGTAAATTAAGTGAACGATAGCTTTCAGTAGTTTTACGTTTTCTTGCCATTTAGATTTCCTATGGCTTTTTTTAAGAATTTTTTTTCCAAGGTTGTTTCTTGGGAAATTTTTCGTGCAAAGGTGTTGCATAATCTTGATCTAGCATATTTAGGTAAGATTTGTAGAAGCTCGTTTTGGGTATTGAGGTGCCTTGTAAGACATATACTTTACAGATATAAGAAGAAGAAAAGAGATCGCTGGGTATGAATTTTGCTTCATGTCCTTCTGCATTATTAGATTTGCAGATGTAAATGCGATAATGTTTGCAGAGATTTGTGACACTTATGATCAACATTTTATTCTATCTTCGGGAAATAAGTATGTTAGTAGGTTATCCAAGCCTTACAACTCAACATTGTGTGGAAAATCTATAAAAACAGTCTTTAAGTATCACAATGTATCTGTCTACAGCTGGATTTAAAAATAATCGTGGTCTCATTTTTAAAATTCTTGTGATGTTAATAAATATTTGTCACATTGCAATATCTCTCCCTTATCTAGTTAAACACCCAGTACCTTCATCTTAAGTTAGGTTAAAACCTAACTTGAAGAACATTCATTTTTTTTTTTGGAAACTTGTCCAAAACATCATTTTTTATGTTAAAAATTAATGACTAAAGCATTAGAATATCCCGAAAAAAAAAAAACCCATTGTAATACTAAAATCTTCGCATAGTGGTTTAATATCTCGGTACAGCTTATTCTTTCTGTTTTGTTTCTGTTTAATATAGCCTTTCCCACACGTGTCATCTCAGGCCTTTTTTATTCCGAAGTAGAACGGACCTGAAATGACGAGGCCCTAAACTCAGCCAACGATGATGTCGGTTTCGAACCGCGAAAAAGGTTCTTGTGGATATCAGGGCGGACATTATAACATTACGGCCACCAGCACTTCATGTAGAGCTTTTCTGACAACACCAAAAACATGATGTATTTCCCGTCTTCAAGAGAGCAAAGCCTAGAAAAGGAAAATCTGCCTGAATTTGCATACATCTCCATTTGATTGAAACCTTGAAGTGCTTCCGACTTTACAAAAAAGTGAAGCGCCTTTTCCTTGCAGCAAATAAAACACATTTATCTTCGAAAAGGGAAAAGCTTTTGCGGCTCGAACAAACTTTAAAGTTTCATATCCGTTTGTCTCATGCAGTATTTCATTTTACCTTTCTAAAGGGTGACAACTCAGTTGTTGTGATAATGTTTGCCTTTAAGGAGTAACAGCTCTTGCATTATCATGTCCCAATTTTTCCGATTGGAATTATCCAATATAGATGAAAGTAATCATAATATGTTTTGAAATCCGCTACATTTAAAAGAAAAATTTTAATGTCCAAAACAACGATTTATTGAATATATAACTACAATTATTACGCTCATGATATCATTAAAGCCTATATCTATTAGGAAGCATAGCCGCGATCTATTTTGAGACTCAAAAGACAAAACTTAACGTAATAAGAAACTATTTTCAAAAGTTATTAAAAATATGCCTTTTTCAAGTCGGATAAATAGATATATTCCGGTACCTTTTTTTTTAATATCCAAATTTATACAAATTTGTAAAAGGACAATAAATATAAATTACTAAACAATAGTCACAGAGAAGATTAGTTCCCTTTGTTTGCATACAGATTTATAATCATTATTTTGAACATGATGCTTCACAAAGCTTTCCAGATTAAAGTTCTCTATAACGAATTTCCAATAAGCGTTCACTTGCACTTTGCAACTAAATAACGGTAAAACCATTTTACATTTTTTAACTGACCATTATTTTTTTTCTTAAATCTATTGTTTTTATCCAGATGTAATAAAGCCATCGTCCTTGGCCACTGACATTGCGCAAGGTAAAATCCATATAGGTTAGATGGCGGGTTCACTTCGTGACACTTGGTCGCACTCACACACCCACAAAATCAAGCGATAAGCCTTCAATCAGGTTTAATTTTTTGAACGCAGATCTTGAATCGATACGTCGGGATCAGCTGATATGGTTTACCATACGAATTCATAGATGTCTTTCAAAGGTCTGGTCTACCTTCATACCTGGGCGCACACCTACAAACACACAATAAAATGAATGTCATTGACTAAAAATATCATGCCAGACAACATTATACACCACAGATATACAGAATTGCATTGCAATGTCATGCTCTTTATATTTAGTTGTGACGTCCTATTTTTAACCCATATAGCCGATAAATACCCTATATTGATTGATCTATAAATCTATGGATATAATTATGTGATTTTTCGTAACTTTAATACGTTTTGAAACCTTGTAGGTTTTGTTTCTGCATTAAACTCACAATCATCATCCATAACTCTATCAGTAATACATTGTCGTCTGTGAGATGAATACTTCATAAATAATATAAAGCACGCAATATATAAGAAAAGAAGTAAAATAAAGAAAGTAACAAAGAAAAAACCTGGTTCAGTTCTGAAAATGAATAGTTATGAATTTATTAAGTAAAGTTCAAGAACAAAGACAAGATAGAATATGAAATACGAATGTAATATTCAAACTACTACGGGAACACTTTCATTAATGAAATTCAATGTATCTCGAAACAAGGAAATAGTATAAAATAATATAGAACTGGTATATAGCAGGTTGCTCGTGATTTTATTAGAATTCATATTAATTTGTGTAAAAATGAAAAAAAAATCTTATAATTAATACATGTATTATTTTGTTAATTAAAAAGAATTGTCGCATATGGATAGAAATCACAAGTAAATATAAATCACTGGCTGATGATCAAGTTCAACATAGTTATAGTCCTTGAAGAATACAGTTAAACGCGTATATGAAATAAACGCAATTTCAAAAAGTAATAAACGAGACCAATGCAAAAAAAAAAAAAAAGAAATGTATGGTCTTGTTTTTACTAAAAAAAAACAAAACCCAATAATAAATCGTGCCCATAAAAAGTGTCAATTATTATGTCCCTTAATGATGTGCAGATTTATCGTAAAAAATGTGTCTGATTTTTAATGAATGGATCCAATAACTTCCAGTCAATTTCTTTTTGCATATTTCTCTTTCTATTTATTTGACTTTTAATTGAAAGTCTCTCCATTTATTTAGCTACCAACAAATCTATCTCTCTGTAATTTTATTTTTTTTGTCAACCTTTCTGCAATATGTGCCAAGCCCACTCATGGTTTCTCGTGGTCTGCATTTCTCGTCTCATAATCCTTTCAAACTGGCTTTCGTTTAAATTTGTACTAAGCACTGCTCAAATGTAAGTCCTTAGGTCAGACAAATTGGCCGTCCATGGCTTTAAACTATACCTGGGATATTCACTATTGCATTTTGTTCTGCGGCTCACCAAACATGATGTAGACGACAAGTTGCCGTTACGCACAGTGTCTGGCTGCTATAAACTCAGCAACAGATACGCCAAGAGAAGCAATTTATGAAACAAAACATTTAAATGTCTTCTCAGACTTATTTATGCGATAGTCTTTAAAGAAATCAGAGACTATTTCTCAGCTCGTATAACTTCCAATATTGATGTACGACTATAAAGCCCAACAATATTTTCAGGCCCCGAAACAAGGCCAGTTAAGGAATAATAGCCCTTATCAGCATCGTCTCTGTCTCTCTCGTTCTCTCTCTTTTTTCCTCCTCTCTCTTTCTCCCTCCCTCTCTTGAAAAGCTATTTATTTAAAAAAAGAGCTAAAACAATAATATTGTTAAACACACTAGGAACTGACGTTTTGTGAATGGCATTATTAATCTAACATGAACTTATTCCAAATCCTTTAAATGATAACCTAATTATTGTGGTTTCTTGCAGGAACATATTGCATTACTCTCTGGAGGTAATAAAATAAAATAAAAAAAAGCAAAAACACTGGCTTTAATGAAGAAAAAGACTAAAAGTAACATGAAAATTAAAATTTCTTCAGAATATAAGACAATAAGTCCTAATATTACAGATGGACTCACCTAAAAGTTAACCTAATAATTGTAATGTATATAGATTTAGTTCTAGGCTTTCACGATTTATAATTTTACTATAATTGCAATGGAATAGTGGATCAATCTTAATCTCATTTCTCTCGGCGTGAAAAGAATTCTTTTCGTTTCTCTCTGAAAAGAGCCCTATAGAGCTGCTTTGAAATGTTATACTTTTAATAAGTCATATAATTTTTTTTTCAATAAACTCACACTCAACCCAATCAGCTTACAGGGTATATTTCGATCAAAGAAACCTAACCTAAATGCTGATTACAGCACTTTTTTCATCATGGCGAATTATCTAATTACCGGCATGTGTGTAGACAATGAAACAGAAGAAAAAAGATAGAGTTAAGATATCAGATAGAGCAATAAATAGCGTTTAGAAGAATCTTTTAACAAGTTTTTTAACAGAAATAAGATGCATATTAAAAACACAAGAACACTTCAATATACATTCTTCAATTTCCTTGTTTGTTCAAAGTTTTGAATATGCAGCAAAAATTAAGAAACTGGTCAGTTTTCTGTAAATAAATTAATGTTAGATGTGTCTTTGCCATTCTTAAATAGAAAAACTGTTTCATAACAACACACAGTTATCCTGTCAGAAACACCCAAGTCTTAAAAGAGATAAACAAAAGAAAACAGATTTTGAAACGGATGTAAAAACATCTTAAATATACATGACTTTTCCTTTTTCAGATTCATCAGTACATGTCGAGGAATAAAATTTTTGTTACCTTCTCTTATGAAGATAAATGAATATATATAGCAGTTAAGCAGACCAATTGATAATAAGTAAAAAATTATATATGATTAAACTTGAGGCATAAGATTAACTTTTCTTTGAATTCAGCATTATATAAACCAATCGTCATATACAAATTATTGACCTAGTGGAGCAGACCAATTGATAATAAGTAAAAAATTATATACGATTAAACTTAAGGCATAAGATTGACTTTTCTTTGAATTTAGCATTATATAAACCAATCGTCCTATACAAATTATTGACCTAGTGGAGCAAGTGTCTCTAGTGGAAATATGTGATTGTTCTAGCTGGATGTTGTTGGTCTATACTAAAACATATACTTAGGCATTTTACTTATCATTGATTTACCTGCTTTGAATATTCAGATCAGCTGTATTGAAGACATGGCGTATTAAAAATTGTTATGAAAAAAGCTTTATCTGGAATGATAAAAAATCTCAAATTCAAATATTTTCACCTTTGGAAGCCGCTTATTGATTTCATGTGAAGATTATAATATATTATGTAATCAGCTTTTATATGACTTGTCTTCAATCAATAAAAATATCTGTTTTGTATGGCGAAATTAAAGTATCTCGCTCACTTGTTATCTCCTGATAATTGCACAGTTTCATAAGAACTTCCAAGGATATTTCAAGATTAGTTTTCCCCCTATCAAATACTCCATAAAATCTCTTTGTAGCGTTGCAGTTACCTCTATTTTTTTATGTTATTTTCCATAAACACAAATTTGATTTGTTTATTTCATTTCAGAACCGATTCTCAAAACCACGATGGGGTGTTAACATTTTATCCATCAATACATTTTTCAAGAGGTTTAAACTTTCAAAAGTCATTTAGGG
>JAWDGP010004319.1:0-52500 GCA_033675545.1 Elysia crispata | reverse complement strand
TGATACATCAGATGCTTCAGAAAAGTCTTTTGATTTTATTTCCTATTGCGTTGAGAAGTTAACCGTTTTAGGCTGAAAGAATCAAGAATTATGGAACATTTTAAGCTTTTTTTCTCCGTTGTTGGTATGTTTTCGAAAACCATTATACGATAATAAATGCATATTTTTTAAAGATATATTCATAACAATTTTTATAAGAAAAACATTTATTGATTTTTTTTTGCTTCCGAAATGCTTATGCAAGTTTCGAAACAAGAATTGTATCTAATTCATGCGAAAGGTTTAGGAAAGAATTAAATTATATAAGTTATATTTTACATTCAGGATTGGTATGACCAGGACGGCAAAAGCGGTATTTTTGCATAATTTGATCTTATTTTATTAGCGACATTTTCATGTGAATCTTAAAAAATCGTTACACAATTTGTGCCATTTCCACTCCATGAAAGTATCTTTGCGCCAGCTTTATTAGGTTGCTAATTTTTTTTACATATTATAATTATAAAATGGGCATTGTAAAGTAAACTCAGTCTTATGCAAAACCTGTTTCAAGTTATAAGATTAAAAAGAAAGGCCCTGCCTCCTCAAAATGACACTGAAGATGTTTCTCGTATGATTTGAGAAGACATCTTAAATACTCGTAGAAGTTAAAAAAAAACGTGTAATTTTTACTTTGCTTTACTAATGAACTGTAATTCTTAAGAACTTGATAGATTAAGCACATCAGAATTGCTTTTTTATGTATTTTCATGAATCTTCTTTTCTTACCGTTCTCAGGAGTTCTGTCGGTGCTGGCCTTAACATCATCTGCTACCGCTCATCCTCAGGAATCTCCATTCAAACCGGGAACTATGGAAATTGATACCATCTATCTAAGTCCAGATAAAGATGGGTGTCCCCTTTACACAACATGTAAGGGTTAACAAAAAAATTCTTGAAAAATAAAGTGAACAGTCATTAACAGAATTATAACTACTGAAATAGTTATTATTTTTTCTCCTTTATGAATTTTTTTTCGAAAACATCTTTTTAACGGAGCTGTCAAAAACGTTTTACTCAACATTGTTAGGCAAGACAGTCGATGGTAGTTTTAATCGTGGGAGACTTCATCATGCCAAGCTGCGGAGAATCACTCATTTCTCGTTGATTTTATTTTAGTATTGCGCTGCCGATCAAGCTTTTGAACTAGTCAAAAATTAAGATATAAAATCATATCTAGCTCAAATAACATAAAATCTGCCCTTTCTAGGAATTCTAAATGTTTGCACATTTGATAAGTAACAGAAAATAAAAAAAAATCGTTTTAATAGTTTGCGCAGTGCCACATCGAAAAAGTGACAAAATTAAAAAGGAAAAATCATTCTTATTAGTAATGGTGGCTCTATCTAAGTATTGTTAATTTCATTGCGGTTCTTAATAAATGCTTCGAAATTGCTCAAAATAGTTTCATTGAATGTGACAGTTACAGATAATGAAGAGTTATTGTTTTACATTTACTGCTTGACTTTCTCCTTCACAGTGTACTATCCGCAAAAACCAGGATATTACACCCCGATATTTTTCTTGGGCGGAATCTACGATCTAGTCAGTACAAAATACTATAAGAGCTTCCTGGAGGATATCGCCAGACACGGCTACATGGTATTCGGTATCGACATGTTCGCTAAAAAAAAGAACGAAACCTCACACGGAGCGAGAAAGTCGGAGATCTATCGCTCGAAAACCATGGTGCAATCACACTTGGACAGAGAAGCGGAATATAAACAACTTGTACCAAATTTCTTGCAGCAAATGAAATGGGTAGGCCTACAACATGAGTGAAATCGATATGTGTCTGAAGCGATTACGCATTAAAATATTAAAATATTTGATGAGTGTTTGCTCTTTGATACGCCTAATTTTAACCTTTAAAATCAACGGATTGCATAAAACCTAAGTCTTGACACTGAGAACTACTACTAAACGTGTATATTGTTGTTTATGTGATTGTTGTTCTTGTTGTTGTTGTTCAAAGTGGTGGTGGTTGTGTGTTTATTACTATATTCATTTTCTTACAAATATAACTATTAATAATGATACTATTACTTCTTCTTCTTCTTCTTCTTCTTCTTCTTCTTCTTCTTCTTCTTCTTCTTCTTCTTCTTCTTCTTCTACTACTACTACTACTACTACTACTACTACTACTACTACTACTACTACTACTACTACTACTACTACTACTACTACTACTACTACTACTACTACTACTACTACTACTACTACTACTACTACTACTACTACTACTACTACTACTACTACTACTACTACTACTGCTACTGCTACTATTAGTCTTTGGTGCCATTTGGACTTTCCCAATCAAGATTACAAGTCACTCAAGGAGGCTTATTAAATACCTGCGCTATGAAACTCTTTTTAGGGAGCATGGTGGCAAATTAGTATAAGCTAAGTTCTCTTTGAGTGGCAAGGCGATGGGTGCCGAAGCGACTATAAATCGATGGTTCTAATCCCAGAAATTCGAGCATTTTTCGACCATTTTCACTTAAAGCCTTATCCTAACCACTGCTTAGCACTACCTAAAGTTCTAGCTCTTATAATTATTACTACACTACTACTACTACGACTGATGCTACTACTTCCACCATTACAATCACCACTACGGCTACTATTGCTACTGCTATTACTGCTATTGCTACTACTACTACTCCTGCTGCTGCTGCTTTTTCTACCGCTACTCCTGCTGCTACTACTACTACTACTACTACTACTACTACTACTACTACTACTACTACTACTACTACTACTACTACTACTACTACTACTACTACTACTACTACTATTATTACTACTTCTACTACTACTGCTATACTTATACGTTATCGTCTATTCTTCTTCTTCTTCTTCTTCTTTTTCTTCTTATTATTTTTATTATAATATTTTTTATTATTTGTTATTTTTTTTTTAAATATTTTTGAAAACTAAAACCATATATTGCAAAATTGGAAGGTAACAAAGAAAAAAATGCAATAGGTTCAAGCTAGCACTTTATCAATTATGTCTTTGTCCCTTAACAATTTGGCGTATTGTATTTGACTATGTGGTACAAAATGATCCTTTTTTAATTTCTTATGTTTCTTTCACATTTCGAATTGCTTCTAATTCGCAAGTTCGAAACATTTTATATTTAATTAAAAATAATTTTTGCTCATAGCAAGAGTGAATGAGTATTAATAAAAAATTATGCTGAGCTCTGATTTAGCTTTTTGTGACGCATCAATACTCAGCGTCTGCAGTGAGAAACGAAAACAAATTAACGCTACTAATAATGCTAACAAGGATGAGACGAGATTTTTTTGTTCAGAAATAAACTTTAAAAAATGCAATTAAGAAAAATTCGAAACTTGTTCTACCGTTAAAAATTTGATTTACGGTCATCTCATTTGATACTTCTCAATGTTCGAAACATTTCATAGCTTTTCATTCAACATTATTTCTCTAAAAATAAAAAAAATGACAAGTACTTAAAATTGCGATGTACAAAAATAAAAATAAAATCCGGATGTGTTTATTCTATAAAAAAGCATAGTATCAATAGTGAAATACAAGAGCCTGGTTGTTTGTTTCCAAATTTCAATAGTACGTGCTATGGAGTCTATTATTATTGTTATCATCATCATCATCATCATCATCATCATCATCATCATCATCATCATCATCATCATCATCATCATTATCATCATTATCATCATCATATCTATTATTATTATTATTATTATTATTATTATTATTATTATTATTATTATTATTATTATTATTATTATTATTATTATTATTATTATTATTCGTTACTTGTTGTTGTCTTTCTTTCGTTTCTTCTTCTTTTCATTAAGAATTCTGAAAACTAAAAACACATTGAAAAGTGTTAAGAAACAAAGAAACAATAAAACATCCATTTCGGTGAACACTATTTCAATTCAGTCCTGGTGCCTTAGGATACCCACATATTATATTTGACGATATGATGCAAAATAACTTTTTTCTTTTTCAAGTTTTTAACGGTAACCCCTTTATTCGACCTGCTCATTTATTTTTTTTTTAAATCATTTATCGTATTATTATTATTGTTATTATTATTATTATTATTATTATTATTATTATTATTATTATTATTATTATTATTATTATTATTATTATTATTATTATTATTATTATTATTATTATTATTATTATTATTATTATTATTACTATTATTTCTTTTCTTCTTCTTCTTCTTCTTCTTCTTCTTCTTCTTCTTCTTCTTCTTCTTCTTCTTCTTCTTCTTCTTCTTCTTCTTCTTCTTCTTCTTCTTCTTATTATTATTATTATTATTATTATTATTATTGCTGTAGTTATTGTTGTTTTTGTTATTTTTGCGTTTGTTGCTCTTATTAATGTTGTATGTTGTCATAGTTTTTTTTTCTTTCAACTAACATTTTACATTGAGGCATCAAGTTGATTTTTTAACATAGTATTACCCTCTTCATGTGAAATTACTACTTCGGTCTATATTTTGTTAACTTTTCCGGCAGCAAGAAATGTAATATTTTTTTAATAATTTCATAACCATTACACGTTCTTGAACGCAATGATCAACACTGTGTATATAATGTGAATCTAAATTCAGATCTAAAGGAAAATTTCTTTCCAAAAAATGTAGGGTTGAACTTATAACATCTTAAGCTGTACGCTTCAGAGATGTTGAAGTATGTAAAGCATCTTCGTCACTCAAGCTTTCTATTATTTTCTGCTCACCAGCTAGAGCGACACACGCGCAACCGAACAAAGTCAAGGGCAAACTGGAATAAGATAACATTGAGTTGTCAGTCGGCAAGCTGCAGCATCATCCTCCACATTGTGCAAAACTACCCGAGATACGCCGCTGTGAGTTTTACTAATATATCTACTTTCCTGAAAGTTCAGTGCTGCTAAAAATTTTATTCATGAACAATTATAAAAAAGAACTTTGAATCTCTTTCGAAATCCTTTTATTGTGAGAGTTTACAAATTGAATTGAGCTGAGAAATAACATAACGTAAAAAAGCCCATAAGAAAACAATCCCCCAGCTTGTTCCTAAATAACAA
The DNA here is from genome assembly GCA_033675545.1 of Elysia crispata. Lineage (NCBI taxonomy): Eukaryota > Metazoa > Mollusca > Gastropoda > Plakobranchidae > Elysia > Elysia crispata. The sequence continues at coordinate 47,382 of JAWDGP010004319.1, read as the reverse complement.
TTCCGCTTTTTATTTGTTTGATGTCGGTATTTCACTTCTACTCACGATAACTACCCTTTCCTGGAAAAATACTGCTTGCGACGGGTAGGACTAATTTAAAAAGACAATAGCCCTCAAAGCTCATGAAGGGGCGTACTGAGCTTGACCCATCAAATATTTGCCCATGTAGATCTTAAGGTGGGAATTCTGATGGACACAGATATGCTGTGAACGCATTCCTAAACTTCTTCTACATTTAGGAGGGTCTAATCTGTTAAACCCTATCTGGCTCGAAGACTTGAATTGACTTAATTAATCTAGTCTTTATAAAATAAAAACACAAGCAAGTGAATTATTATTTTGTTTGGCAAACTTTTCTTCCCCTTATTTCTTATGTGACCACTTTTATGACTTTTTCCAGCATTATTGTTTTGAAAGTCAAGACTAAAATCTGTTTTCAATTATTTTCTGTTTCAGGCTGCTGTCTTTATTGATCCGGTATGCTTGAACTCCAAACACCTGAAGCCGAAGTTTGTTCACACAAAGGCACTTTCCTATGTATCCTCCAAGTCGTTCATTTTCCCCTTCTGCTGCATCAAAGGCTTTGGGTACAAAAGAGTGTATGATCTGATGACAAACATCAAAGTGCGCATGTCTGTCAGAGACTTTGGACATTGTGGCCTTATGGAGATGAATGAGTGGAGCTGTAAGTTGATTTAAGGATTATTTAGACACCACTGCTCATCCGGCCTAAATAATGCTTCATGTAGAACCAACTTTGCGTCAATGTATTTTTATCTTGCTCACGCACCAGAAACGCTTAACGTAGATCAACCTCATGTCAGTTTTCCCTTTTTTTTTGCCCATATATTCACAAACGGAGAGTCCTCAAAAGGAACAAAACATCATGATGTCACTTCCCCTTATCAACGATTAGTCATGGATTCTAAAAAAATATTACGTATCCAAGAGCGTTTAGAGATTCAGTGGCTTAAGGTAATATTGCTCGGAATAGATGTGAGTAGAATTCACATCATACGTAGACAACAAGAGATTGTTCAGAACCTTAAAAAAGATTACTTTTTCTCCCTCACAGATTCACCATTATGGTTAGTATTATTAAATACGTAAGAAAATTACGATTGATATTAGCTCATGCTAAAAACATTAGCTAATGATCGTAGGAAAGTAATTTTATGTTTATCAATACTGCCCTATCTGTCTGATCCAGATCCTCCCCCCCCAAAAAAAAAAAACAAAAAAAAAAAAACTCAACATTATGTCACGTTTTACAATCTTGTTCACACCCTCAAACAGCCAAAACATAAATCCAAGTTTGGGTAAGTTTATTTGATTTTGGTCACACACTAAAGAATTTAAATGCAAATAAAGGTTAGTGGTCAATATCATTGATAGTGCGAACATACCCGACTTCACTTAATGTCGTTATTCTGGTTAGATTTCTCTTTCTGCCAAGGAACCAGCTTCTATGTTCTGAGTTAGCAACTCAAGGAAAGTGTTTCTTTTAAATAACCAAGCATCTACCTCTTTATTTTTCGTAGTAAAAATAAATGCAATCATTTTTTTAAAAGAACTATCTTAAATGAAAGAACTCCCAAATAAATTTAAAAGACGACAAATAAACATTTTTTTTCTGCTGTTCTCAAAGAAGGGGCAGTATTTTTTTATTATTTTTTTTTTGCTAAGGCATTAATGAAAAACAAATATTTTAACATGCGGGCTTACAAAAGCCAAAAGGAAAAAAAACGTAAACTATGGAAAAGTATTGATGTTTTTCCTATAATAATTATAAAAACGCATAAGAAATCAATGCGTTCTAATGCACACATTATAAACTGATGGATTTATAAAATAAAAGACTCGAAAATTAGCAATTGTTTTTTTTATTTATCTGGTGCAAAGTCCTATTATTTTGAATTTTTAAAAATCCGTTTTTCCCCATAAGTGATGTACTGCCATTTAGTGGCAATAGAACTCAGAAAAAAAATGCATCCAATATTAAGATTAGATGGGAAAAAAGGGTGGAAAAACCTATTATGCTAAAAAACACGTAAACGTATAGGCAGCCAGAGTACCACCAGAGATTTGTCACCTGTGTGATAGTCATGCGTGTTAGTTCCGCACTTGAAGAAGATGGCGAATTATTTCGAATGATGCTCTCAGTTTGACGTAATATGCGAAAAAATTATGATCAGACTAGCATTACATTGAACTAGTGATTCATTATTGTTCTTCGGCAATAATAAAGTTCTGAAATTTGACTGATAAGACTTATGAAACGCTTTGTGCAGATAGTGTCACTTATTTCAACAAAACATTATTATGTATATACTATAACGACAAAAGTCAACCTTCATATAAAAAATAATGGATGTTACGAAAGAGAAGCCTTTGAAATTTAATTATATTTTTTTTCTTTTTGTTACGATTAGTAAAGCTTAGCAAATAAGTTTAATCTATGACATTTTATTCGTGGATTTGAAGTTACATCTCTTGTTTAGTAGTAAAATACGTTATAGCTTTAAAAACATAAAAGATTAAAGAAATCTATTACATCTATTTTATTAACAACTCTCATTTATCTTAGAAAATGGTTCCTAACTATCCTAACTCGATCAGTATAAAATGGGAAATCAGTTTAGTTGATACTTTCCGAACATATCAATTTTTTATAAATCTTTTATAAACGCTTCTTTGAGGGCTATGGATTCCCCACAAAGTGTCAAAAGATACAATGCCTTGCGAGATTTTATAGTTGCGCATTCTTTTAAACAGCTTTGATAATAATCAAAGTTTTAAAAAATCTACATGTAAATCTGAAATTTACAAAACCAGCTAATTTACAGGGATAAAAAAACGATCACTTTAAACCAAGCGAAGATTTTTCTCTCAATTTTGTATTTTTAACGAACAAATACCGACAAATTAGTAATTAGACTTTTTTTTCAAACTGAACATAATTTATATTTCAAAATAATCCTCAAAAGTTTTACCAATTTACATTTTGGATTTGTCTTTCGGTTACTTTTCTACCCGTGATTACACTTTATTTTCCTCTGCTTGATTTTCACACAGTGTGCCACAGAACTGGCGTTTGTCACACCGGGGCAGAGAGCCAGGTTGAGGAGTACCAGCAGTTCACGGCCGGCATGATCCACGCGTTCATCCGCTGGACGCTCTACATGCAGGTGAGTATGCGGCGCTACCTGATCGACGAGTCCCTGATGCCCCTGGCCCTCGACGACTTGGCTTACGAACTGCATCCTGATACTATGACAGATACCTCTGGTGATCTTCACTTCGATCCAAACGCCAAAGATGGCATCGCAAGTGATCCGAATGTTGACGAAAGACGTTTTTCTGTTGTCTGAGACATTCAGACGAAATATTTGTCTACCTCTGAAATCCATTCTGTGAAAAACATTACTGTGGTTGGGATTTGCGATTTATGGTTAACCGTTATTTTTACTATGAGTATGAACTTTGCATGGAAAGAAACGAATGAATCCGCGCCCGCATCAACATTTAAATACAAATGTAAACACTTCATTAAAAAGAAATTAAGAAATAAAGGCAAAATAGGGCATAGCCGTTTAATACTGATGACTATGGATATTCTTTATTCCGCGAGATGTACAATGAAAAAGCTAACTTGAAGAGGATAAACGTCTCTCTTTTCCTTTTCCTCTGATTTTCGAGACATTCTCTGAAAAGTATTGTTACCAATTTGTATGTTAAAAGCTCTTATAAAATGTTGAAACTATTAGGAGTCTGAAGCTGAAAATGTATCAGGGTAATAAAACAAACATAAATTTTTGCTACATAAAAGTTACTATTTTTACTGAAAATAATGGGAAACACTGATTTTTAAAACTTTTAGGTGAATTAAATTTGTAGAAATATTAATATATCCATTCGATTACGGTGTGCATGATAAATAAAATAAAAAATCGGCTGTTATCTGAGATTTCTCTTTTTATGAATGAGAAAAATTAAGAAAATCTGTAAATTAAGCATAGCAAGCTTTTACGACGAAATCATGGTCGTTCTGAACATACAAATTATGAATTAGGCTATTTCATTAGTTTTATCTTCGCTAGGTTTCCCAAAAAGCTTAGAGGGATCCGGCGACATTCCGTCAAACCACAGAAACCACGATTTTTGTAGCCGGGTGGAAAAAAAAAATGTGCATTACTGTAATATTGTTAAGTCTTCTATACGCTAACTGGCAGCAGTAATTCCGCATTTGTATTTCACAATTGGCCTCAGCGAAAGGTCTGATTCTATTTATTGCTTATGGATGGACATTGATAAATTCATTTTTAAAAGAGGCATCTCTGTTCTGAGAAAAGAAACATAATTACGAACTAGATTTAGCAAAACTCAAATCGAGGTCTACAAAAGAGGAGACATACCCTACACCCTTTTGATGCCCAGATAGAGTAAAATGAGGCTCTCATCATGTTTTGGAATTGACCCCTTTTTTTAATACCACAGATAGGCTCAAGTTTTTACAAGGGCGTTATAAATGTCTTGATAGAACTTATTTACTCTCAGATTGTCATGAGCACAGGTTCTTTTAACGGCCAATATTCATAAAAATGATATTGCCCTACAATCTTCGCCTCCTTGGTTGCTTAAACTAATATGGATTCCAGAGTAGCATGATGGGGAGGCTGCGGATTTTATGTTCATCAAACTCCTTGTGTCGAAATGGTCAATATACTGCTTTAAAAGGGCTATATCAAAAGTGCTATTTGAATATTACAAAAGAGTTAAAATCGAGACTCATGCGAGATAAAACTGTAGTAATGGTTATAAATATAATATTAAACCTGTTGTACTATTCGAAGCGTTCTGATAGGTTTTTTTTATAAGTACTTTGCAAATTATTTCATAGATTTATCTCTCACGACTGGCAAGCATAATGGAAAGTATAACTACCTATGATTGACAAAAATCCAAATGAAGAATGTAAATTTATTGGATATACGTGTTGATTTTTTAAGGACTTGTTTTTGCTACTTGAAAGAAACTTTATCTGGGTTTCTAAATGTGTTGTTCACCATTGTCTTTCAAACGTTTCATCTTTTTCCCATTTATCACAATCATTTAATATGTAATATCAATTTTCAATCATTATGATGACATTATGTTTGCTTCCTTTACTCTACAGATTATGTTACTTCATACATAGTTTTGAAATAAAAAAGTGTATAAATTCTATGTTAATTAAAAAGACAGTGTTTTTTTTATTTTTCATTTTCGAGTAAATGTGAAAATCATATGCACTGTTTTGATTCTAATATGAAAAAAAAAATCCTTGGTGAGGAATCTTATTTTTCCAACGTTTTTTTTTTCAATCAAGTTTGTTACTTTAGAGTGAAAATGTATAAATTATATGACCAATAAAAATACACTTTTTAATATTTTATTTTCGAGTTAATAATTATTTAAAATGATCTATAAAGTTTGATTCAGATTTGTGAAATATCGAGAAATACTGGTGTGATTAAATCCAATGAAAAGTATTGACAAGCAAATTAAGGGGGAAAAAAGAAAGCGAGAGAGAGAGAGAGAAAGAGAGAGAGAGAGAGAGAGAGAGAGAGAGAGAGAAGAGAAGAGAAGAGGAGAGGAGAAAGCGGCACTCAATAAATGGACACGGCATATCAGAAGGATATTCTAAAAAAAACAAAAAAACAAACAAACAAAACAAAAACCGATATAAATAAATCAGCCGGCTTTGAACATTTGTTAAATAATGAGACCCGTTGGCCCCATGACAAGCAACTTAAACAGTTGGAATGGAAATCAAATTAGCACCAGCTTATATTATGAGTCGTCTCCAGGAAGCTCTATTAATTCGATTTTAAAACCTATCCTATACACTGGAAATCATTCGTCTTTTTATTTTCTGCAGCAACACTGAAAGCTTCGTGGGAGAAAACCGTGTTATAATCAATATTATGATGTTTCAAGGAATTGACTACCTTGCTTTAGAACTAAAAATGATGTTGTTTAGATTGTTCGCTAATGCTAGAATTAGCTTTTTTCTCTTTTAGTTTATTCATTGGCATATTTATTTTTCTCTTTTAGTAACTCATTATTTTGCTTTCCATCACAAATCTTTACACTTTTTAATCCAGACCTCTTCCATTCTCAATCAACTCGTCTTGCATCAAATCATGCGTTTGTTCATCTTCATTTTCTCTCTCTCTCTCTCTCTCTCTCTCTCTCTCTCTCTCTCTCTCTCTCTCTCTCTCTCTCTCTCTCTCTTATTCTTTCTCGATCCGTCCAATAATTTATTTTCTATAAACTTAGCAATCGGTGTATCTTAATCTCCATCTATCTTATATATGTCTCAGTAACATAGGTGGCCAAGTGCTGTGGGTATTAGACTTGGCATCGAAGGGTGCTGAGTTCGTTTCCGTCTACCACTGCGGAAAAAAAAAACACTTTCACAAACTATGCCTTACTCCGCCATGGTGTAAATTAAGACCATCTCGAGGTTGAGGAGAAAGATAGTGATCGGCAGAGTCTTATATAGGGCAATGAAATTTGGATAAATTCTGGCTTATGACTTCTGAATTTCTTTTCATCAACTTCATCCCATCTAACTCCAGAAAGTACCTATTTATTTTTCTATCTTGATCTATGATTCATCTACCTCCCTATGCGTTCTTCCTTATCTACCACGGACGTATTACAGTTATAAGAATATATCTGTCTATCTATTTATTTCTCTTTCTAACTAGTAATTAATTCATCCAGGTAATTATCCATCAATTTATTCATATGTCTATATACATAATCTATCGTTTTAGCAATCAATTCATACACCAATTGGTTTTTATATCTAAACATCTCTCTATCTATCAAAAATCTATCACCGTTAATGATATACACTTTTTGCCGTATAGCTCGTATATTACGAGGATAAAAGTATGTTCTAAGAATAATGGTATCCTTATGACGAACAGCCATTCTTTTCTGCAGTCCTATTTTCATAGTTTTTCAATGCTATCCCAATTCTCAAAAATAAATGCCTCCTTATAGAATTTCTAACAAAGTTGCTTCTCTCCATGCTGTGTAAAATATAATTCGCGAGCAAAACTACTTCGATCTTTTAATTTGTTGGACCAAATTATAATCTACACTGAAAACAAGATTGGTTATTCTTTTTAAGAAAAATAATGCAGTCATTGTTGAAAGAGTCATTAGAACCTTTTATTGTACACTTTTCAAATAAAATAAATGATAATATTGCTCCAATTAAGCGTGATTCCAGTTGTTATGAGAAAAAAAAAGCTCAGAAAGAACAAACATTCATGGGAACACGCCAAAAAAAAAAAAAAAAAGAAATGAATAAATAAGCGCACTTAAAAAAAGAAAACTCTTATAAAAAGTACTTTTTAAAAGTTCATAAGCCCACGTTGTCATAAAACCGTTACATCTAACTTTGCCTCCCATATCTTCTTCATTTCTCTTTCTTTTTTCTCAGGTTTCCTTTTTCTTCTCCTTTTGCATAACTCCTTCCTTCTTCCTATTCTTGTTTTTGTTCTTGATCTTTTTATTCTTATATTTCCTCCTCTCATTCTTCTTGTTCTTGTACTTCCTCTGCCTCTTCTTCTTTTCATCATCATCATCTTCTTCATAAGAAAAACTTGGAGAAATAAAGGCAAATGACGACTATGAGAGCGTAGAAAAAAGAGAAAGATAAAAAGGATGAGACAGAAAGAGGAGAAGACAACTCCTCTTATGTTCTTAAACGCTTCCTTTGATGTACTATTTCTCCTCCATCCCGGCTCTAGTCTCCTGTAGGTGAAAATGTCTTACATAATAATCAGGACACGTCCGACCCAGACAGAGCCAAAGAAAGGAGACCAACAGTTTTCCAGGCCTCTCTATAGAGGAGAAGCGAAATTAATATGCCGTATGGGTTGTCCAGGGAAAAAATTGAGCGAAAATCACTGTCTTGCGAAATCCACGTAGTTACACTTACAGAATAGGATCGAGTGCCAATCTTTAGTTTATCATTCTTTTTAATCTCACTCTTTTTACTCTATGGGGTTATTACAAAGAAAATATTTTATTTCGCTTTTCTTGTGCCTGTCGCAGCTCTCCTCTAAGCTGGAGACGAATAGTTTTAGAAATAAGGTATCAGAGTTCTAATTTTGTACTGTTTCCCTATAAAAACCAAGCAAGCAAACGTCTGATTTGAGCATAAAATGTAATAATGCAACAGGATAAATTTAAGATATAATCGTTGCATTTTCATAACTCTATTAAAGTCTAAGACTCTATTTTGTTAAAAATAGAAAAATCAAGATCATTTTAACATCTGTGAGAAGGCAGACTTTATATAAACATTTGAAGGATTAGAATTTTTATTTTTAAATTTAGGATGATTCTGCAATGAATTCAAAGTAGATCCCCTATTTCATCATTGTTTTTTATGTTCTGGAAAGACAAAACATGTATTCTGGCATAAATTTTAGAAAACTCTATTCAACTGCTCAATACTATTATTGTGTCGGTTTTACAAATTCATAAAAAAAGAGATATTGCTGTGTCATTGATTTTCTTTCTGCATTCGAAAAATACTGGTGTATTTTGCTTTCAGTTAGAGACTTCTATGTAAATGAGTAAAGGAGAAGATATACGTGCCGCCAGATCAGAATACCCCCTGATTCTAATGTGAAAAACAGACTGTAATTTTAGTACGGCAATGTCTAGATAAGTTCTTTTTTATCTTTGGTGCTGTCAATGACAAAGAACTCACGCAACCTTTATTCATACCTAGACTACTACAGTTCTGAATATGCCTTTCCAAAACTTAATCCAAACAATTATTTTTCATTACGCTCTTTCACTGCCCTTACAAACTTCTGGTATCACTTTACCCGTCCCATCACTTCCAAACCTCTCTATTTCAAAAGTGCGTTTTCTTATAAATGTTCATAGAGGAGACCTACAACAAGCTAATGAAGCGAATGAGCCCATGGAACTCTTGTTTGCAAACAGAGAACTCTATAGAATGCACTAAAATCGACTTGATTTCAAGACCACTTGGACATCGATCCCTAATACATAAGTTGATCATTGATCACTTGATGCTATCTTTCTGTTGCAGCTGTAACTTACTCCTGGATTCTGTCCGATGTGTCGAGTTTCGAAGATAAAAAAAGCGCTTGGAGTGGAACGATCAATGCCCGGCTTCATGTGGCTGAGCTTGTATAGATGCCACAGAAATCGACAGAGCTATAAATTACAGAAACACTGACGAGTGCGTGATCAATTGCAAGAAAACGGTTTTGCTCTGTAGGATAACGTACTAGCTAAAGCACAAAATGTATAGAAGAAAGGAAATTCGATTAAAGGAATGCTTTTTATTTCATTTATACTTCAAGTAAAACTGAAAATAGAGCAGCACGTCCATTGAGCGTAAGCTTTGTTGAAGTAAATACTTTTCATATTATGTCCGCAGTAAAATAAAACACGTTTACGTTGAAAATAACAATAAAACTGGATAACGAGAAAAAAAATAAAATTATGAGTCTATTTGTGTGCGGCTGTGCATCTATAGAAACTGGAGGAAGAAACAACGTATCAACTAAGATGGAAAATTGAAGAAATCCTCAGACGTGGCAATAACCAGGATCAATAGACAATTTCTGAAACATTTAAGGACCTATAAGCAATTGCAAATCGCTATTTGTCTTGCAAGAAGGAGAGAGAGAGAGAGAGAGAGAGAGAGAGAGAGAGAGAGAGAGAGACAGAGACAGAGACAGAGACAGAGACAGAGAGACAGAGACAGAGACAGAGACAGAGAGAGAGAGAGAGAGAGAGAGAGAGAGAGAGAGAGAGAGAGAGAGAGAGAGAGAGAGAGAGAGAGAGAATATGAGTATTAGGGGGAACGAAAAAGATAGACAATGAAAACAAGAAAATTATATTAATCTTTTTAATTAGGTGTATAAGGCAAACATTACAAAGATTTAGACAATAATCACCTTCTCTGACTATTATCACAAAAAATGAACATAAAAACAAAGGCTGAGAAGAAAAAAAAAAGATGAAATACAAAAAGGGAACCTTTTCTATTACCTTCACTATCCCGTTCATCTTCAGATCCTGCAGTCAGACGTGTTTCAAATTTGTTTAAAGATAACTATTGCGAACAACAATGTCACTATATATCATTTTTTATTAATATATTTTGAGCAAACAGCACCAAAAGTTTGTTTTTCTTTTAGGGATAGACTGTGTGGTCTATTAGTCAGTTATTTTTATTCTGTCACTTTTTTGTGTTATAACTAAACAGTCCACCTTGATATAGTTATCTCTATCTATCTATCTCTCTCTCTTTGTCTCTGGCTTTCTTTATATATATATATATATATATATATATATATATATATATATATATCTATCTATCTATCTATCTATCTGTCTACTAAATCTAATCTAATATATATTATTATGCATGTGTCTGCAAGCTTGGTAAAGAGAGCGGATGAAAGAGAGAGTCTGAAATCAATTGATAAATAAAGATAGATTGATAGATAGATAGATAGAGAGAGAAAGAGAAAGAGAGAGAGAGAGAGAGAGAGAGAGAGAGAGAGAGAGAGAGAGAGAGAGAGAGAGAGAGAGAGAGAGAGGAGAGAGAGTTACACAAAGAGAGAGGAGAAAGACTTGATGAGTAAAATGGGAGAGGGAAGGGATTTCAAGAGAGTATTATGAGGAGCGGAACAGAAATGAGAGACCTCCAGAGAATGGATTTTGTTCACAATGTACAAACTGATCGTTTTCAGGTTGTCTTCCTCTGTTAAGAACAAAAGCGAAATATATGTTTATCGTCACAATGTCCATGAGACCATACGAGGAAAGAAGTAAAACTTCGGGTGACTGTTGTTTATCGAGGATAGCACTAATTTGTGAAGCAGTGAAAACTGCAGTTCTCCAGTTCTCCATCCCTTTAGATTTAAAGCCCAGACGGAAATTATTCTCGATGTCATCTCTCTCTCTCTCTCTCTCTCTCTCTCTCTCTCTCTCTCTCCACACACACACACACACATATATATATATATATAATCATACATATATATATATATATATATATATATATATATGTGTATATATTGGAGAAAAGTCAATTATGCATAATGCAAATGTGTCTGAATGCCCCTGACCAAGAATTACATAATAAAGTCCCAAAACCATTATCGGAAGAAAAACAACATGTTCTTAACAATAGTTTCTGTATGTTATGACCTGTGATAAATAGGTTTATTGCATGTTTTGGGACGAATAGAATTGGTTTGCTATTCTTCTCGTAAATCATCGACGTAAAAGAAGAAACCGAAACAATGAGACCGTCCTTTTTTCTAGCTCATTTAAAGCGAGATCAATAGTAATTATTTTATTTAAACTGAGTACATTTCAAATTAGCTTAAAACATAACATTGGTCATCTTTTAAATTGATATATACTTCAACAAAGAAAAAATCAACATGGAAAGAACCAGTCCCCATACCAAGTATTTGAAGAACTAAAAACGTAAATCATACAGTGCTAGAATTTTTCTCAAACAGAAAGCAAACAGAGTGCATAAAAAGTACATTAAATGCAAAAAAGTAGTTCATAAAGAGAACACTTATAAACAAGCTAAGAAAACGAGGCGTACAACATTATATTCCAGCCTGGTACTACAGAAATGTAGGCGGGGAACTGCTGATTAGAAAACTTAATGCAGATATATTGCCCGCCTACAATTAGATTTTGAATTTTCACTTCTTGTGTGCGTGCGGTCGAATTTTTAATAGCATGATTCTTGATACATTTCTTGGAGCATGGGATAGTAAGTGTATATTGTACTTTAAGAACTAAACTAAACCTTGCTGTTTCAGTGATTCACGTGCGAATAAAAAGAAAGATGCTTTGCAATTATTTGTTTCTTTGGTGATTTTAACTTTTTGATGGTAAGATGGGAATTATTGTGAAGTAGAGGTGAGTCAACAGAAGGTGGAGAAACAAAAGAAAAATAGGTTCAAAATTTATTTCGTTCTGAATACAATGTTGAAACTCATAAGAAAATTAAAAAAAAAATGGTTAAGTTTTGCTTTAGGTTGATGACGGTGAAAAAGAGCTAACTTAAGGGCTTAAGAGGAAAAATAAATTTTTGAAGATGTTTTTCTACATTTATGTAGACATTAAAGTAAACAATAAAATAGCGACTTAGTGATTACATAGATCAGTTTGCGAATAAAAGGCATAAGGAATTAATAATAAAACCTTATCTAATACAAATTAAAGCAAAAACTCTTTATTACAAGGTGAAGGAATCTAATGACGTTGAATGCCTACGCTCTGATAATATTTCCTTGTTTCCCACTCACATTTTCTTATCTGCGAGATGTTGTTCACTTTGTCCCGTGCTCATATATTAATGCATTAATTTGATGGTTTTTTTGTTTATTGTTTGTTTCTTTACCAGTATCTATCCATCTTATGTGGGTTTTGTATCAAATTAAGAACATGTTGACGGGCTTATTTACTATAACTTTTCAAATACAGGGACCGAGGCTTTTAGTCAAATAAAAAAATAAGGCTGATTACAGGGTTTCGATCCTTTCATCACAGGATCCAGCCGGATGTTAAATGCAGGATACCCTACTTGTCATTCCAATACTTTAACAACGGCTGAGCCATATCCCCGTGCACCAAACATAACGACGAACCCACTTTTCTCGTCTTTGAGTCCTTTTCTTACTTCAGGGAGAGAAGATAAAGAATAAAATTGTTCGTCAAGATAAAAGAAAAGCAAAAGGATAACGGAGAACACACAAGCTTTAATTCCCATATATATCTATCACGCGCGCCTCTTCTGTCCTTCTTTCGGTGTTCGTCACTTTCTCTCTATGAAGTTCTACCTCTCTATTCCCTCCTACTCAAAAGTTTATTTCATATTCGATCTTTTGCCTATTTTGTCTTTCATATCATAAATTTATCACTCTATCACTCTCAATCTCTTTTTCTTTGTGTGTCTTTTTTCTCCCACACTCTGTCTAGGTCTTTTTCTCAATTTTTCTTCACACTCGCTCTCTCTCTCTCTCTCTCTCTCTCTCTCTCTCTCTCTCTCTCTCTCTCTCTCTCTCTCTTTCACCCCCCCCCCCACTCAATTAGGTTGAACAAAAAAGGATTAGGCATTAATTTGTAAATAGCATCTACACAGAGTCGAATTCCAAACACTTTTTACGGAGAAAACGAGCCCAGTATAGATGAATCAAGAGATCAACAAGCTCCAAGGACTAAGGAGAGCTAAACTCGCAAGAATGATATAATATCAGAATGAATCGCAATAATTACACTGGACAAATCGCAAGACAAGTTTCAAAATGAGGCTAAGAGATAGAAACGCCAAGGAACGGTAACCAGGACATGTCGGCTCCATAAGAACGGTCACCAAATACTGATTAATGGCCGAAATGGAAAAAAAACCGATATGAAGAATTCTTGTTTGACAGAATACAAAAACTAAAAAAAAAAAAAAAACACGTCAATTTCCGCCCCCCTGCCCCCTCCAAAAGAAAAAAAGAAAAAAAAAGGGCTTCATCTACCAAAGCACACGTTGAAGGAGAAGGCAGATAATTCAATATAAAAAATGTGCGATGCCTCAAATCAAAGATTCCGTCAATAAATCTTTAGCGCACTTCTATTCTCAGGTTCTCCACGAAAATTATGTATATTTGATATCTCTCCGCTGATAAACTGTGCATAATGAATCAGGTGAAAAAAAGCAACCGACATAGGTGCTCTTAAGTACAAGAAAATATTACCGCGTCACCGCAAATCTTACCAAAGAAAAAACAAATTCATATCGGTTATCTTAATGCATTGCGTCTATTAAAGAACGCAAAACTACCACTCTGATGATAGTGAAGAACTCATTATGAATGAGCGATGTTTTCGTTATTTATAATCCTTTTTCTTTGTCCCAAACAACCTTCTCAACAGTACATATTATAATTATCGCTGTGTAGTTAATGAAATCGAAAAATGACACTTTGCATTCGGCAAATAGAGCAAAACTGCGGTGACAGAAAAAAAAACGGAAGAGTCGCATAGATATAAACAGGGTATAAGAGTCAGGCAGGCAGACAGATATATTGACTTTCTTACGGACACAGACCTGAAAAGATAAAGACAGAGATAGTAACAGAGTAAAAAAAATTGGTGATCTGTGCGACAATTCAGGAGAGGAAGAGGCTACAAAATTTGCATAACGTAACTAACGGATTTTATATAAATAATGAAAAATTAAGAGCAGTCTGTAAAACAATAACAGGTAGTACTGAATATAAAAGTGTATCTACGCCGTGCGAGATAACTCTTTTCGGTAAAAGGCGTAAACTCATAAGTGCGCTTAATTAAGACTTGAGGTCCTCTAGAAAAAAACAAACAAACACCAAAACAACTCGTTCCTTTGGCTGTAACAGCACAATTACCCTTCTTAGGTACCCACCAGGCCATACAAAAATTGAAGAAGGTGATCTTGGGCCTATCTGCATATCAAACTGAAGCCCCCGTTGGGCATGCTGGAACTGAAATAGTCAGGTCATAAACTCATCAAACGACGGTTCGGGGATCAACTACAGAAAAACATCTTTGTGGATATTATACCGGACGTTATAAACCCAACAAACAGATACTCTTCTTTAGTTAAGAAGGTTCTTCCTTTCCTGAATCACTTTAATAATGATGAGCAAAATCTATATCATAGCTTTCCTGATATCTTTAAGGATTTCTTTTAATCCAAAATTATTCAAAGTTTAGTCAGCCGAAGGAACAGCAATCCTGATAAAATTGAAATAGAAATTGTGGCGTGTAATGCGTAAGTCTTGTCTTTACGAAATTTTACTTCGAGATAAAGTATAGAAAAATCCATGTGGTATATAGAAGCATGAAAAGAATGGAAGGATTTTTCAGAAGTTGTGTAATACCTCAAGAAAAAACAGGTTTTAAGTTAAACTCTATAAGGGCAAATAGTTGCATGATGCAATAAAGATTGTCACACGGTAAATTTTATAATTTACAATTGAATATATTGCGAAAATTTTTCTTCCATGTCTGAAAATTTAGTTTCTTCAATACAAGTTTTGACAATTATACAATGGGCTGATGTTATTTTTGCCCACAGAGGGTATGTTTAAGTCTAGGTAAGTGTGCATCAATAGAATTCTTACAATGCAACCTTTATTTCTGCTTAGAGCCTTTTCCCGGACGTCACTGTAAAAGGATTCTTTTTCTTTTTGCCGGTAAATTGTATCGAACTTGTCTCTTTTCTCAAAGAGTTGAGTAAAATATGAAAAAAAAATTCTGATTTCGCATCTAAATTTGCTTTGATGTAGATTAACGCGTGAATTTGCAAAATTGAAAAATATCTGATTTTTTGTTACCCCATCTTGTTGAATACTGTGCAAATAAAGAAACCAAACTCTGTTACCTAACTAGATTTCATAACTTCCTGCAGGTTCTTTGTCAATACAAGTGATAAGCAAATCTACGTGGAGTGAAATTATTATATAGGTTTACGGGAGTTTTACGTTTAACAACTCTGTCCACCGCCTTCCCAACCTTTCCCGCTCCTATTCACATTTTCCAAGATACCGCTATCAAGACATATCACACACTTAAGAACGCATTCTGATATTCCTTGTTGGTAAATAGAACAAAATTTTTCAAACCCAGAACTAACTCAACAGAGCAGAGCAGATCTAGTAATTCTCCAACGATTCCAAGCTTTTGTCTCAATGTCAACCGATATCAGTCGAAGTTGACGTGAGATTTCACACCAGCTTGAGCTATTGCGAGCTCACTAAAATGGCAGTTTATCCTTCTTCAGGCAAAGCAGAAAGTATTAGCCTCCATGAGGCAAGGAGAGCTCTGGGATGGCCAAATCAAGTTTCCGTCAAGAGCACAAATTTTAACATTTCAGCTTCCACTACATGGCAAAATTGAGCCTCCGTCGGGCAGTGAAAAGAATTAATTATCCTTCGTCCATCATGACAGAGTGAACTATTGACAAGGTCAGCTCGATCCTTCGTTGGCAAATCCAATCAGATTGGCTGCTTTTTGAGAAGGCGAGAAAAAACCCTCGTCAGAGCTGAATAGATTAATCTCCCCATAGATGGCAAAGTTGAGCCCCCATCGGGCAGTGCAGAACTGAATGGATTAGTCTCCCCCGGGCTAGCAAAACTGAGCCCCCATCGGGCAGTGCAGGGCTAAAAAGATTAGTCTGTCGGTCATTATAGAGCCAAATAGATAAATTTTCTATTGAAATGGTAAACCAAACAGATTTGGCTGCTCCCCGTCAGGCAAATCAGAGCTTAACCAATTAGCCTTCCTTTGGAATGGAAATTTGAGACCATATCGGCCTTTTCAGATCGAAACCGATCCGTGTTTGATTTTTTTGTTTGATTTAGCCCGTCAATAAATATACAGTGATCTAAGGCCTTCTTTCATATCAAACCAAAACAAGGGGCGGGATTGGGGAAGAGAATTCAAGTGATGAGCCCTAAAACTCATTTATGGACAGTGTGGAGTTCGACTTGAACTCCCATCGAGCAGTGAAGAGCTGGAGAGACTAGCCTCCTCCAAGCGTGCCAAAACTGCCCCCATCGGGCATTACAAAGACTAAAAAAATTAACGTAGTCTTTGATTGGAAACGAGAGCATCAGTTGGCCACTACAAAGCTAAACATATTAGCCATCGCAAGGCATTACGAAAATGAACAGATTAGCTTCCCTTTGGGATTGCAAACTTGAGCCGTTAAACAAATCAGAGCTGAATACACTTATCTATTTATCAATTATTAACAAGTTCCATGAACATTAATTAAACTGAAGAATCCACGTCTGGGCACGTTCAGTTCATCCAAGAAAAGCCATCCGAACTGAGACGTCACTCAATATTGCAGCGCGATGGTAAAAGTGTTGTGGGGGATCAATCAGTGAAAACTTCACAACATCTGCTCGGCATCACCTGAAGGAAAAAAAATGTCTGAGATAAACACATTGGCTTGGTCAAGATTACAAATTCAAAGCTGCCAAGGCATGCACAAGATTAACTCCTGGTGATCAAAAAAACACAAAGCCTTGAAAGTAAAGAGAAAGAGGAAAATATTGGTAACATTCATTAAAGGGGACTAATGTTTTGTTGTGTTTTTTTTTTTCAAAGGTGAAATATTTGGAACGGCCTGATTAAAAAAAAAAAAGGAAAAATTGTGTTATAAGTTATAAAACTTAATTGGAATTATTTTATAGACTTTATTTTCCTCCGATTTTAATACTAGATTCTTATAGTTTCAAAACTAGGTCTGCAATAGAAATAAAAATTAAATTTATTACAACTACGTAATTTCCTTTTAACGAAATCAATGTATGGCTTTGTAATTCATTTTTGCTTGTTCTTTATTTTGTAATAGCCTGTCGAACTTACGAATCCATAGTTAACTCTTGAAATTCTTTCCTCTCGGACCTCCTTGTGGATTTTTCCTGAGGTTACAAAATGTTGTGAACCTATGTGAGCTTTCTTGGTTGTGTGTCAGTACACATTGCGGGTCCAACTTTTTTCACCTCTCGTCTCCGATGTCAAAGGCAAGGTTAAGCAGGGTGGAGGGAGAGGAGATCAGAAGATACAGCAAATTAAAATGATCAGAAAGCAAAGGACATAAAGATCACGGTAATTATTTCCTCCGAGTTTGGATATCATAATGTATAAAATTGCAGTGTGACAGTATTGAATGCATTGAAACCAAGCGTTTAAGATTCTATTTCTAAGCGATATTCGAAAAATAATGATGTAATATCTCGACCCACAGTCCCATGAGGTGAGAGGTTTACCTGTCTTCATCTTCTGTCTCCTAAGTCAAACTCACAACGATGAGACTCAAAATTCCTTCATTGTATTTTGCAAGCAGGCTCTATGAATATACGGAGGAAATAGTATGAAGTTCGGTATAAATCTTTTTTTAAAAGGACATAATGTTACGTTTCTATCTTTGTGGGTGTTTTTTCGAATCTTGGGTCGTAAGAGTGCTATTTTATTTTCATAGATTTATAAGCCGTTGGTCTTGGAAGTTAATGGAAAAACACATATTGTAGATTTATCTGAGATCAAAATAGCAACGTCAGACTAATGCAGACTTTGATTGGTTTTGTTCGGTGGTTAATTAATATAGCTCGCCCCCAAATCGACGACTTCCTGTTTTTTTGCATATCAAATACACGCCACCGTCGGGCAGGGTGAAATTAAAAAAGATGAGGCTCTACTTTCACCTATCAAGAATGTCCCCGTTTCCTGAAGACTATCAGAGTAAAACTTGTGTCTGTTTTTCATTAGCTGTGAGCAAAGTAAATTAATATATAATTCTTGGGTGATAATAAGCGTCCTCTACCGCTCTAGAATCACCGCTAGCCCTGGTAAATTATTATGCAAGGTGAGACACTCCCCTCCCCCCCCAAATATACATGAAAAAAATAAATAAAAAAGGGCTTTGTTTCTTGTAAGATATACCCTTCTACAAGGGCGTGAATAGAGTATAGTTCAAACAAAATCTTAAATGTTTTCATCTATTGAATTTAGAACAAAGATAAAAATAATTTCCACCAAAATATCGAGGAAACTATGAATAAAAGATTTTTTTCGTTTTTTTTTTTTTTTCGTTTGTTTTTTTGTTTATAGGATATTCAAGCATAAGCAATAATCATGACAAATTGCAAAGCAAAAATTATTCGAAACCAGTTTTAAAAAACGATACGTAATATTTAGCAATGTGTTTAGAAATATAATTAAATTATTTGTTGTTTGTTCGATGTATCCGATTCATACCACGGTGAACGTTTGCTTTTTTTTTGCATATCAAGAAAAGGCCCAGCCAGGAAGTGGGAAAATCAGAAGATGAGATGAGACCCTAAACCCATCATCTACAGACGGCTCGAATCCGCTAAGTAATATCAAATGAATGCCACTGGCGACACTAATAATATAAAATATCAAAAGCAGGTTATTAACCATACAACACGATAAAAATGAAATGAAGGTTATTTTACAATGTTACATGTTTCTCAATAATTTGAGGTTGAATATATGACAACGGCAATTTTTATACGATTTCGATGCAAAATCTAATAATGGCTTGGAAAAAAAGGAATCAAATAATGGAGACAAAAGCTTGGAATCGAATCGGAAATAAAAATATTTTAAACCACTGTTAGCCGTTGTTAAAGAGATTATGATCCTCCCCTTCCTTCCCTTAATAATATCGCCTCCAAATATGATGATGCCACCCACCAGAAAATATCGCCCCTTGTAGCCTTCAACTCCTTTTAGTTTGGTTTCTAACAAAAAAAATGCTTTTATCCTATAGGAATTGGGCTTGGAAATAGAATCTCTTAGAGTTAAAATGAAGTCCATAAATTAGAAACATAGCGAATAAGCATCTGTCCAAATTTGTTAGTTTTGAGTTGGGGTACTGGTATGAGCGTTTAAATATATCTTGTACAATATCTTTTTTTCTATGAACTATCGTCCATGGATATTCAATCGACATGACCACTGAGACGCGATTTTATGCGATTAGGAAAAATAATGAAACAAGTTGAAATATCGGAACACACACACACATAAGAAAGAGGGTCGAAATGTTCTTTGCGTCGTAAACTCAATGCCAAAATATTTCAAACAATGCTCAATTTATTGAATTCAATTAGGATAGTAGTTTGTGACCCCATCGATCTAGTCAAATGGAAACCGATTGTCTGTTATTAGTTTGTTGTTTGATTTATCCCGTCCACAACACAGCGATACGGCCGTCTTTCATATCAACGTTAGCCCGAGTCGAAGGACGAAACTGAAGTGATGAGACCTAAACCTCATTAACCGATCGTTAAAGGTATCGGTCCTGAGCCCTCGTCGAGCAGTGCAGACTTAAAAAGATCTGCTTCCACTTAGATGGGAAAGATGAGCTAACTCGGGCAATACACAGCTGAAGAAAGTAGCCTTCCCCTACATTACAAAATTGAGCCATCGTCGGACAGTGAACAGTTGAATTAAAAAGCCTCCCTCGGCCATTACAGACCTCAACATATAAACTGATGTGATGCTTTAAATTTCTCATTTAGCAGTATTTACTCTTGTACAAGATTTCCCTTCTATAAATTATCGCCCACATATTTGCAGAGCGGATATACAACCAACGCGGTCATTGATAAAGTATTTTAAGCGAGTATAAAATGGTTAATGCAAGTGTAAAATCGTAACTTTTAGAACCTGCGATCCTACTTACTTCGTAAGTGTGCTTGATTAAGAACACTTGAGGTAAAAAAAAAAAAAAAAAAAAAAAACAATTGGTTCCTTTAAATGAAACGGCACGATTACAAATCTTACGCCACCCCCATCTTTCCCCCAAGGCCATACTAAAGTTGAACAAGGTAATCTCGCGCCTTATGTGCATATCAAACTGCAGCCACGTCGGGCATGGAAGAAGTGAAATGGCGAGGCCCCAAATGAATGTGTGAGGTCCAACGAGAGAAAAATGTCCATGCGAGTATCATATCGGACGTTATAACCCCAATACACAAGTGTTCTTTTTTAGTTAAGAACGTTGGTCATTTCCTAAATCATTTTAATAATGAAGAGTAAAATCTATGCCACAGGGTTCAAGATACCTAAGCATTTCTCTCTTTCAAAAACTATTTAAAAATTCAGTCAGTCGACGGAACAGCAATCCTAATAAGAAATGCGCATCTAAACTTCCAGTAATCATAAAGACGGAAATTGTGGAGTTTAATGCGTGGATAATCATATCTGAGAGGGGATGAATAATTGTGTTTCAGTTATAAAATCTTGTCTCCACGCAATTTTTTAGACCCGACGTGAAGAAATCTATAGAAGCATGAAAAGAATCAAAGGATTTTTCAGAGTAAAAAATTCGGCTGTCACAGATTTAGAGTTGAAAATCGGCAGAGCATATTTTCAGAACACGTTTGGGTATTTCCTCAAGAAAATAAACGTTAAGTTAACCTCCTGTGGTCACATTGTTGCAAAAGGCCGGGGATTATGACGCGGACTGTTTTTATAAGGTGCGTTTGTACAGTCATCATTTTACGTCAGATTTTCCTTCCACGTTTGAAAATTTAGTCCCTGCAGTAGTGGGCACCACCAAAATAAGTTTTAACTATCATTACAGTGGAGTCCAGTAGCTTTTTTTCCGAGTATGTTTACGTCTAGGTAAGTGTCCATCAATAGAGACGTTACATTGCAACCTTTATCTCCTCTTTGAGCCTATAGCCGGCCGTTACTGCTGAAGCATTCACTTTCTAACGAAAAATTGTCTCGAACCCGTTCTTTTCTTCCTCAAACAGTCGAGTAGAATGTGAAAAAAATATTCTGATTAATGATTTAGCATCTAAATTTGCCTTGAGGTAGGTTAACAGATGAATTTGAATTATTGAAAGATATTTGGGTCTTTTTTGTTACCCCGACAGGCTGAATTCTTTTAAAAAAAAGAGAGGAGACTCGTATGCCCAAATAGATCTCATAACTTAGGTTCCTGCAGGTTCTTTTTTGAATCAGAGTGAAAAAAAAAATTCGCGAAACAATATTATACAGGTTTACAGAGCTTTCTGTATAAGAACTCTTTTGTCCATAGCTTTCACCATGTCTCAAGGCTCCCCCCCCCCCTTTTCTTATGCACTTTCCCAGAGAGCATAAAAATGTTAACTATAGTTGGGGCAAAATTAGCTTAACCACCATCAGGACTATTATATAATTACGCATTCTGACAATTCCTTGTTGGAAATGAAACATCAGGTTTTTCAAACTCAGAACTAACTTGAGAGAGCAGAGTTTCTAGCAATTCAACGATTCCAAGCTTTTGATCAATGTAAACCAAGGTTACTCGAAGTTTCTTGGACATTTTACACGAGCTATCGCGATCTCTTAAAAAGATCGATAGCTTTTTCCTTTTTTAGACAAAACTAAACAGATTAGGCGTCAAATAATAAGGAGGGCTCTAGCTTGGTAACATCAAGAGTATAGATTTAAACAGATTAGCCTCCCCTGGATGTATAATTTGAGCCTCTTTTTGGCAGTGAAAAGCTCAATTGATTAGCCTCCGTCGGTCATTACAGAGCTGAACTATTGATATGGTAAAGTTAATCCTTTGTTGGCATGGCCTGTGCAAAGCCAAACAGGTTGGTCACTCTCAGAGATAACAAAAATAAGTTCCCAACAACTGATGCAGAGCTCAACCGATTAGCCTTCCTATGCAATGGGAAACCTGAAGCGATGAACCCTAAAACTCATCTAAGGACTTGAGCCCCCGTCTAGCAGTGAAGAGCTGAACAGTTAGCCTCCGTCAAGTGTAGCAAAACTGTCTCCCGTCGAGCATCATAAATGCTAAAAATTTACCTGTGTCTTGGATTTCAAACAAGTGTTTCATTTGGCGACTAAAAAGTTGAACAGATTAGCTATTATCGGGCATTGCAAAAATGAACGGATTAACATCCATTTAGGGTGGCAAAGTTGAGCCTCCGTCGGGCAAATCAAAGTTGAACAGACTGATCTATTTATCATTTATCATTTACAAATAGCATCATCAACTTAACTTAGAGATGAATCCACGTGTGAACACGGCCTGACCGATTGAGACGTCATTCCATTTTGCAGCTCGATGATAAGCGTTGTGGAGAATCATTCAGTGAAAACTTGACGTCTGCTCGGCATCTCCTGACGGAAAAAATGTTTAAAACGATTTTCACTTAACACTAACCAACTGATTGATTGATCTGACTTATGGATTATAACAGCTGCTTTGACAATAAAAAATTTCTACAATCGCGATTAGCATTTGCTTGTCGAGCGTTGCAGCAACGTCAAGAATCGATTTTTCTTTTAGCTATGGAATGACTGGAACTCGTATTACTTATCGGAGACTTTCGGGTTCGAACCCATTAGGTCAGTCGATACAAAACTTAGTGTAAGTGCACGGATCAAGTTAACAGTTTGTACTCAAGAGTATTCACCACCAATCATCGATTTGCGAGATGCGATAAATTGTCTTTGGGTTCAGAGGCTAAGAAAGTTGTTCTGTAGCCATTTGTGACTTACAAATCCTACCATTTTTAATGTATCTGAGGAAAAAATCTGATTTTCCATATTTTACAAATATAATACCAACTTCCAGGATTAAAAAGCTGAAAAAGTTATATTAGAATTGCATTTAATTTCAAATAAACATAGCTGTTCACTTCAAACACTATCAAGCATTTAATATAAAAAAAATGATAAAACAAAAAAAAACATTTCTCACAATTCGTGGACATGAGTGAAACGTAGCGAATGCTTAAAAACAAACAAAAATTTAAGATATGTGAGTAGGGGTTTTGGGGAAGGGGGGGGGGTGGGGGTGGGAGGGGATTGAAAGAGTCGGAGACGGCAGTAAATATGAAATATTAGGCTTCTTTTGGGAGGGAAAGGGAGATAGAGGTGGGCTGTAAGGTAGCAGAGAATATTTCAGAGACAAAGCTTTTTGACGGCAATACGAAAATGTTAAATAAAAGAAAGGAAGGAAAATGCACAGAGAAGCGGAATAAGGAAGCTCTCTCATGTAAACTTACTTTTCCCAGAGTACCAATCAAGAAACATGCCCTACCCGTACTCTCAAGACCTCTTTGGTCTTTATTCATGTCTCTCTGATTTAGCTGCTGCTGAAATAATGCGATGGTCTAGATAACAAACTGCTGTATAGCCCTGGCCAAATTAATTCTCCTGGTGAGCAAAAAAAAAAAAAAAACAAAAAACAAAAAACAAAAAAAAACAACAGACCTTTTAATCTAAAAGAAAGCGGAAAATATAGGCAACATCCAGTGAAATATTTCAAATGGCCTGAAAACGAGTTTCTGATTTTGGAAATAATATTTGTTTATTTAGCTTGTAAAGCTTAAATGACATTGTTATTTTACCGACTTTATGTGCCCTGATTTTAATACGAGTTTCTCCTAGTTCCAAAATTCCCATTCCACAGATTATTTTTGAAACTCTCTCCTTTCGGGCCTTCCGCGAGTCGTTCTAGAAGTTAAACCAAATGCTTCGATAAATGTATGCACTATTCTGGTTGTGTGTCAGTACACGTTACTGGTCCAAGATTATTCATCTCCCCTCTGCGATGTCAACGTCAAGGCAAGCTGGGACGAGGGAAAGAGAATCAGGAGAGTCAGCACAAAAAAAAAAAAAAAAAAAATGAAAATTAAGCAGAGAATAAAAATATGACCGTAATAATTTGCTATGGGTGTAAATAGCATAATTTGAACAACTGAAGGATGACAGAAACGGATACATTGAAAGCAAATGTTGAAGATTTTTTTGACTAATTCAGGGCATCTCATATAAGGCTTTTGACAATTCAAACAACGGCCTGTAAAATTTAATTTAAACTGAGGTTAGAGAGAATTATGAAAAGCGTTTTGTTCAAGTTATATCAAATACTGCCATAAACTGAATCATCTAGATGTAAGAAACCTTTCTCCGAAAAAAAACTTTTTCCACCACCGAATCCTGGGCAGCTTCCACAGCATCTGTCCAAAACTCGACCTTTAGACACCTTGTGTATCTTTCACTGCGCACACGGGGAGGATAGTGCTTTTCAAACTTTGGATGTGCAACATCCAGGATCTGGTAAAGAGACGTGAAAACAGTTCAAAGAGAAAATGAGAGAAAAGAAAAGAAGAGAGAGAGAGAGAGAGAGAGAGAGAGAGAGAGAGAGAGAAAGAGAGAGAGAGAGAGAGAAAGAGAGAGAGAGATTTAGATGGAGAGAGATGATTGAGAGAGGAGATACATTAAAAAAAAAGAAATTGAAGAACACAAAGAAATGTTTATAATGGGAAAAAAAAGTTATATTTGAACTGATATGTAACATTTAAAAAACAACGCACAATGTTATTTTGCTAGTGTCATGAAGCCCGTTTACGACACGATAATCTCAGGCCTTTTACCGTATCAAAACTTAACCCCCGTCGGGCATGGCGGAAATTGAAAAGATAAGACCAACTCACCTTCCGACGGTGTTGGACTAGTGAACGCAAAGATGTATCTAAGAAGGGTGAATGCTCTATCCCCTCAGCCACTATTCTCTGGTCCAATATTCACGAGGAAAATTAATTAATAAGCCATATTTGCAAATGGGGATGTAATTTGTCGACTTTAATCCCATGATGCACATCGCTGATCAAGGAATATTATTCACCTGACTTGAATCAAGGTCAAGGTTGAGCTGGGGGAAGGGAAAGGGGATCAGGAGAGACAACAAATTAAACTGATCAGAAAGTTAAAAAAAATATGGCCGTGACAGTTTCCTCAGTGAGGATAGCATAGTATATACAACAGTGTGACAGAAACGGATATATCGAAAGCAAGCGTTGAAGAATTTTTAACTATTTAAGGGCATGTTATAAGACTATTGACAATTTAAAGAACGGCCTGTAAAATTCAATATTTATACTAGGTTGATGAAAAAAAGAGACAGAGATAGACAGAGAGAGAAAAGTAGAGGAAAAAGGTAGTGAGAGATTCAGATGAAGAAATTGATCGAGGAGGAGATATCATAAAAGGAAAAATCGACGAACTCGTAAGAAAAAGCAATACTTATACTAAACATTTTTATGTTTTTTTTTCAAAAACGCATTGCTAGTTTCAAGAAGCTCACATGGTAACCTCAGGCCTTTTACTCTATCAAAATTAAGCCCTCGTCGGGCATCGCCGAAATAGAAAAAAAATGACTTTTCAAACTTACTCACAGACGGTGTGGGTCTCGAACCCGCAAAGATGTTCCTGCAGATATCAGGGTGAAAGCTCTATGCCCTTAGCCTCTAATCTCTGATCAAATATCCATGAGTGATATTGATTTGCAACCCATATTTGCACATGATGGAATCTCTCGACTTTATCCCATGAGGGCATAGTCCAAGATTACTCATCTCACTTCTCCAATGTCAGGGTCAAGGTTGAGCTGGGAGAAGGGAGAGGGAATCAGGAGAGATAACAAATTAAACTGATCAGAAAGCAATGAGAAAACAGATGGCCGTACTAATTTCTCTAAGTGTAGATAGCATCATTTATACAATAGCAGGATGACATGACCGGATATATCGAAAGCAAGTGTAGAAGATTTTTTTAACTATTTTAGGGTATCTTTTAAGGCTATTGGCAACTCAAACAACGGTCTGTCAATACTCGCTTTAAAATAAATTATTGAAATAGTGTTCTTGAGAGAAATGTTGAATACTGCCATAAATATAATAACCTATAAGTCGGAATCTTTTCTCCGATAAACATTTCCAACCTCGAGTCCTGGGGCAGCTTCAACAACGTATATCCACAACTGGAACGTTAGAAACCTCGCCTATCTTTTACGGCTCACTTAGAGAGGTTAAGGCTTTTTCAAACTTTGTATCACAACATCCAGGATCTGATAAAGGGACGTAAAAGCAGTTTAAAGAGAATAAAGGAAACAGATACAAAGAAAAAGAGAGAGAGAGAGAGAGAGAGAGAGAGAGAGAGAGAGAGAGAGAGAGAGAGAGAGAGAGAGAGAGAGAGAGAGAGAGAGAGAGGAAGATTAGGAGATTCAGAGGAAGAAAGAGATGATTGAGCGAGGAGGAGATATTGTAAAAAGTGAAAGAGGAAAACGACAAACTGTTTAGAAGAAAAGGCAATGTTTAAACTAAACATATTTACTTTTTTTCAGAAACGCATAACATGGTTGCTAGCTTCAAGAAGACCATTCAAAACACTGATGTCAGGCGTTTTACTATATTAAATTAAGCCTCCGCCGGGCATGGCGGAAACTGAGAAAAAAAAAAACAACGAGGCTTTTAACTCACCTATCGACAGTGTGAAAATAGAACACGCGAAGATGATTTTGCAGATATCAGGTTGAAAGGGCTATGCCTTAAGTCACTAAGCCACTATTCTCTGGGCGAATTTAAACGAGTGATAGCTTATAAGCAATATTTGCTCATTATGACAATCTCTCGACTTGAATCCCATGATACACACATGGCTGGTCCAAGTTATTCACCTCTCTTCTCCGATGTCAAGGTCAAGGTTGAGCTGGGAGAAATGAGAGGGAGTCAGGAGAGACGGCAAAGTAAACTGATCAGAAAGCAAAAGTAAAAAGATGATCATGATAATTTGCTTTGAGTTTGGATAGCACAACTTTTACAAATGCAGTATGACAGAAATGAACATATAGAAAGCATGCGTTCAAGATTTTTAAACCGTTCTAGCGCATCTTATAAGGCTATTGACATATCAAAAGAGCGGCCAGTAAATTTTATTTTAACTTAAGTTAGGATTTATTACAATCGTGACGTTCAAAGAAATGCTAAATACTGCCATAAACTCAATCATCTAGATGTAGGAAATCTTTCTTTACAAGAGATTCAGATGGAGAGATAGCATGATTATTAGAACTGTAGTATGACATCTTTCAGGGTTCTGTCAAAGAGCTTTAGGGCTTCAGCAAACTTTGGATCGGCAACATCCAGGATCTGATAAAAGGGACGAACAAACAAGTTTAAAGAGAATAAAAGAAACGAAAAGAGAGAGAGAGAAAGATAGAGAGACAGAGAGAGAGACAGAGAGAGAGAGAAAAAGAGAGAGAGAGACAGAGAGACTGAAAGAGAGTGAGAGAGAGAGAGAGAGAGAGAGAGAGAGAGAGAGAGAGAGAGAGTGAGAGAGAGAGAAAATAGGAGAGATTCAGATGGAGCGAGAGGTGATTTTAGGAAGGAGAAAACAACGAACTGTTGATTAAACAAGTGATATATAACCTTAACACATTACGTTTTTTTTTTCGGAAACGTATAAAATGATTGCTAGTTTCTTGAAGCACGTTCTCAACACGCTGACCTTAGGCGTTTTACTATATCCAAACTAAGACCCCGTCGGGCATGGCGGGGTTTGAAAAGATAGATCTTCAAACTAACCTACCGACGGTGTGGGACTGGAATCCGCGAAATCTTGTTGAAGATATCAGGGTGAATGTTCTGTGCTCTTAGCCACCATTCTCAGGTCAAAGATTCACGAGTGACACTTTGTAAGCCATTATTTGCACACTATGATGTAATCAATCGAGTTAAGTTCCATAAGGGTACACATCGCTTGTCCAAGATTCTTCACCTCACTTCGCCGATGCTCAGGTCAAGATTAAACCGGTAGGAGGGAGAGGAAATCAGAAGAGACAGCAAATTAAACTGATGAAAGAGCAAATAATAAAAAGATGACCATAATTATTTGCTCTTAATGTGGATAGCATAATTTACACAACTACAAGATGACAGAAAGGGATATATCGAAAGCAAGCGTTGAAGATTTTTCCAACTATTTAAGGGCATCTTATTAGGTTGTTGACACGTCAGAAGAACTGCCTTTACACTGAGTTCAGAAAGAACTATTAAATCGTATTGTGCAAAGAAATATTCAATTTTGTCGTAAACATAATCAGCTAGAATTGGGAAACCTTTTTCGATAAAAATTTCTCCTACTGAGTCATGGTACAGCTTCAACAACGTCTGACCACAGCTTGAACTTTGCACACCTCGCGAAGCTTTCATAGCTGGCTCGGAGAGGTTACGGCTTTAACAAATCTTGGATCAGCAGCATTCTGGATCTGACAAAGGGACGTGAAAACAGTTTAAATAGAAGAAAGACTAATCACACTGACCTTAACTCGAAGCCTGTTGAGCGATATTTTTTACTTGATCTTGCTTAAATTAGATTTTTATCTGGAAAATCAGTTTATGATAAAACATACGATATGCGACAGAAATCCCTCCCAATTTTTTATTACAAAGCTTCCATTGCCGTTTTGCTAACACCACGATTTATTCATGATTATTATCCAATTTACAAAGCTTTGTATAAATGGAAGAAAAAAATCTAGTGATCAGCCATTGCTCAGGATACCATATTTAAAGAAGCCTTCAGGACCTGTGATTTGACAGGTTACATTTTTACGAGGGATGACCTCAGGGCTTCGTGATTTAGGGTAGAAACCTTAATCAGAAAGTCTTTAAATGGATCGCGTGCAGAGCAAAAAAGGGACGTATGAATATGTTTATTATTCTGGTACCTTAGTTGTCAGAAATGGAAGAGGCAGCAAGAACAGGCTAATGAATAGTTCAAATGATTTATATTTGTTTTTTTTAACTTCGCCAAACTTTCCAGGTTTGCCTAATCTAAAATATTGACAAAAGCTTTGGGTTCTCATTCAATAATTGATATAAACAATTTGAATCTATTTTTTTTTAATTTATCGCCTCGCAAGGAGAGAAATTTAAAGCATTTATGTATGTCGTGATTAAAACACCAATCAGGCAAAGCTATTTGAATTTAAAAAAAAAAAAAATAGGTATGGCCTAATCTCAGATATGATACAACAAATCCAAATTCAAGAGAGGAAAACTGGAAAGAAGAGAAAAAGATCATTGAGTGGGAGATCGAAACAAAGTAAGAAAATAATGGCTAGAGGCTATAAATGTGAGAAAAATAGGATAAAAACTGACGGGCGTTAGGGGGAAAAGACGTCGATAGAGAAACTGGAGGTGCTTGTTTTGACAGGATCAATGGAGGCAGTCGGATAGAGAATAATGTAAAAGGAGGGATTAAGACCACCCAGTAAATAGGAAAAAGAAGAAAGGGACTAGATGCTACAAATCTGAGGAAAATTGAAGTGAGTGAACTAATAAAAGCCATGCGATAGAAGGAAAAGTAAGAAAGATTGGAGGCGATTGATTTGATAACAGCAAAAGAGACAAATAGAAAAACAGCCGAAAGAGTTAATGGAAAATAAAGGATATGGACCACCGGGTACGAGAAAAATAAAACAAAAAAGAAGACTTCAGTATGCTGATTTGGGAATAGCAATCGGAACTAACGGAAATCGTAAAATAGAGGGGGAAAGGGTTGTATGCCATTGATGTGAGGATAGCAGAAGGAAAAAAACGGAAGCCATCAGATAGAATAAAAGGAAGAGAAGGATCAGAGGAAAACAGGTAAGAAGTAAAGGAGGAGACTGGCCAGAAGCAATCTGGTAAGAGGAAAGAAAGAGATTGGACTGAATCTATGGTTTAAAAGAATAGGAGATTGGTCAAAGGCTAGCTGATAGGAAAAAAGGAGATTGGCCAGAGGGTATAGAAGGAAGGGAAGAGATTGGTCAGAGGGTACAGAAGGAAAGGAAGAGATTGGTTAGAAGGTATTGTATAGAAAGAAAGGAAGGAATTGGTTAGAGGCTATCTGCTATCTATATTGCCGTTCACATTCTAGTGCTCTGAATTGGACGCCTCGGCTGCTTCTCGGATGTTCGCAGATAGTCTTCTCCATTGTGTTCTACCTTCTGCTATTGACTAGGTTGCAGATGGTCTAGGTCGTTCTTGGTTTTGAATATTAGTTCGGCAGCTGGTATAAGAAAGAGTTTGTTGGCGGTACTGTTTTGGGCCTTCCTCGAAATTTATCATCTTTAGGAACAAAGAAATCCTTCATAGCTTTGTTTGCTGGAATATCTATATCTCGCCTCAGAATATGTCCAAACAGGCGCCATCGGCTTTCAAGGATGTTTATAGAGATCAGGTTTTCATTACTGGGTATTTGATGTTAAGATTTGTTCGAGTTGTTTTCGGTGGAATGGATCTAGTTTAATTGTTTCTGTTTGCGTGAGAGCCCATGTGCCATAATTTTAAGTAAGAGTCGCTTTTACTACAGAGTTGCCAGCAGGCTCTGACAACAAAGTCTGAAAACTTTTTGGGATAAAATTCTTATCGCGGTGTTTCATATCAATAGAGAAAATATAAGATATTAACATCAAAATATTTAACACATATTAAAATGTTGTTGGAAAAGTGGGGAAAGCTTTTAAAAGGGAGGATTTTAAAAAGCCGAATTTCCGGCTACTTTACCACTTTATTACATTGCTTCCTTATAGAGTTTTACTTTTGTGTCCGACTTTATTTTGTTATCTCCGATCCACACGTTTTTAAGCTTTGTCAGTGCAGCTGTAGATAGTTCGCTTCCTTCTTTCTACGTCTTCTTTGTCATCAATGAGTGATCCGACTTTCTCCATTTCTCTCTAGTTCTTTTGATCCCATATAACGTGGTGAAATCTGATGTTCGAGAGCTTTTTGCACTTCATGGGTTTGGACGAATTCAATGATATAAAGTCATCAGCGTATGTTACCTCCCATGGTGGTATTATTTCTATATCTGTGGGTGGAGGGATGTTCATCCGTACATCTTGAGTGCATGTTCAAGATAGATTATGAACAGGACTGGGCTGAGACTATCTCCTTGATTTGTTCCTATTGTGCTGGTGAAGGGTTTACGTTGTGTGAATCCATTCACTTTGGTATTCACCACTGTGTTACTTAGGGGGAAACGAGTTATTCTATGCCCATCTTCATCTGCAATGGTCCTTAAGATATCAAGCAGGGCGGTCCTGCCGATGAAGTCAAATGCTGAGGACATATAAATACCTGTGATCTTAGTTTCGATATTTTCATCACTGATTTTCTCGGCAAGCCATCATGTGCCCATAAAACATCTGATGTACTCCAGTCTGGACGAAATCCGCTTCGACTTGGTTGTACGTAACTTTCAATCTGCACTTTTTTCTGTGAAGAGTTATTAATGATAAGACGTTTCGAACTGTGTTTAGCTATGTAATCAGAGGTTTTTTAGAGGCTATGGTATAGAAGAAAAGGAGGAGATTGGTCAGAGGCTATGGTATAGAAGAAAAGGAGGAGACTGGTCAGAGGCTATGGTATAGAAGAAAAGGAGGAGATTGGTAAAAGGCTATGGTATAGAAGAAAAGGAGGAGATTGGTAAAAGGCTATGGTATAGAAGAAAAGGAGGAGACTGGTCAGAGGCTATGGTATAGAAGAAAAGGAGGAGACTGGTCAGAGGCTATGGTATAGAAGAAAAGGAGGAGACTGGTCAGAGGCTATGGTATAGAAGAAAAGGAGGAGATTGGTAAAAGGCTATGGGATAGAAGGAAAGGAGGAGATTGATCAAAGACTATAGTATAGAAAAAAAGTAGGAGATAGGTCAGAGGCTATGGTATAGAAGAAAAGGAGGAGATTGGTCAGAGGCTATGACTTACTTGACTTAGGGCCTTCCGCGTCTCAGTCGTCCGACGGGGGCGCTTCGGCAGCTTTTCGGATTCTCGTCGACAGTTCTCTCCATTGCTGTCTGTTCTGGGCGATGCATCTTAGGTGTTCGAGGTCTTCCCTAGTTGTGAGTTGTGATGTGTTTTCTTGTAGTCTTGATAGGTCTTTGTTGAGGACGACTGGTAGTGTTGTTAAAGGGCGGCCCCGAAACTTTTTTCCGTGTGTGGCGAAATAGCTGTTCATTGATTTATTAGCAGGTATTTCAATATTTCTTCTAAGTATGTGCCCGAAAAGGCGCCACCTGTTCTCAAGTATATAAATAGAAAGGGGGTGTTCCTCGCACTTGCAGAGGCTATGGTATAGAAGAAAAGGAGGAGATTGGTCAGAGGCTATGGGATAGAAGAAAAGGAGAGGATTGGTCAGAGACTATGGGATAGAAGAAAAGGAGATTGGTCAGAGGCTATGGGATAGAAGAAAAGGAGAGGATTGGTCAGAGACTATGGGATAGAAGAAAAGGAGGAGATTGGTCAGAGGCTATGGTATAGAAGAAAAAGAGGAAAATGGTCAAAGGCTAGCTGGTAGTAGAAAGAGAGAAAAGAGAAGCTATGTGAAAGAGCGTCTGAAGCCATAGAGTGCTTTCGTGGTTTCTGATCCTGCACCCTCTTTAGGCTATATGCCAGGGCCGGAACTTGTGCGTTCAGCTGCAAACTCAGAGGCAATGACTAAGTGCAATGTCATTGCAACCTCCGCCTGTTTGCAGAGCCAGAGGCAATGGCTCAGTGCAATGCCATTGTAACCTCTGCTTCTTACACAATCCCAGTGGCAATGAACAAATGCAAGGTCATTGCAACCTGCGATGATTCAGAAACCCAGAGGCATTGACTTAGTGCTATGTCAATGCAACCTCTGCCTATTCAGAAACCCAGAGGCAATGATCAGTGCAATGTCATTGTAACCGCTACAGTCACAAAGACTGTTAGGCTCCAGACACTTTTTCTCTTAGCCTTCCTTTTCTACTACATGCTAGCCTTTCACCTATCTCCTCCTGTTCTTCTATACCATAACCACTGACCAATTTCCTCCTTTTCACCAACCAGCTTGCCCTTGATCAATCTCCGCCTTTTCTTCTATTCCAAAATCTGTGACCAATCTCCTCCTTTTCTTCTATTCCATAACCTGTGACCAATCTCCTCCTTTTCTCCTATTCCATAGCCTGTGACCAATCTCCTCCTTTTCTCCTATTCCATAACCTGTGACCAATCTCCTCCTTTTCTCCTATTCCATAACCTGTGACCAATCTCCTCCTTTTCTCCTATTCCATAACCTGTGACCAATCTCCTCCTTTTCTTCTATTCCATAACCTGTGACCAATCTCCTCCTTTTCTCTTACAAACTAAGCTCTGACCAGTCTCCTCCTCTATCTCCTACCCGTTGTCCTCTGATCCTTTTCTTCGGTTTATTCTATCCGATGGCTTCCGTTTTTTGCATCTGCTGTCCTCACAATGGCATACAGCCCTTTATTCTTTGTTTCTTCCTATCCCTTGGTCTATATTTCTTTCTTTTTCATCTATCTGATGTCTTTAATTAGTTCTCTTTTTTTCCTGGAATGTGTGGTCAATTTTCCTCCACCTTTTTTTCTCTATTGTATGATTTCTGTTAGTTCTAATTGCTTTTTTCCCAAATCAGCAGCCTCAAGTCTTTTTTTTTTGTTTTATTCTCGTTTCCGGTGCTCCCTGTCCCTCCTTTCCGTTCTGTCAGCGCGACAATCTACGACCGTGCCATCTTCTGCGTCTGATAAATGAAAAGGTGAAGAGAAAGGTGGGAAGTCATAGAAGAGATAGATTGGAAAAGTAAGACTGGATAGGAGGTAAGATGAAGAAAAGGCATGTAAGACTTTAGAGAGAGAGAGACAAAAAAAAAAGAAGAAAGACAGAATAGGAGGAAAGATGAAGAGAAGGACTGAAAGTTACAATAGAGATAGGCAGGACAAGACTCGATAGCAGGTAAGATAAGGAGAAGGGCTGAAAGTCATCGGAGATATAGACAATATGAGGAAGATGAGAGTTGAGACGCACCAGAGAGATAGACTGGGGAAAAGATTGGATGGGAGGAAACGTGAAGAGAAGTATTGTATCCCACGCAAGAGCTGGAAAAGGAGAAAAATTAGAATTGACGAGGTAGTAGTTGGAAAGATTGAGGTAGACTTGAGTTGAAAGCTAAAGAATAACAAAAACAAGTGGGAGAATGGTTCCGGGATCATAGTAGTAGCTGAAAAGCAGTTGATGCTGGACCTGTTTAAAAACCAAGAACCACAACACGCTTTTGAGTGAAAGATGGTGGTTATCATTGAGAGGTTTGTGTAAGTGGTTAAGGCCAATCACACGGAAGAAGAGAAAGGCTGATGCTTTTTTTTTATATCTTTACAGAAAAGTATAGTTGCAGGAAGAGCGGACGTTTTAAGCTAACAATGCCACAAGAGAAGTATCTAGAGGAACTTAAGCTATTTCAAGCTCAAATAGCTTCGCACAAGTTCTTTTTAGAGCGTAAAGGAAGAGAAAGATCTGTTTATTACAGCATAACATGGATAGAACCAAAATACTCCAAGAATATCTAGTTTGTAATAAAGTTCAGGCAGGAGGAAAAATGAATTTCATTTCGGAGTTCGAGCCCCCACCTTGAAACTTGTTCGGTAAAACAAGAACATCAAACACGACGACAGAAGGCAATTCAGTAATCCTATTGTTACTTTAGAATAAGCGAAAATTAATATTTTAAAACCTCAAGTGCAAAGACGAACCTTTCCGTTTTGGATTTTAGGGGAAAACATGGCAGTTAAGACCCATTATCATTGAAGCAAGTCACAAAGTAACCCGTGTGTGTGTGTGTGGGAGGGGGAAAAAATTAGGGTTAGAGGAAAAGGGGAGATGGGGGTCAGTGTTTATGTTTGAAGGGGCTTCCAAAAGCTACATTTATAAAGCAATTTTTTAATTAATTTCAGTGCGCCAATCAGGGCTTTTTATTGATTTTTGCCTCTTCTTTCCTTTTAGGTTTCGGTTGTAAATATATTTCCAAACCAAAAAAAAACAAAATACCTGGTAAATCACTCTTTTGTTTGAAAAGGTAAGTTTACACGGTATTGAAAAGAATCATAAATGACTTAAAGAAAGATAAACAATAGGTTTTCAATCCAAAATTAGACGCCTTTTTTGTTTAAGAATAAACTTTGGAAACAAAAACACAAACAAAAACAACAGCAACAACAACACCAGGCTGAATCTAATAGAAAAATCCTGATAAAGATAACAGTAAAGAGAAAGGCAGCCAATAGATGGTATCTGGTGACTCGAAAATCATGAACAAAATAATCAAGAAAACTTAAGCTCTAAATATCCGCAGTCGAAAAGTTAAAGAATCTGCTTATGGCATCTTTATATGATCTACCATGCGCAAGAAAAGAAATAAATATGAAATTCACAGGTACGGAGTAGCAAAATAATTTTTAAAAATCGTCACATAGTGTTTCAGTTCACAAAGAGAGAGAGAGAGAGAGAGAGAGAGAGAGAGAGAGAGAGAGAGAGAGAGAGAGAGAGAGAGAGAGAGAGGAAGCAGTACCCAAGAGAGACATAGAAATCGATCGCTATAATAGACAAGTGAGAGAACGAATTGAGCAATGAAAAGCAGATGGAAACTCGTCAAGCGCGATTCCTTCGCTGGAAAATATGATAAAAGCGTTCTATATCAAAACAACATTCAGCACTTTTCTCAAAAATAATAGAGAAGCATAGAATCCAACTTAGCTTTTTTAAGAATGTTGCAGTGTCAACATGCTGGACAGTCTCTTTGGGCCATCCAGGAAGAAATTGTCAGATCCGACCATTTCATTCAGCACACGATGAGCCGCAACTCTGGCTGCGTGCAAGCATGGAACCTGTTTGAGAAGATAGAAACACCTTAGAAGTTTCCAAAATGCATTCACAAGATACGATTACAAGTTTAAGATAGTTAATCTTCTCTTAAGTCCTCTATCAGGCGGTTATAGAAGTGCCGTGCCTCAAATAATTAAGTCGATGAGATCATTCATTGATATAATTATATTAGAGTGTCCTCAAATTCTGTTTTAAAAAGAAAAAAACTTGCGAAGTTTACGCTAAAGGTGAATGGGTCTATAAAAAGTAATTTGTGTAGTTATTACGGCACCGACACAAGAAGCAGTTGTCACAAAAGCAGTATGAAGATAAAAAGTTGTAATAATTAAAATTCAGGTAATATTGGCAGGAGCAGTAAAAGAAGCGGTAGAAGAAGCGGTAGAAGTAGAAGTAGTAGTAGTAGTAGTAGTAGTAGTAGTAGTAGTAGTAGCAGCAGCAGCAGCAGCAGCAGCAGCACCAGTAGTAGTACTAGTAGTAGTAGTAGTACTAGTAGTAGTAGTAGTAGTAGTAGTAGTAGTAGTAGTAGTAGTAGTAGTAGTAGTAGTAGTAGTAGTAGTAGTAATAGTAGTACTAATAGTACTACTACTACTACTAGTAGTAGTAGTAGTAATAGCAGTAATAGTAGTAGTAATAGCAGTAATAATAGTAGTACGAGTAGTAGTAATAGCAGTAATAGTAGTAGTACTAGTAGTACTAGTTGTAGTAGTAGTAGTAATGGTAGTAGTAGTAGTAGTAGTAGTAGTAGTAGTAGTAGTAGTAGTAGTAGTAGTAGTAGTAGTAGTAGTAGTAGTAGTAAGTGCAGAAAGTGCAGAGCTGTCTTGAAAAGAAATAAAAGTTTTAAACATTGACGCTATAATATAACCATTTTTCTTCTGTAGATTCAGTGCTGCAATCCAGATGACTACTTGTTCATCTTTCTTGATACGGATGGAAAAAATGGAAAACAAGAATGTTTTTGCTTTTAATGAGATTTCGAAAATGTTGAAATAAAAATCTGATTAAAATTGTGGGCTGTGTGTGTCTATATCTTTGTGCTGTCCAGCTTTAATATAATTATCATCATAAAAAAATTGTTGGTTATTTTTTTCTAACTTTAATGACATATTTACCTATCTGCTAACCTATCTATTCTTTCCTAACCATCTATTTATATGCTCTTTAATTGTGGAGCACGATGTTTGTTTGTTTTTTTTATTTAACGAACAAAAATCTAGTTAAATATCTACCTTTAACAACGTATATGTATCTCTCTTTTTTCTAATCTTGCTGCTTATACAATTTTATCTATATATTTTGTACATTTGATTTGCACATCTATATTTGAAAATTTACCCCACTCTCTCTCTCTCTCTCTCTCTCTCTCTCTCTCTCTCTCTCTCTCTCTCTCTTCTCTGTCTCTCTCTCTTTATATATATATATATATATATTTATATATATATATATATATATGTCTCTCGCGCATTACATATATATATATAATGAGAAAGAGGCAGACAAACAATATTTAATATAAAATAATGCATCTCCCTATTTCCTTGAACTAATTTTCCTATGTGTGTGTGTATATATATATGTATTTATATTAACCCGTACAATGCCTCTCTCTCTATTTCCTTCAACTAGCTTTCCTATGTATTTATATATACATATATATATATATATATATATATATATATATATTAATCCGTATACTGCATCTCTCTCTATTTCCTTCTTCTAGCTTTCCTGTGTATTTATATTTTCTAGTCTTCCACTTTTAATTTTGCCGCATTTACCTAATCTGCAGGTAAAGCTGTTCTGAAAATTCGATGAATCAAAGATACACGAATCAGTTTCGATGATTCTGTTAGAAAAACTTATAATATTGTTCATAATATATAATTCTACCACAGAGGGTACCCAGCTTTAATTTGGCTAGTTAGAAAGATAACTAAAACAATAACTCTCCACTTTTTCATAAATCTGCGAATAGTTTTGTAAAACACTTATCGACAATACTGCTTACCTTTTCATGAAGAATGATCGTGATACATAAATTACAAGAAAATATGTAGAAGAGCTATGGAGCATAGGAATTCAAGACCTCCACCCTCCCTCACCCCCCGCCCTCTCTCTCTCTCTCTCTCTCTCTCTCTCTCTCTCTCTCTCTCTTTCTCTCTCACTCACTTTTTCTCTCTTTCTCTCTTTTTCCTAGATTTTTTAACCAACCTCAGACTATCTCTTTCCATCTCTTTATTAAAGAGAAGTTGAGTAGTGATGGAGAGAGAGAGGGAAAGAAAGAGAGTGTGTGTGTATATATGTGTGAGGGAGACATAAATGTTGATGATTGAACCGGAAATAATTATAGTGTAGGATGTTTCCATTTTTTCCTTTACAAGAAGATTTGACGGATTAATACATCGAGATGCGGGCAAAAAGATTAACTTATTGAAAAAAGAGGAAAATGGACAGGCAGATTGTAGATAGATGGACAGATAGATAGGTAGGCAGATAGATATATAGATAGATATGCAGATAGATAGATAGATATGTAGATAGATAGATCGATCGATAGATAGATAGATAGATAGACAGATAGATATATAGATAGATAGATAGATAAATAGATAGATAGATAGATGAATAGATAGATGGGTAGATGGTTTGATAAAGAGATAAATAAGGAGATGTATAGAAAATCGAGGAAATCAAAGAGAAAGAAAGAGTTGGTGCATAGAAATAGATAAAAATACGATGAATGTTTGCATAAGTGTAGACAAATGGACCAAAGGATACACGAATACAGACAGACTAGAAATGAATGAATAGATAGATAGATTAAAAAGGCAGATAGATAAGTTGATAGATTGATAGGGTGATGTAAAATCAGATTGATAAACCTAAAAATAGGCACATACACAACTAGGCATATTGAGAGAAAATAAAACAAACTGAAATAAAAAGATACATAGACGCATGGATCAAATACTTGGAAAAATGAACTAAAAAAAAGATAGAGAGAGATGGGAAGGGGGTAGGATGGAGAGAGATATTAAGTAGAGACAAAGAGGAGGATAGAAATTATTTAAAAAATTAACTGGGGAATGAGTAGCAAATCCCTGAGAGATTTCATGATATTCCTTTTTGCAGTGAAGATTATTCAGAGAAATTAGACGAAGTTTTTTTTTTCTTTTTTTTTCAAATATTAAATATCACAACAGCTTGTAGTAAAATGTCATCATGTAACATCTATTACTGGAATGTTGAATTTTAGACATGAGTCATTAAAAGTATTGGGATTGAGACCAAGTTGACTTGTTTTACAGTTTAAGACCCAACGAATACTATTTTTTTTTTACTTTCACTGAAGGCTGTTGTTGATTAGAATAGAATATCAGAGAGTGTGTGAGTGGGGTGGGGGAACCTTTCAAAAACTATTAAATCAATTAGAACTTGCTTTCGGCAAGAAAATAAAAGTCTAAGTACTCTTTTTTATAAATCTGTATAGAGTATCGTAATTAAATTTTAACTTCTCTACCTTCATAAGACACGTGCATTAAAAGAAATCCTAAAACAAAATTGTCCGTAACGTTTGATCCCAAGAGAAGCACTTTACATAAATAATTTACACGATTAGGTTTTTTGTTTTAATCTTGCGAACTGAATACAGACTGGCTTTGTTTTTTATGCGGTTAAAGCTTCACAGTTTAACATCCGCACAATGCAGAATTGATGGCTTATATTATGGAGAAAAAGAATAAATATTTCCCTCTATTAATTCTTAGTAACTTGGACTAGACAATATACAGTCTAGTCTATCATTCCCCTTCCGATGCGGACTAATAAGCTGCAAAAAAAAAAAAAAAAAAAGAAAGAGTAAAAGATAAAAGTTCTCATATGAAGCTCAAAATTTAAAAAAGGGGGAATAAAAGGCTGATTCTAACAATACAAAAAAAAATTCGAAATATAAAGAAAAGTATAGTTGGTTGTTTCTAGCAGCACCTACTCAATCTAAGTTACGATTGGTTAAAAAAAATATATATTTATTTCAAACTCAAGTGGGCTGTGCCTATCTCGAAATGCGTAGGATAAGACAAAAATGTTTTTCTCGATTGATCCGCTAATCAGTGGAACCCAGATCTAGATAGCAGTCTTCCTTGAGCAAATCACCCAGAACCAGTGTATAAAAGGTTCCGCCTGAACCTGACGATTTCTACCGCACAGAAGATTCCACAGCAAGACAAC
The DNA here is from genome assembly GCA_033675545.1 of Elysia crispata. Lineage (NCBI taxonomy): Eukaryota > Metazoa > Mollusca > Gastropoda > Plakobranchidae > Elysia > Elysia crispata. The sequence continues at coordinate 7,019 of JAWDGP010004319.1, read as the reverse complement.
TGTACTTTGAGTCAACACGAAGACTTTCCTTTTTATAGCCCTATCTGCATTTGTGGCAGTAGCAATAGGTAAGTTCAACCTGTACTTGAAGTAGGATATCAAAAGTAACTTCTTTGATTATGAAAGCATAAAAATTAGCGTCCGTTGATTATGCCAATTTGTAAAATTAAAAAATATATGAAAAAAAATACAAATAAAATTTTAAATGTCATTTCTGTTAGAATGAAAAAAACAAAAAACTTCAACGTTATCCTCAGATGCTCAAGGTCTCTCTTCAGTGCTTGCATTTGTTGTAGTAACATAACAATAAGAAAAATCAACCTCACTTGAAAAGGTATTAACATTTATAGGATATCAAAAGTCACTGCTTTGTTTATGAATGCATAACATTAACCATTCGTTGATTACTTCAGTTTATAGAATTTAAAGATAGTTGCAGATAACAATGAAATAGAAAAAAATAGAGAATGTCTACTCAAATCAAACAAAAGCACAAAACTTGATCTTTGTCCTCAGATGCACAGGATCCCTGTTCTGTGGGTGCTTGCGACATCAGCAAAGAGCTCAACATAAGTGTCAATGGAGAGGTACGCATGACTAATCTTAGTTGGGTGCAATTCAATATTTGAACAAATATAAAAATATTATTTCTTTCACTGATAACTTTTGTTATCATCACTTTCAAAGAGGAAACTGAAGAAATGATAACGATAAGACGTGTATATATTAGAGTGGTGCTAGGAAAAGAAGTATTGCAGCAGTGGGAGCAGTATATTAGTGTTAAAAGGAGCATTGGAGAAAAAATTGGTAGAAATAGTACAAACAAGAATTGCAAAAGTGCCAGCTGAAGAAGAATTCGTAAAAAAAACTAGAAGTAGTAGTAGTAGTAGTAGTAGTAGTAGTAGTAGTAGTAGTAGTAGTAGTAGTAGTAGTAGTAGTAGTAGTAGTAGTAGTAGTAGTAGTAGTAGTAGTAGTAGTAGTAGTAGTAGTAGTAGTAGTAGTAGTTGTAGTAGTAGTATTAGTAGTAGTTTTTTTATTTTTATTATTATTAGTAGTAGTAGTAGTAGTAGTAGTAGTAGTAGTCTGTTCTGTTGAGACAAGGATTAGTAGTGATAGTAGTAATATTAGTAGTAGTAGTAGTAGTAGTAGTAGTAGTAGTAGTAGTAGTAGTAGCAGTAGTAGTAGTAGTAGTAGTAGTAGTAGTAGTAGTAGTAGTAGTAGTAGTAAAAGTAGTAGTAGTAGTAGTAGAAGTTGTAGTGGTAGTACAAGTAGTAGACGTAGTAGCAGTAATGGAGGAGAAGAAGAAGGAGGAGGAGCAGTTGCAGTAGCAGTGGCAACATAGATAGAAGCCCTGGTAAATAGAAAGAGTGTTCTAAACATTGATGCTATTATATTTTTTTTTTCCTCTAGGTTCAGTGCTGTGATCCGGATTACTACTCGATCATCTATCTTGATACTCATTGGACGAATGTGACACAGAACTGTTTTTGCTTTTAACATAAGCTTTTAAAATATTAAAATGAAAATTCCATGAACTAAAAAAAAAAAGCGTTTGTCTATCTTTTATACCTTCATTTTTATTACCCTCATAACCTGCATAATCATCAAAATACAAAAATAATTCCTTAATTAATTTTCATAGCTAACGAACTATAAGTTGTTTTTTTTTAATTTCAATATGTCACCTTCAAGATCGACATCGTCATCCTTATCATCAAAATTATAAGTATCGACATGATTTCAAATTATGAGACACATATTTAAATGAATTTCCCCAAGGAAAAAAAGCAATTTTAATCACGGATTATCTACTTTTCTTCAAGCTCACTGTTTGAATGATTTTTTTTTATTAAGAGCGCAGGAGTAAAGGAACAATATGTTCAAGATTTTATCCATAGATATTGCAACTGTGCCAGTCTTTAGATTTTAAACAATAGATTCGATACATAGTAACTGCAAAGAGCCCCTAAAATGTGTTTAAAGAACAACTTTGCCGTAAATAAGAAACAGAATGATTTTACATCATGCGAAAACAAAGCGTAGAAAAAAAGATTGAAAATAGAAAAAGAATAGAAAAAAGCACGTATAATCTATAAACAGAATATTTAGAAATGATACTTAATGAGTTATTGCATGGATTTGGAATCTAACGAGTTTGATCTACTCCACATGGTTCAGAGCGCTAATTTACTTTAAAATATTATTCATTGTGAAAATGGCATTTAAAAATTACATCATTACAATAAATACCATCACAACGCGGACATGGTTTTACATTTAACTTAGAAGTTGTTAGAGCAAATGCGTTTTTGGTACAGTAGTTTTTTGTTTTATTTTTTGAAGTCTCAGTTGCTGCGGTAGGATGTTCCAGATTTTCAGTATCGTGGCACTGAAAGCTTTCGTCATACTTGTATTACAATATAGCCTTTGTTGATGTCTTATAAAGATTGTGACGTGTAAGAAAACACAAGCATTTTTGTTTTCCAATATAAATGATCAATAGGACAGAAATGTGCTGTGTATTTCTCAATAACAAGCCACAATTTCAGCCTTCAACCGCTGCCAGGGTGTCTGAGACAATAAGACAATAGGGAGTCAATCAATGAAGTCGTCACGCCCCAGACATACACTGCACTTTGTTTCACGTGCACAAACATGTTTCTTTAAGCAAGCCACAGTTCTTGCTATACGGACTCTATATTCAAGAATATACTACTTCTACTATTGTAAAGAACAAATGGGCAAAAAAGACTAAATGAACAGCCGGTTTATGTCTAGAGCTGCTCACTCTGGTGCGTTGCGATGTGGTGCAGTGAACTTCATGTAGCTCGGAGAGGCGTGATCATGGCTCTGCTACTCTGGCTGGTCTTCATCTTCAACAGTAAGATTACTGAGTGGGAATTACTCGATATGCAGTGTATACAGTTCCGACTTAGCTGCGAAAAATGTTTACCTTCACGTTTGTGAAAGACTTGATATCATAAGTATTTATTGATACGTGTCTCAACAGATCATACCCATCGATCTTCCTTCCGTATAGAATGGTAAAAACCTCTCGATATTGAGATATTGAGCTCTTTATCTTGTTATTTGCTAGAGTTCGTGTAACCTCAATTTGGTGATTAAATTATCCTTTACATTTAAAAAGGACATTCAGAGGTATAGCAAGGGAATCTCAAACATGTTTGATATTTGAATTTACTTCAATTTAATCCTTAAAAATAGTAAAGTGCTCTTTGACATAAACAAAGGTGAAACTGTCATTCCACAAGTTTGTTTTTCTTGCTGCCGCTGTAGGCGTCATAATAAGTTAAAGAAAAAGACGGCAAAATTTGTTAAAGAATCATCAAATATAAAGAAAAATATAGAAGAAATACAATCAGAAATACAGTTTTAAAAAAGCAGCTATTCTTGTGAAGAGCATCTCTTTGAAATGAAATCTAAAGTCTATGTTTTCATTTAGAGCCTTTTTTACGACAACTAGATGAAAAAGTTACCAACACACTATCCGCTGCAAAATATACAATCCACTTCTTTCAAACGGTTTTAACTTCCTCGAGCACTGCTAAAAAGAAATAACTTATGCTTTAAGTTTATTTGTTTTTTTTGTGTGTGTGTGTTATTCAGCCCCTTAAAACTTGTCGTCTTCTCTCTATCTCTCTCTTTCTGTCTCACTGACACGCATACACACAAACACATGCTCTGTCTCTTTTTCTTTATAATCAAGACCGAATAATCCTAAAATTAAAAAAAATGATAGAGCTCGAGTTTTGTAATCAAATTAACTGTCATGGTGAGAGAAATCAAAGGGGCGGTTAAAATTTGTTTGTAGTGAATTGTTTTAATTTAAAACTATCTTGTGAAGGACAACTTTATGTTTTATTAAGGCTCAGTTTAATTAAAAATGTTTGATATTGTGCTTTTATTTTTTAATCTCAATTTATGCCTCGATAAAAAATTAAAAAAAAAGTTTCTCCTATAAAGCCGAAAATTAATAAATAGTTAACACTTTTTTCCAAACATAAGATATAGAATTATTTCTGTTAATCCCAAAACATTTTCGTGAAAAATAAACAAAATGATAACGTAGTACTTTACTAACAACCCACTGCAGAAAGAAAATGATACAACATATCAAACATAATTTTATGATCTAAATATATTCTGTCATTAACATTTATTGAGAGATATCAATACATTTATATAAGTTCTTGCATTTTTTTTCTCTTGGCTTTTTTCCGTAAGAGATAATGCGACTTTCTCATTTTAACACTTATAAAACTTCTTTGAAAAAGCGATTAAAAAAAGGATTTAAAAGTCCAATTTGAATACAAAGACTGGTTTAATTATAACATATCAGCAAAGAAGCTTAAATCTTCAAAGGTTTTACAACTTGAAACCCAAAACTAATATAGAAATCTTTAAAACTAGTCTTTCTGTTTTTTGCCAGTTCCTTTAACAGCCTGCTGTGATATAAGACAAGCTTATAAGTGAAACAAACCACAGGTCAGGAGTGCTCAGACTCTACAGATAGGGAGAATCATGGTCGTCTGGGTCCGCTCGTCGAGTGCTACAGGGAGTGCGCCGTTCGCTTCCCAGACTCATGTCAGAGCATCGTTTATACCACTGACAACCAGTCATGCACACCTGGCTCTGCCGCTTTCCGTCCTCTTAGAGAACGTCGACACGTCTATACCCGTGACAGGTTCTAACGGTATGATTTTCTCTATAAGCAGCAGCCCATTCCTCCGTGTAATACGAATGGTAGCTTCTCTCTCTACGACGTTTGCGGTACTACAGCCTGTCTTTACCTATCATCTTCCGTGGCCGACTATCATGAAGCTGTTTCCATTTGTAGCGGGATGAACTCACGTATGTTCTTTGGAAACACACTTCCTCGCTAGATTTTCTGTTTTTTGGGAGATCAGTCTAAAGTATTTAAAAGACCAAACTTGGATCGGTCTGAATGACCTCGATGATGAGGACACATATGTGTGGGAGAACGGAGAGCCATTGAGCGACCAAATGGCCCAATGGGTCTTTCGTCCGGGCTATCCTAACGGCTACACAGGTAGTAATGATGAAGATTGCGCGGAAGCCAGACACCGAACCTGGCCAGGCATCTACGGTTTGAACGATGCTATTTGCTTGGTATGTGAAAAATTGTACATGCGAACCTTTCGATGCTTAGCGTGGCAAAGTGAGGAAATTTTCAAGCCTGGACTAAATTAGCACCTTTTAAACCTTTTTTTAAACCTTTTTATAATTGCTAATTTCTAATCCTTAACGTTCAAAAAGTTTACTGCCAAAGGTTTTGTAAAATTTGCTTTTCTTTCAGGGTTTACAGTTTGTAAAAAACGATTGAAAGTCGCAGAGGCCAATAAACTATATATTTTGTTATTAGTTTTTCGTAATACTATCAAACAATGTTTAAAATGGGACACACTGAAAAGTTTACAGCAAAAAAAGTAGATACATAGAGCTGTGTACTTTTTCAGGGAATAAAGGTTTGCATATGGGAAATTGCACAATAATTTATTGCGTATTTACAAACTAAACAAAAAAAAAAAAATCCCAGAAATGTATTCTCTACGTAAAGAAAATTATACGACGAAGCTATATGATATTAGAGGCATTAAGCCGCATGAAGTTTGGAAAAATGCAAAGCCTTTTTTCTTAATCTATTTTTTTCGATGTGATTTTTGGTATAAAAATGTCTCCACAAACTTTGCTGCTTCACAAGAGTTTTGGTAATTTTACGGGCTCTTTTAATTCAAATGTTATGTTATCGTACACTTTTTGGGTCAAGTTTAGGTATGACTTTTCTTCTGGTTTTTCTGTACACTCAATACTGATGAAATGTTAAGAACAGGAATTCTTCTTTGCATGAGGTAAAGAGTGGTAACATACAACGGTTTTGATGTATCCTAAATATTCGTTGATAAAAAAATTTTTTTTTGGATTTCCCTCAGCCTTGGTCACATTTTGGCAAAGTTCGTTTATTATCTAGGCTTACCTTTAAAGTTTGTTCCTTGAATTAAATAGGATTTGGTATTCACAGAATTATATTGTCGTGAAACTATTTTTTTACCATTTCAAAATTTCCTTGATGAATTTGAAAAGTTGTATTATAATATATAGATTCAGACCTCATACTGAAAGTTGGACCATTGTAATCTGATGGGATTATCTTTTTATCTTACTATAACCCTTTTGATTGAAAAAAGCAGAAAAAGTTATTACAGAAAACAGGTCTGGAATGTGCCAATTTTAAATGCGGTCTGAAAAGACCGTATTTTCACCTCCGTGACTTCAAAATGTTAACATATATTTTAAAGAAGCTAGGGCTTTAAACTTCAACACTGTCTATTACTTGATAGGTTGTTCGTTAGTTACCTAACTTAATCGATATTCGCCTATTCCAGTTCATTTTTCTGAGAGACTGTCGATTTGTTTTCAAGGCATTTTTTGTGTGTTCAAAAGCATTATCCTTTACAGATCGGCGAGCCATCTTGAGAGGAACTAGGAATCTATTCTCTTTATCTGGCTGGAACATTTCCATGCCAGAAACGAAAACGAAAAGGAACGCAATAAAGGGCATGTAATGATTACAATCTTGTTTCCACTTAGCGCACCACCTAACACTCAGTTCAATATGTGGTTTTATATTCATCGATTTAACAGTCTCAAATGATCTTATTGTGTTGGGCTACGAAAAAAGCTAACAAAAAAAGTCCTGCTTTTATTGTGGCACCATTTGTAACAGCAACCGTTTGTTCCACCAGTGCCTCTACGAGATCCAGATAGCCTTCTATATGGCTCGTACCAGGCCAAGACCGAAATATAACGAAATTTTAAGATATTCTCTTATTTGTCTCAGTTGAATGAAAGAGCTTGAGCATTTATGTTCAATAGTCACGGATTTCAAATAAGTGCTCTGAAATCAAAGACCCGAGAGGAAAAAAGCGGGTAAGACATGTTGAGACAATTGATTAAAAAAGAACCTAGCGATCATGTGA
>JAWDGP010004318.1:327500-337278 GCA_033675545.1 Elysia crispata | reverse complement strand
GTTAGAATCCTAAAGATATATATTTCATAGATAAGGAGTGAAGAGAAGATCGACAGAGAGGAAGAGAGAAAGGGCGACAGGGAAAAGAATGGAAAAGAGGAAAGAACAAAGTGGGTGGAGATAAAGAGAGAATGAAAGAGGGCAGGTAGAGAGAGAGAGAGAGAGAGAGAGAGAGAGAGAGAGAGAGAGAGAGAGAGAGAGAGAGAGAGAGAGAGAGAGAGAGAGAGAGAATTATAAATAGGAAGAAAGATGGGGAATAAAGACAGAGAATAAAATACAGGAAAGAGAAAGAAGGAGAGGGAGAGAGAAAGTAAAATAAAGAGAGAAATGAACGTGATAGAGAGAGAGACACACACACACATACACACACAGACTGAGAGAAAGGGACAGACAGACAAATAGACAGAGAGACAGAATAAAAACAACATACAGAGACAGAAACGGCCATGAATTAATGTTTTTATTTTGGAAATCAATGTTATGGATAAAAATAGAATACAAATTAGATCATCCGAGGAAAGAGTCAAAGTACGCCTGCGTCGTGAAAGCTTGTAGGTACACATAGATCTATCATCTGTTATTAGGTCAGCATTTTTGTCGTCAATTTGCCCTCTGCTGAATCTTATACTCGCTTAGGCTAAAAATAGGCAAAAGTTTTACCACAAGGAAAATGCGCCTTAGTTTCAATTGTTTCTTAGAAAGAGATGCAGCAACACAGTAAACGTGCTTTGGAAAGAACATTCGGCGAGTTAAATCTGGGTATTATGGCGTTACTGCTATGTCAACTGTTTCTGCTCCTTGTGTTTATAGGGTTCTACCTCATTCTACCTGCTACTCGGTTTACTAGATCTAGATCTAGCAACTAAAGCTGAAACCAGTTTTGCTCTATGAGAGCGACTTGTTCACGTTACAAGTTAAGATCACTTGCTGGTGTAACATTGTTTTACAGCTTATTTCCGGTGAAAAAGCCTAGTCCCTTAGGCCTTTCTTGTTTAGAACCAGTTATAACATCTCACTATTTCTCCTATCTTCATACACACTTTAAATAACAAACGGGCAAGTTAGGTTTAATAAAACATCAAATGATTTTGACCGGTATTACAAAGAATGTAACGATGTATAGCAGTCCATGTTCAAACCATGAGCTAAAGGATCGTTGTAAAGTTATTTTACGCCCCTAAGTAATGAGAGTAAAATTATTGCAGTTGGAACACACAAAAGATGTCCAGATCTGTTTCGAAAGAAACTCATTTTAATCTAGGTATTCCTGCAGCAACAACTGAGATGTAGTTTGACAATTGGTCCCTGCTCACTTCATCTATAAACAACGGCTCAAATCAACAAAAAGAAGACTCCAGCCACTCGGCTGATAGAGTAGCACTGGGACACGTAAGAGCAGAAAGTGTACTTAAGATCTAACGCCTGAGAGGTGAAGTGACTTATAAGACAATGGTGATCTGATGCCTTAAATAGCAGACAACACGAGCCCCTAGTCTTTGTGTTGCAGGACAGGGTGATTAAAACCCTACTACTGCCCTGGAAAAAATGCGATGACAGTTCGATCTCAAAAAGTCACAAGTCTGTACTCAATACGATTCCATAATTTGGTTGTTCACTTTCCATTTTTGTGTTCTAATAGATAGAAATATTAAAGAATAGCAAAAGCATTTATTAGAGCCAAATACAGACCTTATTAAATAATTCTGATCGCAACATCTCATGACCCAGCTGAGGATTGAACTAGTGACCTCCATATTGTTAGACCACCACTCTACTGACCGAGCTTCCTGGCATTCTAGCCGATGTTTTCAGTTTAAAAAAGCAACATACTCTCTCTCTCTCTCTCTCTCTCTCTCTCTCTCTCTCTCTCTCTCTCTCTCTCTCTCTCTCTCTCTCTCTCTCTCTCTCTCTCTCTCTCTCTTTCCCATCCCCTAACACCTGCAAGAGGTTGGTCTGTGTAACTCCCTTCTTGTAGCACTCACCTAGAGCCACCTTGCTCACTGCAAGAGGTTGGTCTGTGTTGACTCCGCCCCTCCCTCCCCAACTCCCTTCTTCTAGCACTCACCTAGAGCCACCTTGCTCACTGCACTGCAAGAGGTTGGTCTGTGTTGACTCCGCCCCTCCCTCCCCAACTCCCTTCTTCTAGCACTCACCTAGAGCCACCTTGCTCACTGCAAGAGGTTGGTCTGTGTTGACTCCGCCCCTCCCTCCCCCAACTCCCTTCTTCTAGCACTCACCAACAGCCACCATGCTCACAGGTTTTCTTCTAGCACTCACCTAGAGAGGTTGGTCTGTGTTGACTCCGCCCCTCCCTCCCCAACTCCCTTCTTCTAGCACTCACCTAGAGCCACCTTGCTCACTGCAAGAGGTTGGTCTGTGTTGACTCCGCCCCTCCCTCCCCCAACTCGCTTCTTCTAGCACTCACCTAGAGCCACCTTGCTCACATGTTGGTCTGTGTTGACTCCGCCCCTCCCTCCCTTCTTCTAGCACTCACCTAGAGCCACCTTGCTCACAGGTTGGTCTGTGTTGACTCCGCCCCTCCCTCCCCAACTCCCTTCTTCTAGCACTCACCTAGAGCCACCTTGCTCACTGCAAGAGGTTGGTCTGTGTTGACTCCGCCCCTCCCTCCCCAACTCCCTTCTTCTAGCACTCACCTAGAGCCACCTTGCTCACTGCAAGAGGTTGGTCTGTGTCCGCTCCGCCCCTCCCTCCCTTCTTCTAGCACTCACTTAGAGCCACCTTGCTCACTGCAAGAGGTTGGTCTGTGTTGACTCCGCCCCTCCCTCCCTTCTTCTAGCACTCACCTAGAGCCACCTTGCTCACTGCAAGAGGTTGGTCTGTGTTGACTCCGCCCCTCCCTCCCCCAACTCCCTTCTTCTAGCACTCACCTAGAGCCACCTTGCTCACTGCAAGAGGTTGATCTGTGTCCGCTCCGCCCGTGAGAAAGAACCCGAAACCCCGGTCGCTGTTCTTTGCTTGGCTAATCTTGATGGTCTTTTCCACAAAGCTCTGTGCATGCAGAGAAACAGAATACAATATAATCTTGACTCAATGTCAGTCATCCTTCACTATTTATCTGCATCTCAGTCTCTCAGACTATCGGTTTTGAAAGATGAACAAAACGAATCATCACATTAATTGAGTTTGAAACATGGCATGATACTAAGAAGCAATGGTCATGTTTTCCAATAATAATTTTCAAATAAATTTTTTTTTAGGCTTAACAGAGTTTTCATTATTTCTTTCTTTCTTTTCTTTCTTTAAAAAATAAAATAACGTCAATTAAAAAAATGTTTGAAGACCGTGAATTCCAGAGAACGGTGAGGTCTATGTTCAAGTTAAACAATGGAGAAGTTTGCACTTATAAATTGATAGACGCCTTCTAGTTCTTCTTAAACCTCTTGCTGAATGTTATACAGGGAAATTTGCTGAGATAACAATGATGTATTTCATAAGTCTATAATGAAATGGGATGGCTAAGATAAAACATTTTTACACTTAAAGGCAACAGACCAAAACATTGAACACTCACTTTCCCAGCTTCCTGTTCTTTCTTCACAAATGTTGAAGTTGTTTTGAATGATTGTGACGTTGAAAGCTCCATCGCTTTATTGTTGCTGCTGTTGTTTGGTCCTGCTGATTGAGCTTGGTCTGTGCTTAAATTTCTAATAGCTCCAGCTTGGTCTGTGCTTAAATTTCTAATAGCTCCATCTTTTTCATCTTCCGCAGCATCGTCACTGGCATCATCCTCATCATCACTCCCGCTGCTGCTTTCCTCCTCTCCTGGGCTGTCCTCCACTGGGTATGATGGTCGTGGAGCAGCCCTGGTGGCAGTGCCTGGCTTGGACACAACTGTTGTTTCCTCCCTCGGAGTGGTCACCTCAAAGGCACTCTTTCTGGCGCTGAGATTTATTCTCTCATTATAGCCTTGCTTTGGGGCTGCTGGTTTGGAGTCTCCTTCCTCAAAGTTACGCATGATGGAGCCAATCTTGCTTTGGGTCCTGGAGCCGACATTTCTTGTGGTCAGCTTCACGTTGCCAGCATTGTCGGTAGCTGACGAGTTGTAGTTCCTGGCACCAGCATTGGAAGAGTTATCGCCGCTTTGTTTAGCACCTAAAGAATCTGGTCGGCTGCTTTCACTTATCTCTTCTGACGAGGAATCCTGCCCCGGACCAGATTTGGAGCCATTTGAGTCTTTGAATGAAGAGGTCACGCCGTTATCGTTTGATCTACTGGAACTGTTGCTGAAGTCAGGAGCTCCAGAGCGCCTGTGCCTGGCCGGCTGCTCACTGGCAGCACTTCTACTAGACCAGCCCGAGTCCTCGGCGTCCTCATCAAAAGACCGAAGTTTCTCTGACAGCTTCGACCTGGATGCTCGCCTGTCAGCCAATGACGATGAGCTGCTTGCCACATCCTCGGGTGACGCTGACTTGTTGGTGTCCCTCCAACTTCTGTTGCCGCTGAGCCGGCTGCTGGATGTGATCTCATCTCGGCTGTCGTTGTTGTTATCATCGTTTTGATTCTTAGTTTGAGAGTCTCTGCTCTCATTTCCTTGTGACTGAAAGTAAGAGAGAAACAACTAAGTGAATGTAAACTTCTTATAATTATATAAGAAGTAAAATATCCAAAATCCCAAAGGTGCAATAAAACACTGATCTGATTTAGTGCATTGAATACTTTTTCTTAATTAAATGGTTGCATAATCTTATATATTTTCAAGGGAGCAGTCATGGGCTAAACTTTATTTTTACTAAAGTTAGCGATCTGTAACCCAGTGGCTCCTACCTGTCTGTCATTAGAGGAGGGGAGTGAACTCTCCACTCGGCTGACGGATGTTGGATGAAAAATGTCTTCCTCTTCCTCTTCATCTTCGATTGGATAAAACTTTCTGCCTGTACTTTTTCTTCTCTCCCTGAACAAAAACAAAACATAAAAGGTTTTAGTTTCTCATATAATAATAAGAGTAGTTGGATAATTATGTAGTTTCCAATTTATAGATAAAAGATCTTAAAATAGATTTGGAAAATACAGAATTAGTCTCTTGTCCCTAAAAAAGCCATTTCAAGTCCTATTCGGTCTGTGTCGGATCGTAAAAAACCTTTTAAGATTGTCCACGTCGATCATATCATTATGAAGAAAACGATGTGATGTTTAGATTATATCCTTCAGGTTTATTTTTCCATAAACAGAGAGTGAGATGTAAACAACAAACACATGAATTATTTGCACAATTATTTTTTTTTATACTTACATTCGACATTAGTCTCTGAGTAGGTCATTCATGCCAGTCTGTGTAAGATTTGAAGAAAGATGCAGGACACAATGGACATAGAGTCCCTCAAACTTGCAATCTGTTTCGATTAATTACCCCCCCCCCCCCTCCCAAATTTTATACCCCTCTCTACCCCTCCTTCTTGAAAGCTGCTGTACCCACAAAATAAAGTTTTTACTCATCCCAAAACTAATGTTTTCTGTGGTACTCTGGTACAAGCCCCCACCTTTCTTCCTGCATCTGAGAGTATGTTTTAGCTGGCAGAGTGGGTCCCGAGCTGCCCTCCTCTTTCTCTTTCGCCATCTGCTCCAGCTCCTCCTTCAGCTGGTAAGACCGCTCAGACTGACTCTTCCGTCGGTTCTTCCAGTTGCTGAGATTCTGTTAGAAGGAAACGCTGTCTGGTTAAGTGTGATACGTTCAGCGCTGAGGTACTTATGGGAGAGGATAGGTTCTGTTAGAAGGAAACAATGTTGGTTGATTGTGATACGTTCAGCACAATCAACAGCGATGTAACTCTGAGGTACATATGGGAGAGGGTGGCTAAGATAAAAACAATCATCCTGTGCTGTCTTGGAGCACTTAATGATATTTGTATGATAAGACACTTGTCAAGATGATCACAGGAACTTCAACACCATGAACCTGAATCACGTCATTGCCAGGGGATGGGCCTGTGTCCTATTATTATAGTTGCCTCAACATTGGACTTATATATATATATAAGCTTTGTCCTCCGCTTGAAACACAAGTGTAGTATGCATGGAAATTTAAGGTAAGATCTTCTATATTTATATATATATATATATATACACAAAATGTATTTTGCAAGTGAAGGATCAAATAGCTCAGTTGATAGAGCACTTGACTAACAATAAAACTCTGTAACCGAGGTGTGGCAAGGGCTGTGTATTAGAATCAAATCTATTCTCACCAACCGCATCTTAGCTTGGAGAGCACCTAATGGTCAAAGGTAGCTATTATTGCAGCAATGAAAATTTATGTCTGACACACTGAATAGCGTGAAGATTCAAACACAACAACACACACCAGACAGGCAAGCTCACTAACCGCCTGCCAGTCGATGTCGTCATCTCTGGTGCGCGTGATGGTCGCCTCCTTCTTGCTCTCGGCCGCCACCTTCATCTGGACCTGGGCTATCTGGGCCAGGTCTTGGGCTCCCTTGGACTTGATGAACTGGAGCGGGTCAGCGCTGGTCGACTGGCGCCTGGACAATGAGGTGCTCAGTCTGGTAGGTGGACAGGGGGGAGACATTGAGAGAGCAAGGGGAGGGAGGGAGGGAGAGGGAACATGGTAGCGGGATTATTTAGCAGAAGACGCTGACGATTGTTGATGGATAGAAAGAAACGAATACAATGAGGAGATTTTTGTCGAGGCAATACTTCTCTCAGTTAAGAAATAATGCCTTTTTCAGTGTTTTATAATCGTTATCATAGGCGTATATTTTGAAAAACACAATGTTTAGCAGGCACATTCAGAAGTATAAAGAAATAACTCTAAGTTTGGTTGCAATGTCTTGTTTGAACTTGGAAGGTTTTCGAGGGAAAAAAACAACAACAAAAAAACAAAAACAAAAAAACAAAAAAAAACAAAACGACAAAAACAAGTAAATATGTAAATAACTTGTATTTTAATACACTATGCGACTTTCATGCGAAATTATCAAATTTTTTTTTCCGCAAAATCTGACCTGCGCGTGGGATAGGAGACCTCATCACTGACCGATCCCTGTCTGGAGTGACCACCGGAGTGACCGCCCGAGTGGCCCGAGTAGTGCGAGGAGCCGTCCATGCTGTCAGTGGAGGAGTAGCGCCTGTGGGAGGCGGGGCCGGAGCCCGGGCCTAGGTCAGGGCTGCCGCGGTACAGGTTGGAGGACCCGGTCCCCGCATCAAACCCAGAGTCGGTGTTGGGCATCTTGGATCTGTTGCTGCTGTAGAGCGCTGAGGCGCTGTTGTAGCGGTTCATAGGCATCTCGAAGCTGTTTTCATCAAGGCTGTTGACTGATTCTGCTAAAAAGCACGATACAAAAAGAACGAAAAATTAAAGTGTAAACGAAAGAAGAAAAAGATATACAACTTCACTTCGTTCGATATGGTAGTTAGGTTACCTGAAGTAAAATTCTTACTATCTCTGAGTTACTGATAAAATAATATTGATGCTAAACTATAAAACGTTTAAACTAAAACACACTATGGCTGAATCAAAATAGTCATAAACCTCTAATTTTACTTTGGTTAAACCAAGCGATTTTACAATCTCACGATCTTTGGTTTAAGCCCATTCTGTAGAAGTTCTAGTTTCCCTTACAAAGAGATGAGCCCAAGAAACAGCTAGCTAGCAAGCAGCAAGGAACTGAACTTTACACACCACACGGCGTCCGCTTTGAAGTCTGTAAGAGATTTTTGGTTTTATGAGCTCGAGTTAAACCACGGTCAATGGACGAATTAAAGATCTCATCGCAATGCCCCTGCCATGTCCAACAATACTTTAGGCCATACGGTTTAAATTATCTTGTAGTTTTGATGGTGGAGTTGCATCAATCAACTCACCAAAAGCCTGCAACTCTCGGCACAAGAGCTGTGAAGAAATCAATTTTTTGAGACAATGAGGATTTCCTTAGTTTCCCGGAGAATCTTATACGAAGACAAAGAAATTCTTATAGGAGTCAAAAAAGGAGAAAAAAAGGCAAGACACGAAAGACCTTGTTCCTAATCTAGAATGATTTCTATTTGCAAAGAGGAACTGAAGACACTACACATATGTCGACCTTGGTAAATCCCCAAATATCCTCACCTTTGTCATATCCGTCCAGAGAGCTGTCTCGAGTGTGACGAGAGGTGCTGCTGTTGCTACCGCCACCGTAACCAGAAGTCGGGCGTTGGTGTGACGTCACTGCTGCTCCGGCAGCCTCCCAGTCGCCCCTGTGAACCAGGTCGTGGTGCTTCCGGTTTACAAGGGCAGAGAAGGCAGTGAGGTCGAGTTGAGGTCCCTGATACAGATGGGGCTGAGAGGCGGCTTGCTGACCCAGCCAGTAGATCGTAATGGCCACCTGGGAGGGTCAAAGGTTACATCAGTTTATGGCCTAATGTGGAATTATTTAGTCTACATTGAAAGACCACAAGAAATATAAATGTATAATTGGAGCAAAATGCTTCAACAAAGCTTTTGCAATTTGGGCTGGTGTACACTTATTTATTTCCAACACATTATGCTTTGAATACGTTTCTACTCAAGATTTGCGGGACTTCTCAAGATCTGTGCCAGTCTGACCGTTCCATCTCCAGAGAACCTCCATAAGCAACCATGACCGTCATATGCAAGAAACAAAGATCAATATTGTCAGTCAGAGTGCGGTGCAGTAATATCAAATGACCTTTCTATAGATACTGTTGTCATAAATGAAAGCAACAAAGTGCTTTCGATGAAGCTTACAGTAATGAAGGCTTGCAATGAGCAAATACCCATTCCAAATGCATGCATTGATATAACTATTAACCCTATCACTATCTGCGATTCATTAGAGAGGCGTCATGTAGAATAAAGTGAGCAAAATGCTTCAACAAAGCCTTTGCAATTTGGGCTGGTGTACACTTATTTATTTCCAACACATTATGCTTTGAATACGTTTCTACTCGAGATTTGCGGGACTTCTCAAGATCTGTGCCAGTCTGACCGTTCCATCTCCAGAGAACCTCCATAAGCAATCATGACCGTCATATGCAAGAAACAAAGATCAATTTCACTGCGGGAAGCTAACGTTGGACCCTCTGATCTGCTAAATGCTCATGAATATAACAATCAAAACATAAACTTTTAACTAAGAGATCAAGCTGTATGCTATTGGATTAAAACTGAAGATGTCAACACGGTGTGAGATTAATGGTTTGACACAGACTGATGCAATAGACTCAAGACAATAATGTGAGACAGCGGTAAACCAATAGCGAGACAAAGTAAGAAAGCGGTAAAACCATAGCGAGACACAAGTAAGACAGGTCCAGATAGTGGTAAAATATCTTCAAGACCGTTGTGATACAGCAACATGGTTGTAGTATGAAGACATTGACAGAGCAGCAGTGAGACAGCGATTCGACAAGAGGAAGATAGCAGTGAGAGGCGAGACAGGTGAAGGACAGTTTTCAGACACTGTTAACGCAGAATGGCAAGCAATTTAGCCTGCACAATATGCCACTTTGGCTTTCTTTGGGCCGAAATTTTTTAGCTCTAGAGGCCTTCATGCGAAACTGGTCCTAGGCTATCATGGTTGCAATATTTGGACATTGACTTTCCCCGGCATTCCAGTGTAACACTTAAATAGCTCAATATTGCCAGTCAGAGCGCGGTGCAGTAATATCAAATGACCTTTCTACAGATACTGTTGTCATAAATGAAAGAAACAAAGTGCTTTCGATGAAGCTTACAGTAATGAAGGCTTGCAATGAACAAATACCCATTCCAAATACATGCATCGATATAACTAGTAACCCT
>JAWDGP010004318.1:302500-317500 GCA_033675545.1 Elysia crispata | reverse complement strand
CATCATTACTGGACACGCAACAACCGCTCGGAGACAAAACACTACATTAGTAACGGTCAATATGGCGTCCGTCCAGAGTGACCCCGTGATAGTGACCACTGACCATCTGCACGCGAGTCCCGGCTGCAGTTGACCTCAGGTTTAATATGTAAGAACTAGTGCATTGCCCAGGCCTTCAGGGCAAACGATCTTAAGTGGCCGAACCGATCAGGCGCGATAATCTATCGGTGGAGCATGTCCACAGAGACCCTGGGGAATAATCTCGTGGAATTTACTTCACCTGCAGCAATAGGACAGGCAGTAGTAGGAGTAGTAGAACTGTTGTGGTAGCAGCAGCAGCAGCAGCAGCAGTAGCAGCAGCAGCAGTAGTAGTAGTAGTAGTAGTAGTAGTAGTAGTAGTAGTAGTAGTAGTAGTAGTAGTAGTAGTAGTAGTAGTAGTAGCCGCCATTTGATTAATATAGGTGGTGGAGGTGGTGATGCTGGAGAGAGAAGAGTAATTATTTTATTTATTACTCCTCCTCACAAATGTCAGCGTTCTTTCTTTTCCAAGATTGCCTGGCCAGGTATTTTACACGACTGGAACAGCACAACGAAATAAGATGTTTGAGCTTTAAGGAAATAAAAATAAAGAAATCTATGTACCTGACGTTATCTCGATCTAGGGTGCTTCGTATAAACCTTGGATAGAAGGAAATCTTTGCTTAGCGACGAAGCGACGATAACGCAGAATGACTAGAGGCAGCAACGAGCATTAACAAGGAAGTCTCGCAAAATATGACAGAAGGGTATAATCTGCCTTGTTGAGTTCTACTGGTTTGAATAATGATAATTTAAATATTAGGGAGTGCAGGTATCACAAGGAAATGATGCATGCAAAAGAGTCTGCATTATTTATATCAAGCGCATACGCCGGTTTCCCATTCTTGTGTCTGAGCAACTGTCAACTTTAGAAACGCTTGCCTTAATTCAGCACAAACTAAACACAGAAGATACATGGCCTTTCTCGATCCTGTTTACAATATGGCTAAAATTTATTGTGGATTTAACTTTGAAGGTAATGCTTTGAGAAATTAGGTCAGTTAGAGAATCAAAGTATTCAAGATAATAATTATTCCATAATGCCGTTTGTCAACCGCGAAGGCGTAAATTATTTAACCTAGTGTATGGCCTTAAATTTTCGGTTTTACTCTGCCCGACGGGGGCTTATTTTGCAAAACGCTTTAGGCCACCATGCAGAGACCGGGTTTGCTAAATAACAAAAAAAAAAACAAAAACAAAAAAAAAAAAAAAAACAAAAACAAAACAAAAAAATAGTTAATTCTAAGATGGATTTCGGCGCGACAAATCTGTCTGTCTCACACAAGAGTGATAAACACGCATCACAGATCACGATGAATCAAGACAATCTGTCTGTATAATCTCTGTGTCTATCTGTCTTACACAAGAGTGATAAACACGCACCACATGCATAGATTACGATGAGTCAGGACAATCTGTCTGTATAATCTCTGTGTCTATCTGTCTTACACAAGAGTGATAAACACGCATCACATGCATAGATTACGATGAGTCAGGACAATCTGTCTGTATAATCTCTGTGTCTGTCTGTCGTACACAAGAGTGATATACACGCATCACAGATCACGATGAGTCAGGACAATCTGTCTGTATAATCTCTGTGTCTGTCTGTCGTACACAAGAGTGATATACACGCATCACAGATCACGATGAGTCAGGACAATCTATCTGTATAATCTCTGTCTGTGTCTGTCTGTGTGTGTGTGTCTCTCTCTCTCTCACACACACACCCTGTTTCTGTTTTTCTCTTCACTCTAAAATATATCTCTGTACCTTCGAAAGAATGGAACCTTTTCAGATTTTCACATACTGGCCATTGAAGGCCACAGGTAATTAAAAATCCAAAATGTCGAAAAATTTTAGGTTTTCATCTTTTATCAATATCATAAGAATTATGCAAATGTTCGCCAAAGCTGTCATCTGTCATTCCCATGTTTTCAAGAATTTGTTCAGTCATGTGAATGTGTACTAAAAGTGACGATCTCTATAACTCACAATTTAAAACTTTACACTGTTTCACACCTCCAACATTTGCTGGTTTGCATTTTTTCCAAACATCTGCCCATAAGACTAGAAATAAGCGAAAAATTATACCGTAATTTCAAATCACCTGTACGTTATGTTGCCACCTAAAACTTAATAGTTTTCAGTGAAGAAATTTTAGTATGAAGTAATATTCATGGGAATAAAGCACTGAAAACGATTTTGACGTTTAAAAAAAACCGACATCAACATTATACTTCAAGCTTAAAGCTTAACGTTCACTACAAAGGCTGGTTTTCCTTTAAATTCAAAATTTCTTTGCAAACTTTTTTACCTCGAGTCCAACCCAAGGTGATATTTTCAAGGCTCCAAAAGGAAGGAGGGGGGGAAGAGATGGATGGTGACTCTTTTCATCTCGAACTATTACCGCCATGTTGGTTCAAGTCACCTCCACACAGCTACAGAGCGAAATAACAACATGACAGGACAAACCACGCCCATGTCAGTGATTGAGGCAAAGGTGGTACGGAGGGAGGACAGAGAGGGAAAATGATATGGATAGAGAGATGGAGGGGAGACACAGGCTGACGAAAAGACAAATTGACAAAAGCAAACGGTACAGAAATAGAATCGGGTTTGAGGACAGAGAAGAGAGAATGAGATAAACTTAAAAAAAAAAGCCTCTTGATAGAAATAAACGAGAGAAAGAGATAGATAGATAGATAGATAGATAGATAGATAGATAGATAGAGAGAGAGAGAGAGAGAGAGAGAGAGAGAGAGAGAGAGAAATAGAAAAAAAGAAAGAGAGAAGAGAAGGGAGGGGGATAGAGAACAGCAGAGACAGATATTGACTCAGAGTAAGAGAAAGAGGGAGGAAAAGACAGAGAGAGAGAGAGAGAGAGAGAGAGAGAGAGAGAGAGAGAGAGAGAGAGAGAGAGAGAGAGAGAGAGAGAGAGAGAGAGAGGGGGAGGGAGGGAGGGGAGAGGAGGGGAAAGGAAGAGACAGGTGGGAGGAGGAAACCGTTTATAACTAGAGCAAATCTATTAATTTTTTAAGGAAATCAGAAACTTCTTACTTACACCACAAGAAACTTGCTCTAGCTGGGTGAATGAGGAAGCGGGGAGAGAGTGAACTCCGAGTGACAAAGGTATGGAGTCGGTGAAATACAATCATTGATTGGCAACAAATGAGACAAAAGGAACGGACGAGCAAGGATTGCAGGACAAGCACTGCAGAGGCTCCCTGGGCTAACTAGGGTTTATGGATTATGAGAAAAAAACTAAACAGTAATGGGGATGCATTCTACATCATCTAGAAATGTTAATGGGTGCTAAAATTTAATTCTCTGGTGTTCAGAACACAAAATGTGTAAAGATAATACAACCGTTGCAGCTCAGAAGATGAGAAAAGATTTGTGGAGATAAAGAAAAGTTATCAACATAAACCGCTGATAGACATTGGAACCACTGATATGCTGTCGTTATTACAGTGTGTGCGTCTGTCAATTTGCATTTTATCTTCCTCATTCTGGTTTCTCTCTCTCTCTCTCTCTCTCTCTCTCTCTCTCTCTCTCTCTCTCTCTCTCTCTCTCTCTCTCTCTCTCTCTCTCTTTCTCTCTCTCTCTCTTTATCTATCTATCTATCTCTCTCAACTAAAAATCTTTCTAAAACTCTCAACCCGACTTATTTTTTTTTCCTGTAAGCCTTTTTATTATCTTTGTCAAAGCAGGCAATCCTTACATCTTCTGTTTGCTGAGATCATGTGTCTAGACACCTATCAGCAGGTTCAGAAGAGCTGTCTAAACGGCATGCAAATCTGTTTGCACACAGACAATACATGGAAGCATAATGTATGGGCAATGCTCTCGACGCGGTGATTCTGCTAATACTGCACTCGGGCTATCAAATCCACCAGTGTTGTTGTTTGATAGAATTTTCTGGAAATACCCGATATGGTTGACATGTTCACGGTCCTACACAGCGTGTGGTGCTGGTAAACAGCATTTGTCATGTTTTCGAGTAAATCCTAAAGGCCTACACAGAGATAAATCTGAATATTATTAATAGAGTCAAAAGGAGATTTATGGACATTTTTAGAATGTTTTCATTCCTTTGATAAAGGTTTCTCTAAATCTCGGCAAACAACTGTAGAAGCGCCAGGGTACCGCTGTTGTCAGACACTGGTGGAGCAGCTTTCTCCCTGGACTGGCCTGGGCCTCACAAACCACATCTGCGACTGGCTGGTTGTTTAACTGCCGAGCCTCACCTGGTCCCATGTGATCATCTAACGCCCTGGCTCTTTCTTCTGACTTTAGTAGCCAGGTCAGTAACTTTAATGGACTGACCTGTGAGAGGGACAAACGGGACCTGGGATTTCATGCTAAGCAACATCTCTGTAAAGCCAGTGTGATGTTTTACGAGTGGATGTTTATAATCTCCGCCATCAAGAGTTAAATGGTCTCAATCCGAGGACAGCGGTGTCCTCAAGCATGCGACAGATTAGGACTTTACAACAAACACAAGTGTTCAACGTTTTGGCAGCCTGAAGTTTAATAGCACAATTAACTCTATCAGAATAAATGTTTCCAAAAAGAGGTCACTCTCATAAAGACTTGCTTCAATTTGAGAAAGAAATGAAGAAAGGTCCTTTAAAGTCAAGGATACTATCATGACCACCATGCATGCAGAGACTTTATGGCTGACTATTTCTGGTGTTAGATTGCTCAGTCGGTAGAGCGCAAGTCAAGGGTTCCATTCCTTGATTGACTTCATAATAATGGATCGGATCTGTCAGTTTCTAAGTTCCCTGCATACGACATCAATCTGTGTCGCACAAAGCGATCTTAAAAACAATTCGAAACTTTTTCTTTATTCTTGGCTCAATAATTGTAATAATAACAAAACTGAATGAAAATATATCTCAAACATATCAAGCTAGGATTAATTGCCAATGTCTCGCTGGCTGATGGAAGCTGGAGAATAACCTAACTGTTACAGTAGCTGGTTCTAGCTGATGATACAAGCAGATTTTATTTGCTGTTTGCCCGCTCCATTTTTTTCTGTTATGAACACATTACTTGAGAAGCTGCATTACGCCATCTTACTCTATCTGACGTCATTCGATTAAGCGTTGAGAGCGACTCTATTACGCTAAGAGAACCACGAAAAATGCAGTGCTGGTGCCAATAAACACATCAGTAGACTTGGGATCTATTGACACTGCAAACACTCTCCAGCACCACACCTGATAGGAACCTGGGATACATGAGCCCAGAAACTGACACTGCGTGTGATACGTGAAGTTGTCACCCGAGACACACCCGTGCTACACAATAAATAGCGTCAAATCAATGGGCTGGCAGACATTCCAGAGACCGCCATTTCCGTTCCTTTAAGTTCCCTTTGAGAGCAGTCGCCATATTGTGTGTCTTCAAAAGCTCAGTGAATCACGGCTACTCAGTGCGCTGGCTCGGAGAACGAAAGGTGCCACGAGTGGAACAAAGCTAGCCACACTCTGAATGTAAACAGTGAGAGAAACTGGCGGCGCGTCAAGGGAGGTAAACAGGCCAGGGTCTCCTTGACCTGGTTCTGCTGTCAACAAACACCAAGACCTTAAGAAGTCCGGAGAGAATAATCACTGGAGAGGGCAAGTAAGATTTACAGTCTTAACAGCAACAATTAAACTATACTTGTTTGCTTTTTCTTACAGAGCTCTTGAGCGTCATAGCTGACTTTCAGACTAAGCTGATGATTTTTAGTTAAAGTCCGACTGTTTGATTAATTGATTGATTGATTCAACATTTCAACGAAACCAACTCATGGACGATCTAAGGGTTTTCCTCCTCGAGAGAAGTGTTCAGTTTTAGTTCAGTTATCTGCATACCTAAATCTTGACGCGGATCACATCAGTTGAACGGTGTTTAAATAAAAAAAGGGACATTAGGGAATCGAAAGGTCTATTTGTCATGTTGTGCCAATTTCTGAAACGGAAAGTACCACGGTAGCAGCAAAACCTTTAGATCGTTGTGGCGGCTTTACAAGTTCATATTTGAACTTAAAGAACAAACCAAACCCATTAACACAGATTGACCCCATCAGGCTCAGACGAAAAAAGCAAAACAAAAGGTGACACAAATCAAGGTTGTTTATTTTCCTCCTTAAATCTGTAACCCTCCACAGATATCTTGTCCTCTTGGCCCGTAAAAATAGTAATTAAATACAGTGCATGAAAAAACCAGTTTCTACTCCATTAACTCATCAACTGCCGCTTAAGTGTCTTCTAGACACAGCGTTCGATTCTCGATGGCACCACATAATTATATACTGACATCATTCAGTTCGGTGCTCATATATCCAGCTTCAAAAGTATCGAAAGAATGCGATCGATAAGTCCAGGCATGATACGTTTCATTCGTTACACACAATGATGGCATCCAGAGCTGCAGCGCTGGATTTGCTGCACTTTCGATACAACGGAACAAAGCAAGGAACCCTTAACTTGCACTGTTTGGAACTAATATTGAACACACCGTCACAAATAGTGCACCACTCTGATACACCAACACGACAAACCACCAGTACACACTGCTGATGGGAAAGACACAATACAGAAAATCAGAGCATAACGGTTTTCTACAGGTGCCTCGGGCACACGAACTTACCTGCGTTTTCATAGAGTGGCAATAGTGAATAAGTATGTACCACATGCCAATACAGTTTGCAATGTCGGATTGAAATTGGTGTATGATTCGCATATTCCTGGAAAATTTTTCTTCTTTTCACAATATAAATGTGCCCGTATTAATAAAAACGAGACAAAGAGAGAGAGAGAGAGAGAGAGAGAGAGAGAGAGAGAGAGAGAGAGAGAGAGAGAGAGAGAGAGAGAGAGAGAGAGAGAGAGAGAGAGAGAGTGAGAGCATAGCAAAAGCGAGAGGAAAATAGAAAGACAAACTGATGCCCTCTTGGAGACTGGCTAAAATCTATAAATAATCACAAGATGAATGGATTGAGCTTTGGTCACCCAGTTCATAAACTTTGAACAATAATTGTGTGAACGTAAACCCAGAAAACGCAAGACTATTACCGTTAAAATACATCCACAAGAAATCCACAAGGCTTGTTTGTAAATCTATGATACTTTGGGTGACATGTTATAAAACTTGTAAAATTAACTTTATTTAAAAACAATCCACAGTGAGGTTTAAAAACAAACAAAAAAGGGATGGCAGAGTAAACGGGGAGAGCTCGAAATCTCTAATGTTGGGAGCATCAGAGTGGGTTCAAATCCAAACTCTGGTAGTTCTTAGCGGAAACTGACAGTTTTGATCACCTGATTTGGCTGATAGGACACGCCCAGCACAAGAATGATCTCCTCTACCCTAACACTAACAGCGTCCACTGAATCAAACCTGCACTGTATTTCCCACCTGCTGTTTGCAGTTCAAGTTGCAACCCAAGGTAAAAACTTGGGTCTAGAGAAAGCCTGGCCTGGTGTAGCAGGTAAGCCAGGCATCAAACGGATTTGAGATTCCTGTGAAGCTCTGGCATGTACAATTTTGCTCTTTGAAGTAGAGCACCAAAAGAGAGTGGGTAAGAGAATTGGTTGCATTCGATTCCAGCTATGGACTTCAAATATTTCTTGTAGATTAGTTTTGCTGCCTCGCAAAACAAACCAAGTTTTGTTTCGATTTAGCTCTAATACAGGTGTGATAACGAGAGGGCTGGAATGTTCCTGGACCAGATCTAGGTGAATTTGATTTTGTCCTGTTTAAGCGCCTTTTCGAACATAAAAGATCTATGAGGTTTGATCAGAAGTACTATTGATTCAGCAGTTATTTTCCGCTGACTGAGCTTCTCCTGTTCTGTAGCACTTTGTGCAGTATGATTGACGCTTTCTTCACAGTTACGTCATATTGAACTCCACCCAAATGGACATTTTTAAGTGCAACAACGTAACAATTGTCTACATTTTTTGATTTGCTCTGTCTCTGCTCTGTAGCCTCTTGCTCTTCCTCCTCTCCCCTCCATGTCTGTTATTTTCTTCTCTACTTACTCCTTTCTCTGACTTTCCCTATTTTTCTCTCACCTCCGCTCCCTTATATTCACCCGAACTAATTCTCATTTCTGAATTCTGCACGTTCCCTCTCTGTTTACATTATTGAACACTGTAGCCGTGGAATTAACCCGACCACAGGCGCAACTAACACCCTATCTGACCCTGTAAGATACACTTTACTTAAGACGCGTGCGCTCTGACAATGGCCGGTCTGACCACTGACCAAGGACATTACCTGATCCTTTGATGTGGAGCTCAGTGCCGCCCCGTGGGGCCTGACCACAGTCCAGGGTGTTAACGGTGGCGTCATACTCGTCCAGGAGGTATTGACCTATCGCCGTAAACAACACCGGGAGGAAAAGAGACGGGGAGTCAGGGGGGAAAAGGGGGAGGGGGGCTTACCAAAATAATGGTAAGCTAGGTTGATTGAATAACCTACCCTAAATAGTTAACCCACCAGTTCTTCTTGAAGCTATAAATTGTCATAAGGATTACATTTCAACAAGCACAATTGTCCAAATTGGGAGGTGACCTGCCAACTTTTTGATTAACAGGACATGTTTTGATTTATTCCTTCCACTATAAGAAGCTTACTCTGTGCAAGTAACTCTAGAGCCAATTCGACCAGGAAGACGAGGCATGAAACATTTCTTCGCCATTCAACCTTGAGAGTCTGAAAGTGTGAGCTTTACCCACACGACCACCTCACCCCCAAATAAAATATTTACAGCACCAAGTAATGAACCAGCAGAGCCGAGGGAACGGGTTTGAGAATTGAAATGCTACAGTTTAGTCTAAAGAATAGCGGCTACACTTTCTAATTCTATAAGCACCTGATTAGATTATTTCAATCCAGCATCGTGTTTTACCATGCAGTATTCGATGTGTAACGTAAGAGACGCCAAACACCAGCATCGTGTTTTACCATGCAGTATTCGATGTGTAACCTAAGAGACGCCAAACACCAGCATCGTGTTTTACCATGCAGTATTCGATGTGTAACCTAAGAGACGCCAAACACCAGCATCGTGTTTTACCATGCAGTATTCGATGTGTAACCTAAGAGACGCCAAACACCAGCATCGTGTTTTACCATGCAGTATTCGATGTGTAACCTAAGAGACGCCAAACACCAGCATCGTGTTTTACCATGCAGTATTTGATGTGTAACCTAAGAGACGACAAACACAGCTGGCTCCACAACCGCTTTATTCCTGCTCTCCCTAATACCCGAAAAGATCCAATTTCAGCGATAATTTCTGCTCATTTAAGTAATAACTTCAGTGGTCCTAAGTAATTAATTAGAAAAAAAAACAAAAAAAAACTTATATATCCTCTATGAAAAAATGTAGTAAGAGGGGTTTAAATTACTGGCTCCTCAATCCGGTTCTCTTCTCTTTTCCAATCTTTGCCCATTTCGTCGAACTATAATTAAGAAATCAGTTTTGGCGATGCAAGGTTTCGGATAACAATGAGAAACCATGAATGTCGTGGTCTGTGTCCAAGTTGACTGGTCATCCTGAATGGTCAACTTACTACTTACACTGATCGCCACCAGCATCCAAGGCGATGGTTTAGAGTCACAACCAACAGAGAATGATCTTATTTCAATCCCAGGTAATGGCCTTGTGACTCCCTGTAGAGTTTTTGGAAACAGAATTCGGTTTGTTCACAAACACTAATGTCCATTTTAATTATTTTCAAGTGGTCGCATTAAATACGATGCCTCGTGCAGTAAGTCATACATTGTTTACATTTGACGATATTATATCAATCAGATGTAATGACAAAATTTGATGTCCTGTGATTGGAAACATTCTGTCCATAGACGCTCTAAAACTCACTAAATCTGAAGCATAGACGCTCTAAAACTCACTAAATCTGAAGCATAGACGCTCTAAAACTCACTAAATCTGAAGCATAGACGCTCTAAAACTCACTAAATCTGAAGCTTAGACGCTCTAAAACTCACTAAATCCGAAGCAATCATAGAACGTTGGGTACACTGAACGGGGATTGCCCTTCCAGCTTACTAAATCCTCACAGTTTATACTGCAGTATGTGAAGAATGGCTAGTGGTTACAAGATAAGCTTTCAACTGGGCGAGCCCCACTCTCAAGAGGACTTCAAGTCACTTGAGGTAGTGAGACTACCTTATTGAACTCTCCCCGTGTGTAAAGCCATAGCCAACATTGCCCCAATCCTCAGCATTAGCTCAAACAGCAAATGTGGCTCGCCTCCGTTCGAACTGTTTTTAAACTGTCCAAAGAGCAAATCTGCTGTCTGAAGTTTTGATCGGAACATCCTACTTCAAAATCTGGGGATTTCATGACAGTTTCGATCAAGCCACAACTTATTATCATTGAGGAAAGTTGTGGTGTCACCTCATTTTAGTTGCGCTCTGTCTAGTACAAAATGTTCAATGTGCAAAAGAAAAAAAAGCAACCAATAACTACATGAACAAATCAAATATACTCTCCGGAGCAATGCTGCAGATCGTTGTCGCGAAGGTGGGTTCGCTGCAGAAGTCGAAATAGAGAGGAGAAATTACACTTTACTTTTTCAATTCATTAACAGATCAATGGGTTCCAGGAGGACACACTTGTGTCAGAATGTCTCGGTAATGACCTTGAGTCTAAACATGGCTTCAGTCGACTATCACATCGCTCAATCACAGAGCCGTTGGTAGTAGAGGCAGGGGGGCAAACTGCAATAAATAAAAACAAAGACAAGACCAAAATTACACTAAACTTAAAAAAAAATTACCACAAGCTGACAAGCAACGTGACTTTATGAGCAAGGCATCTAAGGATTTCCTAGGAAAACAATCTCGTGAAAAAGGTGAGCTTCAGAAAGTTCATTATGGAAAGCCGCGGGCATGTTCAAATTGCTTGCGACAGGTCGTGGGGAAAGAGAGAGAGAGAGAGAGAGAGAGAGAGAGAGAGAGAGAGAGAGAGAGAGAGAGAGAGAGAGAGAGAGAGAGAGAGAGAGAGAGAGAGAGAGAGAGAGAGAGAGACGTCTGATCGGAAATGGTCAGAGCTGGCGCAGTCTGTGACATCCCTGATTCATCAACAGATAGGACAGGAGGGTGCAATAGTACAATATTAATAAACATCGCACTCTCTCTGTCTCTGTCTGTCTGTCTCTCTCTCTGTCTCTGTCTGTCTCTCTCTCTCTCTCTCTCTCTCTCTCTCTCTCTCTCTCTCTCTCTCTCTCTCTCTCTCTCTTTAGTTACATTCTCTTCCTTTTCCTGTAATTTACAGAGATCATTGCTAAACGGTTTGAACACCGAAGCGTTGATGTGTGATATTGGTGCCTCGTTTACCGTATATATACTTGACACGCGTTAAGTTATTTTGTGTGAGAAATGGCTCTCCATGTTTCATCTTACAGTACATATGCTATGGCAAAAATAAATCGCACTATGGATAAACAATTATTCTCTCTCATCTCATAAGTCTGTCCCACTCTTTATCTCTGCTTCCCTTCCATAACTGTTTCCACTTTCTCACTTCTTTGGCCCCTCTCTTTCTTACTTCTTCCCCCATCAACATTGCCCCCCTTAACGTCTTTTCTCTCTGTGATTATCTATACATTTGTTACGCACACACACACACACATTGGCGATGTTCCAGTACCTACCGTGACAATGACGTGTGCCTGGAATGCCAATCAGGCAGACAGACAATCACAACCGCCTGGCAAGAATGAGGAAACATGTCCCAACATGGGGCAGTCTTTAACGACTCAAGGAGTCGTGACTAGCGGCGACAAAAAATGGCCATGTTCGATCTAAAAGCCTCTAAGTCTTTCTCAATCTATTCCAGTCCTTGAAAGAAAAGCGCAAGAAAAAAAATCAAAGCAATGCAATTAAATACCACGAGAAATTCTGTTCTATAACTATGTGATAGAGAAGATCGCTTGAATTGGAAAAAAACATAATTATGTCTGACTAGTTGAAGGCTGGACCTTGGCACTCGTGATCGTCTCTGACCTGGGAAGTGGAGAGTAATGATCACTAAAATTAGTTCTCTAGACAAAGATTTTCAAAGAAAGCACTTTCAATAAAAAGCAAGAAAGTATTGCTTGCTGTTGATCATACATGAATTATGAAACCTGTAAATCTTTAAAAAAAGATTATAAACAATAAAAGCTGGAAGGAATTCGTTGGCCTGTCACTCGTTTCACTTTGACATTTTCTTTAATTAAATAACGAGCAAAGTGGTATTTCCGGTCAAAGCAGATCTAGACGAAGGCGTCCTGTAGTGAAGCCAGGGCGCCACACCAGCTTGACTTGTGCCCTATCGTTTGGTGCATCGGTGCGCAACTGACTGCGCACTATCCCGGCACGTCAGAGCAGAAAAACGCGTTCAATATAACGTTAGAGCTTTCATCATAGACCTCAGCGTTCACGCTTCGGCAGCAATGTTTATGGTAGTTACTGGAGTACAACCGATCTAGGAATGCTATCTAACAGACCCGTTACGTTCATGCATAGATCTAGAACTAATTTATGCATGCCTCAATTTACTCGTAGTCAATTTGGGAGAAAACGTTATGGTTAAACAGAAAACACTATTTCTGATCCAGTTGTCACATTTATTGGGCACATGAAAGCCAGTAAATTCAGTGATGTATTGATGGATCAATCATATTTTATATAACAATCCAAGAAATGCTCTTTCGTGCCGCTTCGCTGCTTGAGAGCAGATTTACTGGACGGACAAACGACAGTTGAGTCGGAACAGATTTTATCCCCTCTTCAATCTAAACATTGGAACAAAATTAATTTCAGTCCTAGATGAGCAGACAAAAGTTGAGATCGGTGATAGAAAACTCAGAAAATGAAACTGTTATCTTGTGTTCAAAGCAACTGACTTTGGTTTACACAATAATTTAAAGATCGGATATTGCAACCTGGACAGAAACATGGCTACCATTGACATCACTGCCGGTTCTAAACACCTGGAAACACAGCACTAGCGCTCAGACGCCATCACCTAAAACCTATTGCGACTACCACGTACAGAGAAAGCTGAGGTTGAAGTTTACTCTCAGCACATGGTATTTATACACGGCAAGGTTCATAGAGCCTTTTCTTCTCTCCCCTGGGACAGTTACATTGGGCTTGAGAGGCGATCAACAAAGCTTTAAGAAACGTTTAGTACTAAACTTTGTAGAGGCCGAATGACATCATAGCTACTCTCTTCTCTAACCCGACAGCGAGGCTTCAAGCTTTGATATAACACCATGTCTGCAGTGTCTCTGTCTACGACTATGATGGACACTTGGCGACGATTAAAAAAAAAAGTTATCAAAAATTGTTTTTGAAGAGTACCGCTGACTTTTTTTTCCAGTTCACCGACGGTTTCAAATGGCACAGTCATGTTAAAGGTGTAATCACGCTAGATCTATACCTATACGATGTTTGACGCGGTTCAATTTCCTCGTTCCGCTGTAAAGAGAAGTCGTGTTAAGCAGATCTAATTACGCTGCATAGTTTTTCTCTGAATCATGACTGTTGGTGCAGCTATCTGTTTCGCTTGAATGGGCTGACAAAAGAAACACGTAAATACAATACCAGAAATAGTTCTTGAGAAGGGCTTTTGTTCAATCATCGGACTGGAAAAGAAACGTAGACGCCAATTAAAAATGTTCATAGTTCACGAAAGTTGCTGTGTCAATGTGTAGGTATAACCCTTCTACCAATCCCGTGTGTTAATGTGTAGGTATAACCCTTCTACCAATCCCGTGTGTTAATGTGTAGGTATAACCCTTCCACCAATCACGTGTGTTAATGTGTAGGTATAACCCTTCCACCAATCCCGTGTGTTAATGTGTAGGTATAACCCTTCTACCAATCCCGTGTGTTAATGTGTAGGTATAACCCTTCCACCAATCCCGTGTCTTAATGTGTAGGTATAACCCTTCCACCAGTCCCGTGTGTTAATGTGTAGGTATAACCCTTCCACCAATCCCGTGTGTTAATGTGTAGGTATAACCCTTCCACCAATCCCGTGTGTTAATGTGTAGGTATAACCCTTCCACCAATCCCGTGTGTTAATGTGTAGGTATAACCCTTCCACCAATCCCGTGTGTTAATGTGTAGGTATAACCCTTCCACCAATCCCGTGTGTTAATGTGTAGGTATAACCCTTCCACCAATCCCGTGTGTTAATGTGTAGGTATAACCCTTCCACCAATCCCGTGTGTTAATGTGTAGGTATAACCCTTCCACCAATCCCGTGTGTTAATGTGTAGGTATAACCCTTCCACCAATCCCGTGTGTTAATGTGTAGGTATAACCCTTCCACCAATCCCGTGTGTTAATGTGTAGGTATAACCCTTCTACCAATCCCGTGTGTTGCACTCTACCGTGTGTGATACGTGAGGAAATTCTGATCAGATTGACTGAATTTGAACTTCTTTTGCAAGTGCCGTACAGCTTTCAAAACAACGGTGCAACGGTGCGCAGAAAAAGTGTTGAAAGAGTCAATAGGAGAAAAATGTCCGGGTTTCTTTTTTTTTTTTTTTTTTGCCTCTAAGATAAGACGAAATCAAATCAACCCGTTCAAGATCGGAATGCGCTGCATGGAATGTTAAACAGAAAGAGGGGGGGAATAAAAGAGAAAAGGGACATAATCGAGCCCTTAAAAAAAAAGGAAGGGGGGGAGGGGTAGGTTTGGGAATCGGACTTATTGAACAACTGAGGAAAAATGTGGAGAGGAAAAAGAGGGGATATGAGAGAGGATGAGAGAAAGATCGTGAGAATAGAGAATGAGAGAGAGAAAAGAGATATTTAGATCGGCTGACACAAAATGAGACTAAGAGACCTATAAATTGGGCAAGAGAAACAAAGAGAAAGATCGATGGAGAAAATGTA
>JAWDGP010004318.1:297500-300000 GCA_033675545.1 Elysia crispata | reverse complement strand
AGCCATCGATCCCACAGCCTGTGATATCTAAAATATTGCTATTGTGGACAGAGACTTATCAATAACTAGTCCCTTGGTGTTCTTATACACATTGCTATTTTAGGTTTTGTTTGTGGCATGAGAATCACATATATAGACACAAACTAAGGTAACAGGTGCTCACACAACAAACTGGGGGCTTTGTACGGCCTAGCTTGGGCGACTCAGGGGATGACAGTTTCTTCACAGAACGATTGGCTATAGAGACGCTGGTCGTGAGTCAATGCTAACGCTAATGATACTTTGTTCAAATCCTAAATATTTGCCTCACATGATTGTGCTTTTGAGAAAAAAAAAATTGACGTGTGAGACACGTACTGGAATTAATATTTTTACTTGCGCCGCTATCCTACCTCAACAGCATCTTCGATAGTATCTAGAGCAGCTGAAGAAAACCGGCACTTTAAAAAAATCTATTGATAATCATATGAGAGAAATTAACTCAGAAGGATAGAATCAGAAACAACAGTACCACCACCACCACCACCACCACAGGACCATCATGATCATGATCATCATCTTCATAAGTTACATTTTCATCAACGGCAAAAACGGCATCATCATCATCCCCATTATTAACATCATCTTCATAAAAAATGGACAGAAAAAATGGGAACAAAAACAAAAACAAGAGCAACATGAACATCATCAACAACAACAACAACAACAACAACATAAACAAGACCCCCACCACCACCATCCCCGACACCAGCACCAGCACCAGCACCACCACCACCACAACAACAACAACAACAACAACAACAACAACAACAACAACAACATCAACAAAAACAAAAACAACAACAAAAACCCCATCAGAAAGAACAAAAGAACCACTCCCTGGTGTAAAAAATCAACGCCATCTTGAGCATCCGGCCCCTGCAGCCAACCGTCTCAAAGCTCTACATCTAAGTGTCGGTCCTTTTCCCCAGAAATGTCATTACACAGGCCGGTGTTAATTAGGTTAATAAAAAAAAGCATAAAACGAAGATGTCAATAAACATTTCATAAAGACGAAGTTAGCGCGCATTGTACCGTAACGTCATTTATTTTTTATTTATTTTTTTTCGCTCTTAAAATGGAATTTCCGTTGACGATTTTGCAAGCGTTAAAAAACACGATGAAGATATACGTTAAAAGTAAACAGGACATAAAAGGAGATTCTTGGTGTCTTATGAAACGCTGAGATAAAATTCTAAAGAACGTCATAAACGCTTGAGCCATATTTTTGCAATGTGTCAGACGAAGTCATTAAATTGAACATTCTTTTTAATAGAAAAGATTTTGCATTACAGAGCCGCTGAGCATGTAAACCTGTTTTGCTGGACAGTTTTTTGTATGTACAGAAATATACATTAGGCATACGACATAACATTTTATTTGCTGCTTCGATCGATACGAGTAAAAATATTAATGATGCATTACACCCGAAACAGAGAGATCGCTTTAATTGGAAGAATAATTTTCTTTTTATCATAATTTATGCATTCTCGACTCAAATTGAGAACAAAACAAAACAAAACTAAAAACCTAAAGAAAATTAATGGCCTGTTCACTTAAGCCACAACAGTCTCTAAAAATAAATTCACTTTTGCGACTTAAGTTTATTTCAGATAATTCTGGATTAATTGTCTCGCCATTACGACTGAAAATTCTCCATCCCAGGCTAAACTACCAGCCTCCGACAGTTCTGTCGGTAGAGCGCTGGGCTAAGGTACAGAAGATCTTGGGTTCGATTTTCGACTGAACCGCTTATCAAGATTGTTCGAGGATCTAAGAGGACTGAGAAGTCACGAAGAACCAGAATTATTTTGCTACAGGCTCAAGTCTCGGTAAACCTCACGATAATAAAACAGGTACAGTGTTAGCGTGTGTTAGATCTGAGCTGACAACTCCTTTTGTACTATGTCACTACTGCGCCATGAGGCTAGAAACATTGAAGTTCGACAGCATACAGTAACTTTCTAAACATGAATGAGAAAACATAATCAACTGTTTAGATAAAGTAACCTCCCCAAGCCCGCTTAAATGTCCTCTTTCCGCAGGTTTTGCATTTTGTACTTCCAATAGTTTTATCTCACCTAAAGTTTTCGAAAAAGACTTTTCAAGAGGCGGCAGCCTTTCGGCCAGCCAGAGATAGGGTTAGTCTAGATCCGACTCCACCGGCCGTACCCAGGATCTCAGTCCGAAACTCTACCTACTGGGCCACCATGTGTGCCATCTCCCACAGTATGGCTTTACTCTCACACTCCAAGTCAACATATTTCGGGAATCTGAGTCTGCTTACAGTCGGATCGGTCAAGGAATAATGAAGCTCAATTTTTTCCTCGAGGCAAACACAATTATCAGCTAAGAATTGATGAAGACCATCCAACTTCACGGCCATGCTATACCACGTTAGCTGCGGTGTCGCGCTGCCCCGGGAGGTGTGGTCACTTCTTGGAGCGCTGCGTACATAAAT
>JAWDGP010004318.1:180000-292500 GCA_033675545.1 Elysia crispata | reverse complement strand
CTTACCGACGCATAGCCACTTGTTTTAAATCAATATTTTATGAATTGTTTATGGCCGCAGAGCAAAAAACTATCTCAAGTGCTTCATAAAGCTTTCACGACCCAAGACAGTTTTACTTTCAAAGGGCGCCGAGAGCTGTGGGTAAAACTCGCTACTTTCTGAATCGGCTCAAACAGGGGATGGGGCTCGGTCTCTGCACGGTTCTCAGATTATTTAGAACCAGCCATGATGTCCCACTTGTCTTGTTATCCCTATTCCACAGGTCTGGTTTTAAGCTCGGCACCGCGGGCATGGTTGAAACAGCTACAATATTGATATACATGTACCTCGCGCTGACACATCATGGGGAGGGGAATAAGAGGCGGGGAGTGGTATGTGCGGAGAAGGAAGGGTGGGAGGGGGGAGGTGGAGGAATTACTTCCCTCTGGTGCACTATCAGGGCGTGGTAAGACCTATTAATGCATCAACAGCATGACGCGTTGGAGCGACAACTCCTCTACCACGAGCCTCAGCATTATTTATGGTTCCTGTCTGCGCTGGTTAGCGACTTTGGAGAAGCCTTCATTGTTTCTGATCGTGCCTAACCTTAACCCATCTGATACCTGGGAAAGACGTTTAACAAAAGAAAGGTGAAATTTGGCCCGTTTTCTCCCCCATTCCACTGAAAGCAGTAATAAATCGTGCACATTGATTTTGTCGAGGTATTTTATTTATTAAGCTCTATTTATATGTATAACATACATTGATTTTTTTTCCCACTCTAGTACGCCAACCAGGCACCTAAAATGATATTTGCAATATGAAACGATTTTTTAAAATTAATGATACATAGCGAGATCTGTATTACGTCCATATTATTCGGTATTAGAACTTTATGATAAAACACACCGTAAAGTATAAAAAATCTGACACTCTCGGCAAGAATGGTAATTTGATATTACTACAGTACTGGAGAATGGAAAACTCATTATCACTGTAAGGACAATCCTTTACACAGTGTTTAGAGTTGTAATGATACAGGACGTTAGGGAAAAAAAACAAACCTGATAATACAAACAGTTAAAGGAAATCCCATGCATACACAATAATTTAATTTGAAAACAGCAAAATGTTTTTTTATTCTCCGAGGTTAAACAAACGAACTACATAGCATAGTCAAGGCGGACATAATGATGATAATCTTAAAATGAATTTCCTAATGTTTTTGGCGTCTTTAAGCTCCTACGAATTTATCAAGACCAGCCTAGATCATTGCAGCGTTACACCAGTGGAAGCCACATCTGTGAGAACCGCTCTACAAGTCTCTCATTGTTTTCTCTAGTTGATATAAAAATCATTTTTCTTTCCTCTATGCCACATCTGTGAGAACCGCTGTAAGTGTCTCATTGTTTTCTCTAGTTGATATAAAAATCATTTTTCTTTCCTCTATGCCACATCTGTGAGAACCGCTCTAAGTCTCTCATTGTTTTCTCCAGTTGATATAAAAATAATTTTTTCTTTCCTCTATGCCACATCTGTGAGAACCGCTCTAAGTGTCTCATTGTTTTCTCTAGTTGATATAAAAATCCTTTTTCTTTCCTCTATGCCACATCTGTGAGAACCGCTGTAAGTGTCTCATTGTTTTCTCTAGTTGATATAAAAATCATTTTTCTTTCCTCTATGCCACATCTGTGAGAACCGCTCTAAGTGTCTCATTGTTTTCTCTAGTTGATATAAAAATCATTTTTCTTTCCTCTATGCCACATCTGTGAGAACCGCTCTAAGTGTCTCATTGTTTTCTCTAGTTGATATAAAAATCATTTTTCTTTCCTCTATGCCACATCTGTGAGAACCGCTGTAAGTGTCTCATTGTTTTCTCTAGTTGATATAAAAATCATTTTTCTTTCCTCTATGCCACATCTGTGAGAACCGCTCTAAGTGTCTCATTGTTTTCTCTAGTTGATATAAAAATTATTTTTCTTTCCTCTATGCCATATCTAGTTGATATAAAAATCATTTTTCTTTCCTCTATGCCACATCTGTGAGAACCGCTCTAAGTCTCTCATTGTTTTCTCCAGTTGATATAAAAATAATTTTTTCTTTCCTCTATGCCAAGGAGTCCCCCTGTCCATGAGTCCTGAGAGAAGCTCAAAGACAACACCATTCTCACTGGCACTACTGTCTTCCATCTGATGATATGATGATTTAAATTATCTCCCTTCCTATGAAACGAAGTTAAGACAAGCAGATCATAATGCACGGACATATCCACCATAAATGGTGACCCCGCGGTTTTCTAGACGATCAGGGCGACTAGTAAAAGACAGGACAATAGTAGGACCCAACAAGACATTCATCATAGAAAACAAACATTTATTCAGGACGGTCATAAGTCCATCAGTAAACCAAGTACACACAATGTAGTTTTATGTAGATGTAACTCAAGTTTTTACTCTTATTTGTGTTTTTATTTTG
Organism: Elysia crispata; assembly: GCA_033675545.1. NCBI lineage: Eukaryota > Metazoa > Mollusca > Gastropoda > Plakobranchidae > Elysia > Elysia crispata. Next base: position 290,046 of record JAWDGP010004318.1, on the reverse strand, counting down.
TGAAAGCTTTTTTTCCCTGTGGTGCGGAGAATGAAACATGATGAAAGCAAGTGGCGTAACTTACCTAGATATAGCAGACTGGAAGTCCGGCCTGAAATAGAAGACTACGGTGTCAAATCCAGGAAACTTTGAGCCACTGCTGGTGTGTTTTCAGCTGCAGTATAAACCACACAGCTACAAAATTAGGCTTGAAACTTCTACGTAATTTCGTCCAATTTGAAATAAACACAATGTAGCCTACTTATTACACGGGTCTAATATCAAATCAAAAGTTTTGCAGGAAATTTGAGCCGTTAAGTTTTCTGTTTCCTCGAACCTTGTTCAATTCTGCAATAACATAAATGAACAATTCTAATTTGTTAATGTTACATGAACTTAAAGACCACAAAGGTTGCTGTCATAAAATTCGCCGCCTGCAGAGAGAATGCGAGACAGTAACGTGTGCAAGATTGGTAAGGATTACAGCAAACTGAGTTCCTTTCTTCTAACAAGACACACCTCGGGTCGGGTGTTTTAATAGCACAATGATTGCTGCTTCTCTCCGTGAGAAACATGATTGAAACGGGATCTATAAGAAGACAGGGAGAGAAAGAGAGAGAGAGAGAGAGAGAGAGAGAGAGAGAGAGAGAGAGAGAGAGAGAGAGAGAGAGAGAGAGAGAGAGAGAGAGAGACAGACAGAGACAGAGGTGGGGAGAAGAGATACGGCTGATACATGGTAATCAGGACTTGGATGGCCATAATACATACAGGAAAATCGTGCTCTAAACTAATTCATCCTTTGAAAGGTAATTTAAAAAACATTAACATTCGGCTCCGCCTGAATTAATCTCCCGTACTCGGGAGTGAATGTACAGAGCAGTCAACGGTTTGGTAGATGAACTGCTCACAGCTGGCAGAGCGGCTCAAACCTCGTCACATGACCTCCACCAGGACAGCCCGACTAAATCTACATAACTGGGACAATCACAGGACGGCGAAGTGCGGACATAGGATTGTAAAACCTAATTCTATCAGCCCGGCGCGGGCCAGGGTTCCACTGAGGTATTCACAAGAGAAGCGAAAATTGTGTCTCTTCGCACAGGTTTAACTGGTTTGAGTGGACAATCGGTGTCCGTTGGAGAGTCTGTTAAGATCGTTAAGACTAATTTTCTTATTCTTAAGTCTGGGGCATTGACTTTAAATGTGAATGATGGGGACTACTAACTTGACTAGTCAGAAAAAAAGAAAGACACCGCTGAGCTGCTTATCAACATAATTATGGCAAGGGCACTGATTTGAATTAGACAACTTGAGTAAAACTAGTAATAATAATAATAATAATAATAATAATAATAATAATAATAATAATAATAATAATAATAATAATAATAATAATAATAAGAAGAAGAAGAAGAAGAAGAAGAAGAACCAGTGAATATTTTAGCAAAAGGGACCACGATATATGTAGAACCTTTTAAAACACCCTGTTTTTGGAAACGTGCTACAATTTTAAACATCAATTTTCTCTTTATTTTTACTGCTTAAGTCACAATGTAAACAAAGATTGTAAATATGAACGTCAGAAGTATTGGCTAAAGGTTACTAAAATCTAGCTCTTTAAAATCAAAACAGTTATGAACTTACAGGTAAGCCTTGGTTGTTTTTATAAATGTCTTTTGGTGATCCCGAAACAAAAATTTTATGAACACTCTAATGACTCACTTAAAGTTTACACAAACTAAAGCAACGGATCTGTCTGTTAAGTAGGCCTACATCCAGCTGAGATCCCTGAAGAAACTCGATAGAGAGTGTTATTGAACTGTGAGATGGGGACAGACTTCACAGACTTCACTAATCTCTACTGGGCCGGGTCTGACTACACCACACTTGTAACGGCCGGCCAGCGCCAGAGACAGCGCAACACTGCAACTGCACCCAGCCGCACGCCGGAAACTGGCGTGTCCTGGGCCAACCTCTGCCCCAAACCTTGAGGCCACACTCAGGCAGACAGCCAGCCAGCAACGGAGAGGGACTGGTCTGGTCGCGCTACACCGCGCTTGGCCTGTGACGCTCAGTGGCGTCTGCTGAGCAAAGAGACGTAAGTCCTCTTGACGCTAGGCTGTCGCCGATAGCGTTCCGAGATTGCGGCGCGGTTTTTTTTTGGTTTTTTTTTTTTGTGCGGTTATTTTTGAAGAATGAAAAGTAATAAACTGTGCTTGAAATTAATTTCCTTACGAGAGTAGATCTGTTTGATTTTAATCTCTATTTAACTTGCAATTAACCGTCTTGCATGATTGGTGGGAGTTAAAAAGTAGGTCAATCGAACTTTGACTGAGGATGGATTAAAGACAAGTTTGTTTGTGACGAGGCCCAAATTTGGTGATCTTGTACTGAGAATGGGTTCAAGTCAGGTTTGGTTGTGGCGAGGCCTAGGTTGGCGAGCGTGTTCTGTCCGAAAATTGCTCAGCGCGATGACACGAGTGGTCGCGTAGGTAGTACCGCCGCCCTCCAATCTGCAGGTTCTCATGTCATGATGTGGCTTGGATCTGAGACCGCGCCTTGTCAATGTCTCTGATCTGAGACCGCGCCTTGTCAATGTCTCTTCGGGGCAACGAAAAAGGTGTACTTTATCAAACAATTTCAGAATGCAAAAATCTGTTTTCTTCATTTCCTTGACGATTTAGAGTCAGTCTCTCTCTCTCTCTCTCTCTCTCTCTCTCTCTCTCTCTCTCTCTCTCTCTCTCTCTCTCTCTCTCTCTCTCTCTCTCTCTCTCTCTCTCTCTCGCGACCAGCCCAATTCAGAGTCACTGAATGACTCACCTTCACTGACTCCAGTGGTCTCTGACCTTTTCCTACACGGCTAACATAATTCTATTATCACGCCTGTTGCCACTTCCACTATTTTTCTCACCAACAACCGATGCCCTCAGAAATCTCTAGCTGTCAGTTCATCATTTACTGCTGGGACAACCTTTTCTCTCTGTCAAAGGTTACCGTTGGATTATTGGACAAAAATTAATAACACGTCATTATTAAAGGGACCACTTAAAGAGAGACTTTCATATACAGCAAATCGGCCTGAAATTGGTTTGCGCCCTCAAAGTTACTATCGTCCTTGTTGAAGCTATTTAAAATACGATATTTCCCTATATTTTCTTTTTTAAGAAATAATTTTTGAAGGAGATGGTAGCACACTAAAATGCTGACTTAATTGGTTTAGTCTTTTCCCATCACTCTATCTTTAGTCAATTTGTGTAACCGTTAGATATGTCTAAGGATTTATGCTACGAGTTGTGTTTCAATATCAGCTGTGAACAGAGCGACTGGTCCAATATGATCAAAAGGCCCATTACACACAGCCATCTTTTCAAGAAATTATTAGCATGAATCAGTATTTCATAAAGACCACAATAAGCAAGATGAACTGTCACACTCAAGGATGGACACTCTCCTAACTGTTTAGGACTTCAAGCGGCCAAGTCAGATGATGCACTCTCTCCAGTGGCTTGGAATACACAGACAAGAGTCCAGTAACAGGCACCTGGCCAGTTGTTATCTGGTCCCTACCGACTGAGCCACGAGCCATGTGTGAGTTACAGGTTTGAGCAGCAGTAAATGCAATCACAGACTTGCATTTTTTCTATTCTCTATTGGTTAAATATCCAGAGGAAAAAAAGATAAAAAGAAAAAAAAACCCAAAGATTTAATATAATGCACCTCACAGGATGCACAAAATACATAAAAAACTGCGAAGAAAGAAACAGACGAAGAGGAAAGTACAAGAAGTGAGAACATCATCATAGCAGAGCTACTAGCAATCAAACTAAAACATGGAAAACAACAAAACAACATATCAAGGAGCAACATAATTAACAAAACAACATATCAAGGAGCAACATAATTAACAAAACAACATATCAAGGAGCAACATAATTAACAAAACAACATATCAAGGAGCAACATAATTAACAAAACAACATATCAAGGAGCAACATAATTAACAAAACAACATATCAAGGAGCAACATAATGAACAAAACAACATATCAAGGAGCAACATAATGAACAAAACAACATATCAAGGAGGAACATAATGAACAAAACAACATATCAAGGAGCAACATAATTAACAAAACAACATATCAAGGAGCAACATAATTAACAAAACAACATATCAAGGAGCAACATAATTAACAAAACAACATATCAAGGAGCAACATAATTAACCATAATGAACAAAACAACAGGTACCGGTACAGGACAGCAGAGGGATTGACTCATAATAAACAATCGAACTTGTGGCATTAATTTTTAATCAAGTGTCCAGAAATAACCACGGTTACTAACACCGTATTTTGCGCACATCAATAAGAAACAGAAAACAACAACAACAACAACAACAACAACAACAACAACAACAACAACAACAACAACAAAAACACCAGCAGCAACGACAAAAGCATCGAAATGAGCAAACGCAACTTAAAATTCAACAAAAGCTAACTGAAAACACGGGAACCTGCGACACATAAAGAGCGGCCAGGACACAACGCCTTCATTCTCTCGAGAATAAGAGGAAAAACAATCTTGAGATCGAGACAGCGCGAACCGAAGAAATCACACACAGATTCAAAACGAAGACAGATTGACAGAATCCCATAGCTACTCACGTTCCTCAGCCGTTTATCATACTCCGCCTTAAGCTGGTCGGACCTGAGGAAGAAATGTGATATGATTGTTATACTCGTCATCCTTATCATCATCTTCAACATCAACAACTTAAATCATCATCATCATCATCAATATACCTTATCACTATTCATTACTACAATTCAGGATCAATCAAATATTATAAGCTGAATCGGTCTATCGGAGCGACTGGAAAAACGAATAAAAAGTAGATAGAATCTAATTCATTGTAAGCAATATTATTTTTTTTTTATTTAAGGCGCTTCAAAAACATGACATACGTGCAAAGAGATAAGAATGAGAACACTGTCGCAGAAATGTTTCAAACTACTACCTTTTTGTACTTCTTTCTTTCTCCCTCTCTCTATCTTTAGTCACCCACTCACTCTCGTTGCCTCTAGAGGCTCTTAGAGCCTGTGAACAATATAAGTTTTGTAGGAATGAGTGTGTGTGTATGTGTGTGCATTGTTTTTTTTTAAAGTTAGTGTTAAAGGTCAGGAAAGAATCTACAGTTTTTTGACATGATTGTAATGAAAGGTGATATCAAATCTCGCCACTCTCACCCAGTAAAACAGAGATCTCTAACGATAGTTTTTCAGTTTACTTATCGGCTGAAACAGGTAAAAGAATAAGCATGCAGTTTCTTGATACTTTCAGCTGTTTAGAAACGTCTCATAAGAAATATTCTCCTTGTAAATAGCAGATCTTTCTCAGATAGAAAAATTTGATATCTAACCGTGCGTTTAGGATTTATGTTATAGGTACCCATATTTCTTGTTTAATTGAAAACAGTCATCTTTTTTTTTTACATATACCTAAGAATAGGATATATTCAGTGATTTGGGGGAGAGGGGTGTTCCTCCAGAAATTATCTCTGTCTTTTCTTCGTTGAGCTTCATTTTGCAACAAGACATCCAGGCTGAAATGTATGTTTAGCCAAGTTAATATGCAATAATAATCTTCAACCCTCGAAAAACTTGCAGCGAATGTAATCAACGTAGGGCAGATAATTCAAACCGTGTTTATTTAGAACAAGGGAAGGGGTTAGGAATTCAGAGAAAACAGGGCAGGACACAACACAGAACTTTGAGGGACACCGGCTAAGGGCGGCAAGGGCGCTTTTCTCGAACTGGATCAAGGAATCCACATTTGGGTTGATGTGAAATGCGATCAGATTATCGACATCCGGTTCACAGAGCTCTTCCACAATCTAATCTATTCCCTGGTGGCTTCCAGAGTTGTAAATCACAGCCGGTGTGCGGTGCTTGAGACATGGCTGATCAGAACAGGACAAAGCTTGTGATGGGGCCACCTTGTTCTAGACACATCATAGCTGATCAGAACAGGACAAAGCTTGTGATGGGGCCACCTTGTTCTAGACACATCATAGCTGATCAGAACAGGACAAAGCTTGTGATGGGGCCACCTTGTTCTAGACACATCATAGCTGATCAGAACAGGACAAAGCTTGTGATGGGGCCACCTTGTTCTAGACACATCATAGCTGATCAGAACAGGACAAAGCTTGTGATGGGGCCACCTTGTTCTAGACACATCATAGCTGATCAGAACAGGACAAAGCTTGTGATGGGGCCACCTTGTTCTAGACACATCATAGCTGATCAGAACAGGACAAAGCTTGTGATGGGGCCACCTTGTTCTAGACACATCATAGCTGATCAGAACAGGACAAAGCTTGTGATGGGGCCACCTTGTTCTAGACACATCATAGCTGATCAGAACAGGACAAAGCTTGTGATGGGGCCACCTTGTTCTAGACACATCATAGCTGATCAGAACAGGACAAAGCTTGTGATGGGGCCACCTTGTTCTAGACATAGCTGATCAGAACAGGACAAAGCTTGTGATGGGGCCACCTTGTTCTAGACACATCATAGCTGATCAGAACAGGACAAAGCTTGTGATGGGGCCACCTTGTTCTAGACACATCATAGCTGATCAGAACAGGACAAAGCTTGTGATGGGGCCACCTTGTTCTAGACATAGCTGATCAGAACAGGACAAAGCTTGTGATGGGGCCACCTTGTTCTAGACATAGCTGATCAGAACAGGACAAAGCTTGTGATGGGGCCACCTTGTTCTAGACACATCATAGCTGATCAGAACAGGACAAAGCTTGTGATGGGGCCACCTTGTTCTAGACACATCATAGCTGATCAGAACAGGACAAAGCTTGTGATGGGGCCACCTTGTTCTAGACACATCATAGCTGATCAGAACAGGACAAAGCTTGTGATGGGGCCACCTTGTTCTTGAGACATGGCTGATCAGAACAGGACAAAGCTTGTGATGGGGCCACCTTGTTCTAGACACATCATAGCTGATCAGAACAGGACAAAGCTTGTGATGGGGCCACCTTGTTCTAGACACATCATAGCTGATCAGAACAGGACAAAGCTTGTGATGGGGCCACCTTGTTCTAGACATAGCTGATCAGAACAGGACAAAGCTTGTGATGGGGCCACCTTGTTCTAGACACATCATCGTTTCTCCGGTCTGTTGTGGCTTGAGCCCCAACTGTTTCCGTCGGACCTCGGGGTGTGAGAAGCGGTCAACTCCCGCTGGGAGTCAGCCGGACGATCTCCGCAACACCAGCCAAACCGGACAATGATGGTCAAGCCGCTGACCAACCCAATAGCCCTTCATAGACGTGCGAGAATGTGTGGAATGCTGGGTTTTCGAACAGAGCGACCTTTGAACTTTGTTGAGACAAATCAAGTCCTATCTGCACAGATACTCTCATGTCCTCGTGTGGTCTACATCTAAAAACAGACCCTGTCAAAATATGGATTGATCCAAGGCAGTTATTTGCAAGGAGGACTTAAACGATATTATGACACATAGCACTCCAATGGCTGTAAGAACGTTAACCATGGATTGAAAGAATATCAACAGTCACGCTGAGCGACACGCTGGGCTACTGATAACATGCAAGTCAGAGTCGGCCAAACAGCTAGATCGAGCTCCACCTGATAAAACCATCTGTTAACTTGATCTGCGACATTCTTGAAATATTATGTGTTCATAAACTTTAAAACTGGAGCGTTGGAGAAATCCTGTAAGACGCCCTGTATAGTCACTAGTCATGGTGACCAGGTAACAACGCACAAAACACCCTACGTCATCGAAAAACAATAATTCTGGGAACTTCAGGCCTTAAACCACAATGAATTTATTCTCAGAAATGCGTTCTTTAGGAGGAAATAGTGTGACGTCATCGCTCATTCTAACCAACCTAAGCACGTTCGCACCCAGTTTTCTTCGCCGTCACTATCATTTCTAACATGCAGGAAGTTCGCTTCTCACTACAGCAAAATGTCTTCCATTTAGAACAAGATTCTTCTTACCGCTCTTATTCTCAGTTTATGACAACTTTACTCTTCAGGAAGGGAAATATTGTTTAATTAGAAACAACATATATATATACAAATCATATTAATTAAAATCCTCGGGGAGCGAATCCCGTTAGTGCGGGTCAACACATAAAGGGGGGTGGGGGACTTTGGTAGGTTATACAAAAAATACCCCTTCAGCTTTTTACATATAATACGTGAAATATCTGGAAACACAGCACCATCTTTGACGTTTGCATTCAAGTGCGCCAAAAAAAAGAACAAAATAAATAAGTAAGAAAAACAAAGTAGGGGAATACCATAAAAGACTTGAAAAAGAAGACACAGCTTGAAAAAAAGTAACAAAGCTCAATTATATAAGTCAAAGCCATAAACTTTAATACATTACAGGCTTCTAACAACAAGGGTAATTGGAAGGAAAGTAATAGCCTTTAAAAGGAGACGTAAACATCGCAAAAGCCATCCTGTTACTTGAAAAAAAGTTACTCGTCAACTTTTCCTTCTCAGTGCTTCTGAGGACATTTTGAACAAACTCAAAATATCAATTTATCCGAAACTGCCACCATGATCAAAGTTTGTGTTAACCTCAGCCTTAACTCTATCGCTCTCGTTCTGTCTTTTTTCTTCTTCTTGCTCCTCCTCCTCTCTTGTTCCCCATCTTTATATATCTTTCTCTGCAACTCCCTCTCTCTCATTATTTTTTGAAAAAGCTTTCGCCATTAGCTCTATTATTCAAACAGTTGAGTGTGTGTGACAACCTGGCTGTATCTCTTTCCTGTTGAACCGGGCCCAAAGCTCGTATTTAACTATCCGGCAAGCATTGTGTTCCCGACTAGCTGTATTACATGCTCGAACGTCAAACCGCCTCAGTCATTCTTGATCAACATGTGGATCAGCGAATCGAACTGTTGAATATACAACAAACACTGCAAATTTCCAACATCGGTTGTCATCAATGATTGCGTGATAAATGAAGAGCGGTATAACAACTATAGTATGAGTCATCTTCTTAAAGCAACTCTTAGCCCAATCGGCTGTTCCCACCATTGGCCAAGGAAACACAAGATTCCAGGTTTTAGTCTTAAAATATTTTTTGTTCCCAGCAACCGCGCCGATGAAGACAGTCTTGACTTTCATCCCCCCGAGGCGCCAGATTCCTCACCCTCAGCCTCTACCCGGACCTGGCCGTCAAATGGTCGAGTGGTCGAGTGGTCAAGTGGTGCCTGGTCTCAAGCCTAGAGCAATAACTAGCACTCTCTGCTAGAGTCAGGTGATAGTTAGAGACCTACCGCTCTCATTCGTGGAGAAAAACACTTCTTTTGCCAAAATTAAGTAAGTGTACATAACAGTGGGAAGCATGAAGTGTGTAAAAAGGGATGACGTAGAGAGAGAGAGAGAGAGAGAGAGAGAGAGAGAGAGAGAGAGAGAGAGAGAGAGAGGGGGGGGGGGAGGGGAGTTACCAGAGAAAATAGTATATCATGGCTAATGGTAGTCTCGATCAATAGAAACCAATTATAGACATGAATTATTTTTGACACTGTTATCTAAAAAGAAATCTTTCAACATCATTTTGTTTTATTTTAGGAAAAAAGTATTAAGCTAGATCACCGATAATCTATCTGCTATGAATTATAATTTTTGGATGGAACAACTAAACCCCTAGATATAAAAAAAAAGTAGTTGACAACACAAGGGAACAAGACTAAAGACCCACCATTGCTGGACCGCCAAGCTTTTCGTTTTGTTTTTCGGTTTCTACCGACCTTATAAATCCCCTGTTACTTGCTTTCTTCTTTCCCTTTTCTTCAGTGTGTATATTTGTATTTGGTGTGAATTTCTCTCTCTCTCTCTCTCTCTCTCTCTCTCTCTCTCTCTCTCTCTCTCTCTCTCTCTCTCTCTCTCCCTCTCTCTCTCTCTCTCTCTCTCTCTCCCTCTCTCTCTCTTTCTCCCTCTCTCTCTCTCTTTCTCTCTCTCTCCCTCCATCCCTCCCTCCCTACTTGCGCCGTGTGCGCTGCCGCCACTCTCTAGTCGCTGGACCTTGTCACGGGAGAACTCCTTGTGTTTGCTTACACTCCAGTCAGAAGGCGAGTGTCACTGTGACCCTGCTCAAGGTCACACTAACTCAAAGGACATAATGGAGCAGCTATATTTATATATTATATTCACAAAATGTGACAGTCTTGCCAGTAGCAACTGTTCTGAATGTAACGAGAATATAGAGAGGTATGGCTCAAAATTTGTTTACAATAAAAACTTACAGTAACAGTAAATGGAGTGCACAAACAAACTTGTTACAATATTATGGTGGCCACAAGAGATGCAGAGGTTGACAAATAACCTTTTGCCTCTCGTGCCTTGGATTTAGGCTCAATCTTCAAACTGAGACATTAAACTAAGTTTATTTTTTATTTTTTACAAAATTCAAAGTTAACTGATAGCAGTCTTGTAAATTTCTTTCAGATACACCTCAGGTACTTTAGAAAGATTTCAACACAGTATAGTTACCACCAAACATCTTGAAATAATTACGGTTTTTTTCAGCTCACATGAGACACAGAATAAATGGACAGATTGTTCTTAAGTTATACAAAGTCATGACAATATTGTCTGCTATAATTCGTCCACAACTGTGAAAAAAATGGATGTCTTCTTCACTTCCTCCAGATTAAAAAAAAAATCAAAATGACTCATGATGTTTAAGGCTAGACGAATAAGGTTTGCACCCGAGAACCAAGTCTCTGGCATGTGCAAGACGGATCCTGTAGCTAGTGGGCGTCAGTGATTTGGCCTCGAGGCGTATCCCAAACACCGTCTATGTCAGCCTACAATCACGAAATAATTTTATACGTCAGCTACCGGAAACACAAACCTAATATACAGTTTCCTCAATTAAGGAAGAAAGCGAATCGAACGGGAAGATAAAAGATTACATTCGAAATGACTTTTTAAAATATGTGTATTTTTAAATCTGTCTGTTTTTTCTATTTCTTCAGAAACTATGGCAAACCACGGATTGGCAGGGGGAAAAAAAGGTGCTCTGCCCATTCAATAGACATTTTATTCCATTCCACTTGTCTAATTCGGATGATGTTCATTGCTTTGTTTTTTAAACTTTACACAAAATCCGCTTCAAGCTTAGCTGTATTAAAAGGTGAATATCAAAAATTGAGTTTTGTCCAAAAATAGAACAAACTTCAAATCAAACCCCTCAGTCTAAAAATACTAGGGTGCTTGATTCGTGAACTTATATTTTGGTTTGGCCTAATCTTTTGAAGATGTCCTCGCAAATACTTTTGAAAAGCGCGGGCGACATAATAGAGATATAAACTCAGAGAGAACTGATTTAAGCAGGGCTTCACCAGAGAAGCAGAACTGTTGGTGAAGTTAAGGCGGAGAGCCGTCCATAAAAACAAGCGCCATTTCAAAGCCAATTGGCAAACTGGCGTTGCTAAAATTGGACAAGGTAAAAGAATGGCGCGACGGCAAAACAAATGAAAGTTTTCTTAAGTGTCATCGGATTCCAAGAACAAGCTTTTGAACTCAATCCGTGTGGATTCACACAAAATATAATAAAAACAAGAAAAATGACCCCCCTAGCCCCGCCTATCAAAAACAAAAAAAGAAGAAGAAAGAAAAGAAAAAAGAAATAGAGATAAAAAGCAGAAGAAAACCAGGGAACGTCTTCAAAGATGTAGATATCTACATGAATGCATGCTTTTCCCAATGAGCCAACTTTCATTACCGGTAATTTCGACACCAGAACGATCTTATTACGAGTTAAACTTTTGAAGAATCTTGTTAAGTAGCTGTGAATGCTCCACAAAGCTCACGGTCCCTCCGGTGTTAGGAGATGCCCCCACTCAAATTACATGAAGGACTGGTGGAGAGAGGCGTACATTGAAGCCGAGCCGCCCAGAATGAGGATCCTCCGTGCCGCGGCCCGCCACAGGACGGTCCTTGGCTGACATAAGCCCAGATAACAGAAGGCAGAGCGTCCTTAGCAACCAAATCACGCGAGGAACCAAGCTGAACTAGGCAGGAGTCATCAGGAGTTACGTCACAATCTTCCCCTCTCGACCAAGGGACTGGTTTAAGGTTCTCTTCCTCCTGGCGCTGATCACGGCTGGACAGATAACCAACACCAGTGCTTCAGGGAAAGGCTAGCTTAGAGCGTTAATGATCGTCAAAAAAGTTTTAACTCGACAGGCAATCCATGGATCTCCATCATTGAAAACTCCCAACCTAAAATGCTTTCTTTCAGTTTTTGCTCTTGAATTGTCTGGTCATTTCTTTTTTCCTCTATTAATCCTCCTCGAAATCCTTATCTTCCTCTTAGGTCTAACACAAATTCCCCTCCTTTTCTACAATCCCATGTCCCCTTCTCTTTCGTCTCCTCCTTCTCGTTATCCTCCTTCATGCTCCTCTTCCTCGCCTTCCTCTCTTTCGTCTCCTCCTTCTCGTTATCCTCCTTCATGCTCCTCTTCCTCGCCTTCCTCTCTTTCGTCTCCTCCTTCTCGTTATCCTCCTTCATGCTCCTCTCCCTCGCCTTCCTCTCTTTTGCTTTTTCTTAAAGTGCAAGATATTTATACAGCATTAATGTGGTAGACTATCTTTTAAATATTTTGAGGTACCACATGATCAGCGACACTTGTGAAGTAAGTCTAGCAATGCTATGATTTCCAAGTCACCAAAATCTTCCCTGACAGCGGGAGATCTGCGGCCCGTACTCTTCAGAAGTTTATGAAATTCCCCCTGTGATGTCCGCACATGACCTGTCCAGATCTCATCGACGTATAGAGCAGAGTAACATGGAGGCCAGAAGAAGCAGTACATGCCTGGGTGTTGCCGAGCCTGGTCTCTGGTGGTCCTGGTGTCCCTCCGATATCCGATAAGCCCCTGCTAGCGGCAGGCCAATGTTTGCCCTAGGGATGTGACCGGGCTTAAGATGTTTCCCTATAAATAATTTTAACAGTTTATATCTGCCAGGTATCATGGCTGGACCTTCTCCCTCAGCCTGGAGGGGCGGGGAGGGGCAGGGAGGAGAACGCCATATCTCGGCCTGACCTTGATGTGGGAAATGGCCTGGAACCAAGGTTGCGTAACTGTCAGAATCTAGATAGTTTCCTCCCTGTGAACGAGATCTGTACACTCCAGCTTTAAAGTTCAATAGGTTCTAAAGATGGCCGCTGAGGTATAGAAATGTATAACACGATACATGCCAGTTCGGATCGTGGAATTCTGGGATTATTATATTGGTTTGACAGAATAATCTCTTGTCAAAATCTGGCATATTAAGAAGGGGGAGGGCTCAAATTGTTTAAGATATTTATGGGATTAGATAAGGGGGGCGGGGAGTGGCAGTAGCAGAAACTGATAATACTACACAGTTATGCGGCAACATGGAAACGTATGGCTTCAAAGATCGAAATAGGAATGCCAATAGTTTAGTGATTTATTCCTTATTGTTTTTCATGTGAAAAAGTTCGTTAAGATTAAGCTTTTATGCACGTTTCCTAACTTTAAACAATACACGGAAGTTAAGAGAATGCGGTGAGGGGAGACAGACACGTAAGCGAAGAGAAAGACAGAGAGAGGCAGATATGAGGTATAAAAACAGACTTTAAGCCATACTTCAGCTGATAGGAAGGAGTGAGAGCGAATGAAATATTCAATAACAAATGTCTTAAACAGAGTTTATGTTACAGAATTCTTAGCAGACAAGTGAAACGATCACCATTTTGTCGTTTTCATTTCACAAATGTCGTTATTCTGCGTGACGCTGATGCTTTGATCCGATAATCCGCTCACATAAGAAATAATTAAATTAAAACTTTAATTCCCATCTTCCTTTGTGAATGTTTGAGACCTTAACATAAGTGTGAAGTCAACATATTGAGATTAGACATTTAGCGCTATAGACTCCAAAGATCGAACGCCATGAAAAAACTTAATAGAGTCGAGCCAAATACTCAACGCAGGCCCTTAAGGTTGAGACCCCGCTATCTGTATAGACCCCAGTGAGTCACTGAAAACTTCCCAGGTGGAGTCTCTTGTATCAATGTAAACCCGAGTTAGGATCGGTACCCATGTAGACCCAATTTCGACATCCGGATATCATTTAGAGACACAGATTTTGGAGCAGGAAAATCACACACACATAACCTCCTCCCCTTTGCGCCATCAGCATGAGCTCAACGCTAGAAACCTTACACGGCCGTAGCAACACAGCAGGTCCCTTCAAGTTGAGACCCATATCATTGAAGATTCCACAGTTTGAGACCTTACCGTAATCTTATATCGATAGTTTGGTCCCACCTATCGTAGTTGACTTCATAGCTTAAATCCCAAATCGCACAGTCGATGGAGAATATTGAGAACCACCGATCATAGATACCACAGGATGGGACCTAGCTGGAGCCGACTGGCTGAGACCTAACTGGTGCGGTAATTCAAGGATGAGACCCCACTATCACTAGAAAATGTTCAGACCAAGAGCACACTGTCACAGAAGACGCCATCATTGTAGTTTGAACAGTTAAAAACCCAAAAGTCGCTGAAGGCAGAACAGAATGAGACCTTACTGGTATCGCGGGCTTAGCATTCCAAGGGGAGATAATAAACCTGACCTCGGTGACCTCGACAGGGGCATTAATAATGAAGCCAGTCCAGTTTGTGCGGACACATAGTTGAGTTACTCTGTACATCCCTGGCAAGGAATGATTGCACATACGGAACTCTTCCGCCCTGGTCGCGCGGACTTTGGAGTAAGTCCGGACACAGAGACACTGGGGAATGCTTGAGCTAGATCTAAGCTCTCTGGCTGAGTTAAGAGAAGAAAAAAACTCAAGACTCTAGTGATAAGGGCGAATCAGGAGATGACGGAGTAACAATGTCGTCTTACAAGGCACTCCTATATCTAAATAATAATAATAATAATATTAATAATAATAATAATAATAATAATAATAATAATAATAATAATAATAATAATAATAATAATAATAATAATAATAATAACAATAATAATAATAACAACAACAACAACAATAACAATAATAATAATAATAATAATAATAATAATAATGATGATGATGATGATGATGATGGTGATGATGATGATGATGATAATAATAATAATAATAATAATAATAATAATAATAATAATAATAATAATAATGGTAATCTCAGGCTTTTCGCATATGGAATTGAAACCCCCGTCGAAGATGGTCGAAACTGGGCAGATGAAGCCACGAACTCAACTACCGACAGTGTGAGGCTCGAAATACGGAAAGCGGCTATGTGGATCTATAGGTCGATGCTCTGACACCACAGCCACCAGCGCTCCTTTTATCAAAAGATACGTCTTTTGTCTAAACATAATGTTACATAATTCTTTTATTTTCCACCAGAGTACGGCTTGATTTCACTAATACCAGAAGATATGGAGTGTATACAACTTAAATTTCATAGAGCTTTTCAAGGCCAACAGAAGGGCTTATGTCTATTACAAGAAAAAATGTTAAAAATCTTAGGTTACCTTTGATTCTGGAATGTTTTGAACATCCCTTACAAGCTAGAAATGCTCTCAGATCAGTAGGTCAATCATTCCAGCTTTGTAATGTTTTTATTGGACGGAATTTGTTTAAAAAAAAATTACATACCTAGTTAGATAGTAGCAAGGGAGTAAACATAGCTAGAGGATCGCAAAAAATAAGAGACAGTAGGAGCCCAATTGGAAGTGAGTCAGGAGAGAGAAACGGCGACTACATTGCCCACAGCAATCGCGACAAGTAGACAAGAGGCCTTGGTTCTACTAACACATTCTACCACAAGGCGGCGCTAGTGTGACTAATATTAAGAACATTGTTACAGTAGTGTACACACTGTCACACATGCGTGCTAGTTTACACATTGTCACACATGCGTGCTAGTGGACACATTGTCACAAATGCGTGCTAGTATACACATTGTCACACTAGTGTGCTGGTGTACACATCGTCACACATGTGTGCTAGTGTACACATCGTCACACATGTGTGCTAGTGTACACATCGCCACACATACGTGCTAGAGTACACATTGTCACACATGTGTGCTAGTGTACACATTGTTACACATGTGTGCTAGTGTGCACATTGTTACACATGTGTGCTAGTGTACACATTGTTACACATGTGTGATAGTGTACACATTGTCACACATTTGTGCTAGCGTACACATTGTTACACATGTGTGCTAGTGTACACATTGTCACACATGTGTGCTAGTGTACACATTGTCACACATGTGTGCTAGTGTACACATTGTCACACATGTGTGCTAGTGTACACATTGTCACACATGTGTGCTAGTGTACACATTGTCACACATGTGTGCTAGTGTACACATTGTTACACATGTGTGCTGGTGTACACATTGTTACACATGTGTGCTGGTGTACACATTGTCACACATGTGTGCTGGTGTACACATTGTCACACATGTGTGCTAGTGTATACATTGTTACACATGTGTGCTAGTGTACACATTGTTACACATGCGTGTACTCACTCAGCGATCGCCCTCTGAGACAGATCCTCCAGGTCGGACGGGTTGAACAGGTGAGTGTCAGTCAGGCAGAACGTGCTCTTACACGCCTTCAGAAACACGTTGATGTTATCCTGGTGGGGGGAGGAGAAAGTCTCGTCAGACACACAGGTAAACTATCATGTCAAAACTCGGTTCTTTAGACAAAAACAATTATTTTCTTAGTACAGATCACAATAAGGTATTCAAGTAATAAAAAGACACGTTTTAACGGGACCATGTCTACCTTGATTATGCGGCAATCTTATTGTCTCAATAACTATTGCACTCAGTCAGAAAATAGTCACTATGTCTGGGCCTAGAATATAAGCAGCTGCGATTCCCTGATCTATACGTAAAAGGCTAGTCGCCTCTAGAATGGGAAGATTTTAAAGCAACAAAAAACAATAACAGAACACGGAGGTAATATTTGAAATCAGCAACTGTTACAATGTGTAAGAACCAGCAACTGTTACAATGTGTAAGAACCAGCAACTGTTACAACGTGTAAGAATCAGCAACTGTTGCAATGTGTAAGAATCAGCAACTGTTACAATGTGTAAGAATCAGCAACTGTTACAATGTGTAAGAACCAGCAACTGTTACAATGTGTAAGAATCAGCAACTGTTACAATGTGTAAGAACCAGCAACTGTTACAATGTGTAAGAATCAGCAACTGTTACAATGTGTAAGAACCAGCAACTGTTACAATGTGTAAGAATCAGCAACTGTTACAATGTGTAAGAATCAGCAACTGTTACAATGTGTAAGGACACGCCTCAACTCTCTAGGCGAGTGGACCAACTGCCCTGAGCCAGGCACAACCAAAGTTGGACACAAATATCTCAACACGTGGTAGCTTTCGTCTGATGTCGGATCTGTCGGCGCTGTCTGCCGCTTTCAATGTTAGTCCTGGCCTGACGTCTGCTGGGGTTGCACTCTGGACATGTCGGTGGTTGTTGGTTTGGGACAAGGCTCTTACGCCAGGCTGTTTGAGGTTCGTGCACTTAGTTTGTTTACAAGTCGCAGGGCACAGTAATGCCGTCAAGGAAAGATATCAAGTCTAGAGGCCCAGGACGCAGGGAGAGGAGAGGGTTTATACATGTATAGCACGACGAGTGTGGCGTCTACATCAGTTCATAACGTAAGAGCTGCCAACTGCACAAAGACACAAACCTAAAGCTGATTGCGATTCAAGTAACGGTGGGGAATCTTATATAGGCTGGAACAAAACATTGAGGATTGAGAATCTGCATGGCGATGTATTCATTTTGCTTAAAATCACCTGACCATTATTCCTTAGAACTTGAGTAAAATGGTCTGTTTATTAATCATACGGAGTGGCTGGTAAAATACTCCTACAGACCCAGGTTATCCAAATAAGACAAAAGACTTTTCAAATGTTTCTCTTTCTTATTTTTTTTTTCTTGCTATGTATCGTCGATATTTATTACAATCTATGAAAGGGTAGTGGTTCGAGCAAAATAACTACATTTCAACTTATTAGCATATTCTTGTGTACGATAGTTTTACTATCATGGCAGCAACAGAAGCACTTCTACTGCTTCTACTACTACTACTACTACTACTACTACTACTACTACTACTACTACTACTACTACTACTACTACTACTACTACTACTACTACTACTACTGCTACTGCTACTGCTACTGCTGCTGCTGCTGCTGCTGCTGCTGCTGCTGCTGCTGCTTCTACTACTACCACTACCACCACCACCACCACCACCACCACCACTATAACTACTGCTACTGCTACTACTGCTGCTGCTGCTGCTGCTTCTACTACTACTACTACTACTACTACTACTACTACTACTACCATCACCACCACCACTAGTACTACTATTACTATTACTACTACTACTACTACTACTACTACTACTACTACTACTACTACTACTACTGCTACTACTACTACTGCTGCTGCTGCCACTACCACCACTACCACCATCACCACCACCACTATAACTACTACTACTGCTACTACTGCTGCTGCTGCTGCTACTGCTGCTACTACTACTACTACTACTACTACTACTACTACTACTACTACTACTACTACTACTACTACTACTACTACTACTACTACTCATCCTCCTCCTCCTCCTCCTACTACTACTACTACTACTACTACTACTACTACTACTCCTCCTACTCCTCCTACTCCTCCTACTCCTACTCCTACTCCTACTACTACTACTACTACTACTACTACTACTACTACTACTACTACTACTACTACTACCACCACCACCACCACCACTACAACAGTACTACTGCTACTACCACTACTGCTAATATTACTACTATTACTACTACTACTACTACTACTACTACTACTACTACTACTACTACTACTACTACTACTACTACTACTACTACTACCACTACTACTACTACCACCACCACCACCACCACCACTACAACATTACTACTGCTACTATCACTACTGCTAATATTACTACTACTACTACTACTACTACTACTACTACTACTACTACTACTACTACTACTACTACTACTACTACCACCACCACCACTACAACATTACTACTGCTACTACCACTACTGCTAATATTACTACTACTACTACTACTACTACTACTACTACTACTACTACTACTACTACTACTACTACTACTACTACTACTACTACTACTACTACTACTACTACTACTACTACTACTACTACTACTACTACTACTTATAATAAAAGATATTCGTATTGGCAAATAATCGCGTCTGATGATACAGGGGACGCAACTTCAGAAAATAAAATAATAACTAAGGTGTATATAACTTGTGCCCCTTGATTCAATCAGCTCAAAGAGTCGTTTGAACCATTTGATTCTGATTTATAGCGTTATACTACTTTTTTTAGCTTACACTTCTCTTCAGTTTGAAGAAAAACTTTAAAAAATCAACAATATTAAAAAAAATGATTTAAGAAAAATAATATAAATATCTCACGTTTTTCTATAACTACTTTGGAAATAAAATACTTAATCTAAACCAGGAGAAGCATATAGAGAGGCATGTAGCAGATGGTCACAGAATTCTCTCACCAGTCCAGCCAGAGGGGTTGGGAGTTTGTTGATCCTCCTGATGGTCCCTGGGCGGAGACTGTTCAGCAGCCTGGTGGTGAAAAACGGTTAAACATTACAGCATCACCGCTGGACAGGTCATTCAGGAGGCTTGGTTCAACCCACGGATGAGGATGTGTGTGAGGGGTGGGGTGGGGGGTCTGGTTCTGAACACCATCACTAGATTAATCAAAATACGAATTAAATCTCTTCGGCTTACCATACATTAAGACAGGAAAATAGCAAACTATGATAGGTGAGATTTGATTCTTAAACAAGAGGTCACTTGTCTCGGCTTGGTGATCATCACAGCCAGAGAATCGCCGCAGAGATTGGAGCTGTATAAAAGTTACAGTACCCATGTTTCAGGTTTACGATGATCGTTAAGATAAAGATAACCCACTAAAAATGGCTGGCTGTGGCAGAATCATTTCGAGCATGTGGAGAGGTGAATGTCGTGAAATGGGCAGACTATATCAAACACCACAGTAAAGAGACCAATTGATTAACGACAACAAGATCAGTGCTTTGCCCTCACGACTCAGGAAAAACCGTTAACAATTCCAAGCCAATGTGTAAAACCAATAACGAAGATATGGTGAGTTTAAGGTTGGGAAAGAGAGGTTCGCTGGTTTGAGCTGCGATTTTGCCCGTGTTCTTTTGTTTGTGAGCACAGATGTGTCTGTTTGCGTGTCTCTTTCTGACGCCTCTTTCGCACTTTGCTTATTCCTCTCTCCATTCCAGTCCCCTCTACAAACCTCCCTCCTTCCAACCCCTGTTTTAAATTCACAACCATTAATTTCACAAGGATCAATTCTTGCGTGTTCATTAATCCGAACCTAGCTGTACTACCCATATTGAGAGATTCTAATACCAACTGGGTTAACCATGATGTGGAAGCTCTGAGGAATCCGAGAGTGGGGTTCATTTTCTCCGCTTCAGTATTGCTATGAATGTATTTCCCACATTATAGCGACTAGGTGGTTGGTAATCATATCAATGAAACCCATATCATTTGTTTTATATTTCTAAAGAAAATGGTGTCAAGTTACTTATAGCTTCCTTGGTAGTATTAATTTATTTTATTTATTTATTTATTTATTAAATCACTTGATAAACAAAAATTGGATTGGGCTGCCTCTTTTAGGTTTAAATTTAGTCTGAAGCAAACGCACCTTGATTATTGCCACAACTTTCGTGGAGGATAATTCTCTGGTAGAAGAAAAACCTCTCGTAATTTTGGGCAAGTAAAAAGTTTCGATGTGGATCTTAATCCTCTGACTCTCTTTACAAGTTGAAGCTTTTCATTTGAAAGGAATTGATATTTTCATTTGATGGTTTAGAAAACTCTTAGATATCTGGGAAGATTGTGATATTTTATCCGATTTCCAGGTGACGATTATCTTCAACCAAGACATCTCACACAGCGCGCACATCCATTCTTTTGCGTGTTTGTTTCATGAATGTGTTTGTGGGGATTCATCACTTGCAGCTGCCTTCACTTTTTTCAGTCTCACTTCTTTTTTGTGTGTTTATCTTTACGCCATTTTTAAATTGCTAAGAATTAAATGCACAGTAGTTTTTGTGAATTGACTATCGGATGGAGATTTTTTTTTTTTTTTTTTTTTTGCAAATATTGGAGATGTTGCGCGAGGTTTTGGATATTTTTAAAGGTAAAGAAAAATGACGAGATGCATTTCTAAGTCGATTTACAGACAACACAGTCAAAAGAATTACACTGCAAGAGGGATGCTGTGACCTAACTATTCACATGTTGGAAAAGACATCAGGTTCAAGCTAGACGCAACCACAACCAGGTGCTCACAACATTTCCGATTTCCAAAACCCCCCAAGAGGTTATAAAAAAAAAGTCATAATCCCTCAGGCCCTCGACAGTATAATTATGTATACATAGTTTACAAAGTGTTTATTCATTCGGACAATGGGCTGCACATGTTGAACGCAGCTCAAAGAAAAGCTGTTTATTTTATCTTGGCGCACTCTACACCCTCACGACTTTGTATTTATCTTACAATTTATTCATAATATTTAAATAGGTTTAGAAAGAAAAACACCATTTATCTCCATAAACACTCATCGATTTGAATTAAAAATTAATGCTTATTTTTTAAACGAGTATAAATACCGTGTCTTTTCCTTTCAAGAAAAATGTGTTAATATAATCAAGAATTCAATCTCAGCATGGAAAAAGGAATACAATGTAGCCAATGCTAGCTTTCTCAGGTGAACAGAAAGTGCTAGAAGCTAATAATCAGCTTATTACAGCTCGGAAAAAAAGAATACAATGTGAAAAATTAAAAGAAAAAATTGCTGTGAGATAAGTTGTACTAAAACTCCACTTGCTGCTGCTGGCAAAATCTTACACAAAGCTCACACAGCTAATAAAGCTCTATTATTTTAACTTCGTGGTTTGGACCGAACTGCAGGTCTCTCGTCCTTCACGATTCAATAAAATATAGGTAACTCTGCATTTTTATCCACCCACGCATTTCTACTGAGTTGCAGCCCTTGGCAAAACACAACCCTAGAGAGAGAGAGAGAGAGAGAGAGAGAGAGAGAGAGAGAGAGAGAGAGAGAGAGAGAGAGAGAGAGAGAGAGAGAGAGAGAGAGAGAGAGAGAGAGAGAGAGAGAGAGAGAGAGAGAGAGAGAGAGAGAGAGAGAGAGAGGAGGAGGAGGAGGACTGAACAAACTTAATGAACGCGGTTCAGATCTACTGATAGACAACCTATTGTAGACTACTGGTACTCACTCGCACAGGAGCACTCCGTTCTCCAGAGACTTGCGCGTGTCGTCTTGGTACTTGAACGATTGCTTGGTCACCGCCTGGGGTACCGAGAGGGGAGAGGGGCGATACATTTGGAGAAAACATTTAGTACAAACAGTTCTGACAATAATTATCTCTAAAAATCTAGTTCAGTTTATAGTTTATTTCTTAGCACATGATTGTGTTTTTTATAAAAGCTTTTTATCGCTCTTTACATGATGGTAATAGGTAGCCTGTGAAAAGCTGAATTAATTAAATAGGGGGAAAATATTTGCAATGTATTGAGACCCATTGCAAAAAGAAATGTGAGACTTAAGAGCCCTTTTTTTCCTTTTTATATAAAGAAATAGTTTATTATTTACATCATTAGAACATTATACGAAATTAAAAAGGGATAGATGCACCGTGAAAAACTATCCTAGTTACTTTTGATAATAACAACATTTTTCGATGATATATATTCACCCTCCAACTGTCTGCCGTTAAACATTTAATTATAGTGGTCTTTAGAATCTGAAGGCATATAATAACTAACGACTAAAGTTAAAAATTCAAGAATCCTTCTATTTTGACTTGAACCAGAACCTTCCCTGTGGAACACTCAAAGCGTGAGGTGATTAGTGACCGTGTCCTCATTATCCATGTTATCAGTGTCATTATCACTACACTGTTGCTTGCAGAATAGGTTTTTTTCTCACTAAGCTTCTTACAAACACAACAACAAGAGCAAAAATACTAACAACATCAACACTATTTACAACAAGAACAGCAACAACAACAAAACATGTACAATACGATGGTTGTTATTGAAGAATACAGTTAAAGAACCCATAATAGGTTGCGTGTTTATCTATTCATAACTTATTTGAAAAGAAGGTTTAATTCAGCAAGATGCTCACTCGCAATCATTAAAAACCTTGCCTTGCTTTACGCTGTACACGGCGGCTGCTGCCTCTCTGATTTGTTTCACTCAACATTTTTATATTGAATGAGAGCAGAGGATGAAAATCCAAATTCTAGACTCCTGGTTAGCGGCAGGTCAAAGAATTATGGGATTCAATGACGCTTGGTGACTCGACTTTCTGCAACTGTCGCTATGGACAAGCCACACAATACAGATAGAGACACTGACAAGCAATAAATCGACCTTGTGTTGACAGGAGAATCTCAGGTAAAGACAAAGCGGTGTTGATAGGAGATTCTTTGTCAGATTTCTCTCTTCTCTCTCTCTCTCTCTCTCTCTCTCTCTCTCTCTCTCTCTCTCTCTCTCTCTCTCTCTCTCTCTCTCTCTCTCTCTCTCTCTGCCTCTCCCATTGATTCTCTTTTCAACATTTTTTTTTTAATCTTTCTCCCACACTCTATTATCTTACCAATCATTCATCTAGATCCTCTCCCAGGTTTCATCTCCAAACTTGTTCCTCCCCGCCCCCTTTCCCATACCCCCTCCCCCCCCCCCTTTTTTTTTTTTTCAACCTTATTGCTGGCCTTCTAATAAAGTAATAAAGCAATCACACCTTACTTCCTTACACCACGCTCTTACTCGGGGAAGATTTGTCATGACTCCTTTCCCTTCTCCATAGACTGTTTTGCTCCCTCTCTATCCGTATCAAAAATTAATGTGGATAGTTAGCCGTTAGGTCTAAATCGTATCTATAAGAGCCTAGACTCACGACAGCCTAGGCTCACGCCCGTGTAAACAACACAACACAACACACTTAAAGTTACGTCAGGAGTTGGCAACAGGTGCGGGAAGCTTGCTTTCATGTTGAGGTTTTAAAACCCACATCATCTTATGTTTGTCCATCTGTGTGAAAATACATTGATAGCTGCGAGACACGCTATTTCACAAATGATTGCCATAACATAATTAAAACTATACATGATGGCTTAACCATTAGACGAATCGAAACACACTGTAAGGCCATAATTATTCAATCAATTGTTTACAAAACACCCAGTGTCTCTATAGCTCAGCTGCTATGAGAGTCTATCCCAGTTGCTGATGTTGATGCTGGCAAAACTCTATGGTGTTCTATTCCTATCATCTTCGTTCTTCCCTCCTTGCTGTTGTTCATTGTGGTAGTGGTCTCCTCCTCCTCCTCCTTCTTTTCTTCTTGTTCTTCTTCATTTTATCATTTCCTTTTCCTACATCTCCTCCTCCACACCTTCTCTTCTTCCACTACTTTTTTCATACATTTTATAAATTAATCAATACTATCTCCATCGATATATTAATGAGTTACAATAGTTTTGAAATATCTCTCACTCAAGACTGCCAATATCCAACATCTAATCCCAGCAATAGCCTTATAAGGTTCTTTGGAAGTTCACGCAGCCTCTCACAAGTTTTTTTGCTTGTTTACTCTGAGCTCACAAGGGCAAAACAAAATATTAGTGCATCAAAGATGAGATGCGAGGACTCCGCGAAGTGACGTGAGCAGGGATTAGAGCAAGGGAAGGGTTTAAACTACTTTACAGTCATGTGAGAGAGATAGCGAGAACGAGAGAGTAAAACAAAGAAAGAGAAAGAGAGAGCGTGATAGAGAGCAGAGCGACAGAGGAATAGTGTGAAACAGAGAAAAAACAAAGTGGGCATGAAGATAGAAAAAAGGAGATGATAGAGAGAGTGATGGATGAAGAGCTTCAGAGTCTGTTGTGTGTGTCAAAATCTCATGATACAGTGATGCAAGAATTAATCCTCATCTCGTCAAAATGGACCCGCCCAACAGCCCAGGATAAAGTAACTGCATGTCTCTGGACTCACAGAGGGGCGAGACACAAGCAGCTAAATCACTGTCTGTTTTAAAGTCTTTTTAGCAGATACTTATCAAAAGTTGTTTTTGTTAGGAGACCTACAATTCCTGTATGTTTTATCACATAAGTACACCATGTTAAAAAAAAACAACAAAAAACAAAACCATCGTGTTGAAATAATCTGTTCATTCATCCATTACCTCCGCGTACAAACTTGTCAACACGCAAACAGTACAACATGACTCGCTGATCGATGTCTTTTTACCACTATCTACTATCATTGTTTATCTGTCTTTTTAAGTCTATCTACTATCCTTATCTGTCTTTTTAGCTAGATAGATAGATAGATAGATAGAGATAGAGAGAGAGGGAGAGAGAGAGAGGGAGAGAGAGAGAGAGAGAGAGAGAGAGAGAGAGAGAGAGAGAGAGAGAGAGAGAGAGAGAGAGAGAGAGAGATCCCAGTAAGCAAACTTGCCACCTAAGCAGTTTGATAATTTGCCTGAGTGATATAATCATTTACCTCATAAGTTTTTCAAACAACGTTAGTCCATATTAGGTAGACCTGAGGAGAAAACTGATGCCAACCAAGCCCTCAACTCAGCTACCTTCCAAGAATCATCAAATCAAATCGACAAACCGAAGGGGCAGATTACGCCATCCTAGTGACACAGATTGTCTCTTTCCAAGCAAAGACCGATGACTCTGTCGGTATCGGCTCATCAGGAGCAGACCTCGCATAGTACTTCACCCTGAGTGAGACACCAAACACGACGCCAGAAGACGTTAGAACTGTGTTCCTGGGGTAAGTGGAAGAGTCAACATCGGCCCACAGACCAAAGCGGTGCTCTCACTATTGGCTTGTGGCACCAAGTAAACATTTTGACGTGTAACTTCAAAGCTGTGGAAGGCATAGCAATATAAAGCTTTGTAGACAAATTCAGGCGTGCTTCTTAAAATAACATGACTTGACTTAGAAAAGCTAAGCAATGCCGTTCGTATTATAGTACTTGGATTAGACTTTCCTGGCTCGTTTTAATAATGTCGAGAACCTTCATTGTTCATGACCTCGTAATCTCTGCCTTTCCTGGTGTTCGAATTGCTACTTTGTTATGATGTTTCTTTCTTCCCTTGTGGCTTGAAGATACTTATGGAACAATCATGTGGCTTGAAGATACTTATGGAACAATCATGTGGCTTGAAGATACTTATGGAACAATCATGTGGCTTGAAGATACTTGTGGAACAATCATGTGGCTTGAAGATACTTATGGAACAATCATGTGGCTTGAAGATACTTGTGGAACAATCATGTGGCTTGAAGATACTTATGGAACAATCATGTGGCTTGAAGATACTTATGGAACAATCTTGTGGCTTGAAGATACTTGTGGAACAATCATGTGGCTTGAAGATACTTATGGAACAATCATGTGGCTTGAAGATACTTGTGGAACAATCATGTGGCTTGAAGATACTTATGGAACAATCATGTGGCTTGAAGATACTTATGGAACAATCATGTGGCTTGAAGATACTTATGGAACAATCATGTGGCTTGAAGATACTTATGGAACAATCATGTGGCTTGAAGATACTTATGGAACAATCTTGTGGCTTGAAGATACTTATGGAACATTCTTGTGGCTTGAAGATACTTATGGAACAATCATGTGGCTTGAAGATACTTATGGAACAATCATGTGGCTTGAAGATACTTATGGAACAATCAAAAGGGATACATTTCCTTTTTTATTTCATCGGGATTGTATATTTAAAAGCAAAGCAGTCCTAAAACTTGCAATTCAAACGGGTGTCTTAAAAAAAAAAAAAAAAAAAAAAAACATCGAAAGGCAGCAGACAGGAACCCGCTACAGACAGGATCCCGCTACAGACAGGAACCCGCTACAGACAGGAACCCGCTACAGACAGGAACCCGCTATTCAGCTTGAACAGATTTTCTGTTGCTCTTTTATTTTTTTTAAGCGCCAGTATCTAGCAAACTGGCCGCTTCCAAACAAGCATCTTCCCTCATGAACAGACAGCGATGACGCAATTCAATGGAAATTTTTCGTGTTTTAAGTCAATTAATTGTTAGCTTCGCGATACCAATTAGTTTCACATGTGCTGTATTAATATGAATTTTTTTTTTTAAAGAAAATACTAAGTTTCCTAAAAATATTTGCCTGAACCATTTTGGTGTAGGTTTTAGACGTGTTTAAGATGTACATTTAATGATCTGACCTATCATTCAATAAAGGACACTGAATGCTTCATGCTCTTCTTTCTGTCCATCCCCTACCTTTCGACCTGAGCTCTGTTTTCGCCCTTTTCGTCTCTTAACTCGACTTTCTACAATACTGGCATGGGTTACATTCTAGAGGAGATGGGGCGGGTTGAAAAGGGGGGAGAAGGAGCGTAATAATGTAAGTTATGCATGTACCAAGAGTCAGTACTTAAGTGCTGGGACCATGTTTGGCAAAACTCGGGTCAACGCAGCCTTAAGAAATCTGGATCCAGTGGAGGAAATTGGCCGAAGGCAACACCAAACTCAACTGATAACATATTCCGACCCGTATGGCTCTCTCCTCAGATGGGGCACCCATTTCTCTCAGACTTATATATCATTCACTGCTAGTCAAGTAATTCTTCGCTTCGGTACTTTTTTTTTTTTTGCTCCTACCCTCGACTTTCCCTACCCTTGCAACACTGTGCTGAGGTTGTCCACAACCATACAGAAATTTACCATTAGCTCCTTGTCTCATTTTTTAAAAACCAATTGCTTTCTTTGTTTTAAATTTTTCTTGTGCTTTGTTCAGAACTTCCAAATCAAACGACTCCTTCAACACAACAGATTAATGCTTGTATAATTGTGCGGCCACTCGTAGGTTTTTGCCCTGTTGTGGTTGTTGCCACACTCAGGATGTCAAGGTTCCACACAGCAGGGCACAGAACCCAATGACGCACGGAGGGCGAGATAAAGGGGAGGTCACCAAAATTGTATATATACCTTCTTTACAGTATCATGGGGTAAAGGAGTGAGGGAGGAGGAAGGAGAAACAAAGAGCGGAGGGAGGAGGGAGGAGAAACAAGGGGTAGAGGCAAACGCATAAATAACCCGATAGATCATGACTATATTGCTCATAAAACAACTTCCATTTCATTGAAACAGGAAGAGCTATTGAGCATATCAATGGAGGTTTGAGATTATATCACTTGGCTATAGACCATGGAACGATTAGATTGTGACAGTGAGAATGTGAATGTTGCGCGATAATTCTAATGCCAGGCGCGTTTTGTCTGGGTAGAATGGCTTGCTTGGTTCTATACAGGAGAGAAGATCAATGTTTCCTACTTATTCTCTGTGTCTCTTAGTGTAGATCCGTATCATGTTCTACAATTTCTCCCTTTTTCTGTCTCTCTGTCTCTGTCTCTGTCTCTGTCTCTGTCTGTCTGTCTGTCTGTCTGTCTGTCTGTCTGTCTGTCTCTCTCTCTCTCTCTCTCTCTCTCTCTCTCTCTCTCTCTCTCTCTCTCTCTCTCCCTCTCTTTTTGTATTTCTGTCTAACTGTCTGTCTGCCTCTCCTCTCTAACCAATTATAATAGGAAGTACCATTTGTGTTAATATTGCAGATACAAAATCCTGTTATTACTTCCATCTATTTTTTCATCTTCCAATTCTCCGCATCTAACTTTTCCTCTTCCAACGCCTCCACCCTCCTTTTTCTGCACCTCTCCTCCTCTAGACCTGTTCCTCCTTCTCCTGTCCTAGAGAACTGAAGACTGCTGGTGTACTCACACTGAAGCTCTGCAACCTTACTCGCTCTATACACCAGCATGCCTCACTCTGTACACCAACATGCATGGTTGAGAGCCCATTGTTTCCAACCTGGGTGACAGACTTACAGAGTACGGGCAGAGTAGAGTGGCTCGAGCCAGTCTGTGGTAGTCACATGGGAGATGTGCATCAGTGTCCTATACAACCTACCTGACAGGTGGTGCGCACACAATGACACTACAGGTTTTATACAACAGAAATAATATCTAAAGTGACTGCTAATTTGTTCACATTATTATATTCTATTATGATCAACTTACCGTAACCAACTTCATATAACACTTTTTGTTTTTAAACTATCTCTTTTCTTCTTTCAAAATTGGTGTGGGATGTAAAACTCGCATTGTCATGCAAACAAATTCATGACTTCGGATTCTTTTTTCTCGTTAGTTTGGTATGGCTGTCTGTTTGTTATAATGACAATAAAAGACCCTAGAACAAAATCAACAGAACAAAAATAATCATCACACAGCTCTGATTGTTTTTTCCATGATTTATCTAGTAGTTTTCCTGAACAACACCAAATTATCTGGCTTTGGTCTATTCATGATTTACAAACAACGAGGCGACAAACGAGGTAGGTTCGTTCAGTGAATTAATGTCGCATTCCTCACAAAAATTACTTGAACCAAAGTAAGGATTATCTAAAGCATCTTTCTGTTGAGCATCTCATCTCTCTCTGTATCTCTCTGTATCTATCTCTCTCTCTCTCTCTGTCTCTCTGTCTCTCTCTCTGTCTGTCTCTCTGTCTCTCTCTATCTATCTATCTATCTCTTTCTCTGTTCATCTCTCTCGCTATTTCTCTCCCTCTCAATATCTCTATGCCTCCTCCTCTTCATGCCTAACTCTTCTCTTTTTTCTACCTGCATGTTTGTGTTACGAACTTACAATTCTTACTTGACATTTATTGCCTCATCACCAAAGCACATACTGGTATGAATAAAAAAAAAATACCAAAAAAAGTAAAAACAAAACCCCAACTATTTAGGCTAAAGGCATAAAAAAAAAACCTCATAAATAAAGGTGATATAATATTAACATTTCTAGCATACCAAATACCGTGACGAATTGAGAAATTAAAAAAAAAAATGGCGGCGCCAAGAACCTTTTGAATACATTAATTCGTAAATAAAAACTGACATACCTAATAAAGGCGGCTCATATGACACAATGGTAAAAATGTTGGGAGGAAATGACAGAGAAAGAAAGGGGGAAAAAGAGAGACTACAGCAAAAATTAAGGAACTAATTAGAGTCACATAGAAATACGACTGTGAAACCGGGACCATAAGTGAGGGTCCAGGAAAAGGGGAGTAACTCTGAATCTGAGATAGGAGAGAGGAGAGGTACACACCGACAGAGAAAATACACAGATAAAGACTGAGGACATACAGATACCGAGAGAACAGAAAGACATACAGAGAGATTAATAAAAAAGAAACAGACTGAAGAAGAGAAACATGTATAGATGGAGGAAATATAGATATTGTTACAAAAGATACTCGTCTTTCACTTACTATTATATTTTGTCAGCACAAAGATCCTGATAAGACACAGAAAGCTTTTCCAATTCAAATTCAATCTTAGAAAGTCTGTTTTTAATCCACTTCTTTTCTTAAGGAAAACATTTACAGCTCCAAACTACACTGTGTCTACAAACAAGTCGATCAGAAGAACTACCGGTACAGCAGGCCCACATCGGACCCTGTCTCAACTTTTGTTGTTTTTTGTTTTGTTTTTGTGAGTGTCCTTGGGCGCATTTTGATAGTATCGCTGAAGTTCCACTACGATGATTCGTTTCAAAAAGCATTTTTCTTCTGGTAAAAAAAAAAAATAAGTGGCAAACAAAAAGACTAAAAACTACCGTAAAAGAAAGATCGGACCCCTGTTTATTATAAATTTCATAAATCGTTTCTAAATCATTTATGCCTGATATACAATTGTGGCGAGTGATACCACTCGTTTTTTTTTTCTTCAAGCGTAAAGAATTATTGAAACCTGTACTTTATACCGGCTTCTCCCCAGACCTACCTACATGACTAGCATCTAGTGATGATCGATCCAGGTCTGTGTCTGTGTTAGGGTCACCCAGTGCAGCCTGATCAGATCAAAAAAGGTTCCACTTCTTTGACTCCATTCATAAATCTCTTCTTTATTAAAGGTGTAGATGCAATATTACTTGACGGGACAATAAGTAAAAAAGGCAAGGAAAATTGCTACGGGGAAATCTTTTCTATAATTGTATGAGATTTGTTTTTGTAATGCGAACCACAGCAAGCTGTGTGTCACGTGTAAACAATGGAAACCACACCACTTGATTCGGCATCGATCACTGATACACTGCGGCGGTTTGTATCTTCGTGCTTCTAGACATGAAGAGAAGTTTTGTTTGTTTGTTTAATACATGTATAACCCGCATTCTACGCGGTTATCTCAGGTCGTTTTTTATTACATTCTATCAAACTGAAACCCCCGTCAGGTGGGGTGGAACTGAACAGATGAAGCTCTAAACTCATCTATCGACGGTGTGAGACTCGGACTGGCGAAGAAAGTCGCTACGGATATCAGGGTAGAATCTCGAAACCCCCAACCACCGGCGCTCCATCAAGAGAAGAAAATCCTCCAGTGGATTCTAATTCTAGTAGGAGAGGGCTGGAAAGTTTGGAGGGATACCATCATGATACAGTCAGGCGGTTCACTGGTCTCTGGACGACAGGCCTGGCCTTGTGGATCTATGGAGAATAACCCGTTATTGCTACAGTTGATGTGTTTGTGGAGAATAAACTTTTATTGTTATAGTTAATCTGATTGTATCTTTTCATTTCACTCTAGTGGCGCCAGCCTGCCAGAACCATTTCCTTATGCAGACAATTAAAGATTAAAGAGCCCAAGTTTTTCCATGATTGAGCATTCAACTAACTTCATCACAACAATAATAACACCCATGCCCCTCGCGAGGAAAACTCAGTCTGTTTGTTACATGTTCAATAATACTTTTGTCTGTCAGTCTGTGTCTCACTTCCCCATTCCACATCTCTCTGTTCGACTCTATCCGTCTGTCGCTGTCTGTCTGTCTGTCTGTCTGCCTCTCTCTCTCTCTCTCTCTCTCTCTCTCTCTCTCTCTCTCTCTCTCTCTCTCTCTCTCTCTCTCTCTCTCTCTCTCATTTCCAAGCTTGCACACTGCCATGAACACACACACTAAAAAACAAAAACAAAACAAACAAACAAACAAATACATTTCTGTTTCATTAAACGTTACCGATCCCAAACGTATAACTTCACCACGACAGGTAGCGAGCCGAGGCTGGCACTGTGGCAGGATCCCGAGTTCCAGAGGAAACCAATGGACTTAAAACCTTAGTAACTCTCAGCCACTGAAGGGGCTCTAGTCTTATCAAGAATTTAATTGTTTGTGAGATAACGACCACAGGACTGGATGTACCGGCATCCCAAAATAAACAACAGTTAAATAAAAAAAAAATGACCCTTGTAAGTAAAACAGCGTAAATCCGTTTCTGAACCGAGTAACAATGGTTCAGTCTTTTCTACCAAGTTTTGATGACAGATAGATAGAGCACGCTGGCTAGGATAGTAGGAGTCTGGTGTGGGACTCGGATGATAGTTGGGACGACTATCATGGCGTGGGGTGAGGTGAGGCAGTCTAGTCAGATCTGGTTGACACATTCACTAAAAACCTGGGAACCTCAAATTCCTCAGTCTATGACTTTTCCCCCTTCTTAATCTCCTTTGAATCCCACAGTAAGTCTGAAGGTAATAAAAACTGTCTTGGCAGTTAGCACCTCCATGGTCTACTGCATGAACAGTAACAGACAAAGGCCTAATTTTAGAAACATGGTGTTGATTGTCTACAACGTCTATTATTCATATGTAATGAGTATCTTGAGAACGTGATGTCACAATGGACGGATCGTACAACTACACTAGACAGTCCCCCACACAGACACAACTTCCCACACCAATCCAATCTGACCTTTGCTGAGGGCGCCACCCCAGAATGGCCCTCCACTGAGTGTGGAGTACCAAAGCTAACAACTAGATCGAGCAAGGTAGGACCCACTCTGTCCCCGTGTTTCCCATGCAGACCTACAACCTACGGAAGACAGTACTATTTCACTCTCTACAGTAGAGTCTGGCAACGTGCTCAGCGCCCGCTACAAAGAACAATAAATGGGGGGGCGCAGCATCAGCAACAATATCACAGACAGCCCGATCTCTGACACTGGTTTCATTGTGCTGACTTTAACCTCTGTGGATCCACTGTCTTCACTCTCTCACATACCGGAACTACAAATACCATAGGGGTCAGCTGTTCATAATAATCTGTACAGACTTTTCTCATCTGTTGCTGCTGCTGGCATTATTGGCGATGGACTACACTTCTTCAACAGCTTGAATTTCTTTTGATGCTGATTCCACTACCACTCCTGCTCCTACTATCCTCCCTCCACAACAACCACTACTACTACTACTATTACTACTACTACTACTACTACTACTACTACTACTACCACTACCACTACCACTACCACTACCACTACTACTACTACTACTACTACTACTACTACTACTACTACTACTACTACTACTACTACTACTACTACTACTACTACTACTACTACTACTACTACTACTACTACTACTACTACTACTACTACTACTACTACTACTACTACTACTACTACTACTACTACTACTACTACTACTACTACTACTACTACTACTACTACTACTACTACTACTACTACTACTACTACTACTACTACTACTACTACTACTACTACTACTACTACTACTACTACTACTACTACTACTACTACTACTACTACTACTACTACTACTACTACTACTGCTGCTGCTGCTGCTGCTGCTACTACTGCTACTACTACTACTACTACTACTACTACTACTACTACTACTACTACTACTACTACTACTACTACTACTACTACTACTACTACTACTACTACTACTACTACTACTACTATCACCACTACTACCGTTGCTGTTGCTGATCTAGTCTTGCTAATGCCAACCCCTCCCACCAGGCTTTGATATCTTAAGTGATTTACCATATTATGAAACAGAGCTTGTGTTTCACGATGATTGGGAGACAATCTAGATTCACATTTTACCATTTTACTCTCTAGTTAAGCTGTCCGTGATAATATTCGGTACAGCGCATTTTAGTAAAAAAAGAAAAAAAAAAGAAAAAAAAGAAAAAAATCCAAATGCCCCACCAATTTTTTGTTCTTTTTTTTTCTTTTTAATTTTTTTTTTCGTTTTGTTTTAAATCAAAAGAACTTTCCTTCAGTATCTTAATACCTGACAAACTTCCCCACTCTCTAGTTTTTGAGACTGCTCGTCTCTCTCTGTCTCTGTCTCTGTCTGTCTGTCTGTCTCTCTCTGTCTCTCTCTCTATCTCTCTCTCTCTATCTATCTATCTATCTATCTATCTATCTATCTATCTCTCTCTCTCTCTCTCTCTCTCTCTCTCTCTCTCTCTCTCTCTCTCTCTCTCTATCTATCTATCTATCTATCTATCTATCTCTCCCCCAACGTTTCACACAATAACAATCAACTCAGTCGGCCAGCATGAATCCTGCATTAGAAAGTTGACACAAGATCTAGATCTAAATTTTAATCAACAAGAAAAAATTCTTTGTTTGACATGCGAAATCTCCCCACAATTCCATCTGTTTTAAAGCATCCTCCATCAGTGTTGACCCACACCCTAGCTAGTCGTCACCCGGAGGTTACGAACACTCTTTGTGTGATACAGCCAGGTCCCCATCACAAACACGAGTACCGTGTCATTCGTGTAAGTTGTTTCCCATGATTGGAGCTAGCGCCTGCGATCTACATGTTTGTTTAAGATAATCTGAGGTCTGAACTAATATATCTACACTCTCTGCTTATATAGAGTGGACCGAAACTTTTTACTGTATCCATCAGATAAGTGAGACTATAAATTTCAAGAGAAATTATACAGTTATAACCTTTCCATATAATAAGTCATCAATTTATAGTTTGCTTAATCCTCGACACTGAATTAGATTAAATACGTAGCTTATTTGCAAAATCTTAATCGATCTTTATAAATCCTTTTTATCTCTAGTTCACCTCTTAGAATTTTTTTCCGAGAATTTATAGCAAATCTTAGTGGAAAAGATCAGAAGTAGCGGCAGCTGTTTTTACTCTGTTCTTTCATGTCTTCGTAGCGGCGATGATGGTCCGCTCCAGTTTCAGTCTCAATCGGTTTGATTAATTGCTATGGCATACCATCTCCACGAGTGGCCACCATGAGCTACATCCAGTTTTGTAATTTGGGATGCAGTTAGTTTTAAAACCATCTAGGTCCATTTTGGTCACACGTCCAACGCTGCATGCCCACCACCCTTAACCCAAACTTTCTAGCGGGGGAAAGTGGGAAGGAGGGAGAGAAGGAAAAATCGCCGGAGGGCAAGGAGGAGGACAAGAAAAACATCCGCAGTTCATTACCCCTGTTGTTTTATTTATGTCCTTGGCATTCCTCATGCACTCCGTCATGCCTTCTTAATATGTCCTAATGCTCTCCCTCCCCCTCTCTCTCTCTCTCTCTCTCTCTCTCTCTCTCTCTCTCTCTCTCTCTCTCTCTCTTGCTTCTCTCACTTTCTGCTACATTCTCCGTTTTGTCCATTCTGACAGAAAGTTGTTATTGTTACAACTGCGGAACGACAACGTTCACTTTGCAAGAAAAGAGACAGACAAATAGACAAACTGATAGCGTGAGAAAGAGACAGACAAGTAGACAAACTGATAGCGTGAGAAAGAGACAGACAAATAGACAAAATGGTAGCGTGAGAGACAGACAAATAGACAAAATGATAGCTTGAGAAAGAGACAGAGTCAGTCGAGAGAAAACATAATGATGATTGAGAAAAAGAGAGAGAGAGAGAGAGAGAGAGAGAGAGAGAGAGAGAGAGAGAGAGAGAGAGAGAGAGAGAGAGAGAGAGAGAGAGCAGGATAGTCAAAG
This sequence comes from Elysia crispata, assembly GCA_033675545.1. Lineage (NCBI taxonomy): Eukaryota > Metazoa > Mollusca > Gastropoda > Plakobranchidae > Elysia > Elysia crispata. The sequence goes on along the minus strand of JAWDGP010004318.1, from coordinate 253,931 downwards.
CCAACGTTTCAGAATGAGAGACAGTTTTTTTGAAAGCAACAAAACCCACTAAGCAAGGGGAGGGCCAGTGATTACACTAGGTTATATCTGTCAACGGCCAGGCCGTGTCAGAAAGGACAGGAGCCTAGAAACAGGCAGTGTCAGAGAGGACATGAGACTAGAGACAGGCAGTGTCAGAGAGGACAGGAGCCTAGAGACAGGCAGTGTCAGAGAGGACAGGAGCCTAGAGACAGGCAGTGTCAGAGAGGACAGGAGCCTAGAGACAGGCAGTGTCAGAGAGGACAGGAGTCTAGTGACAGGCAGTGTCAGAGAGGACAGGAGCCTAGAGACAGGCAGGGTCAGAGAGGACAGGAGCCTAGAGACAGGCAGTGTCAGAGAGGACAGGAGCCTAGAGACAGGCAGTGTCAGAGAGGACAGGAGACTAGAGACAGGCAGTGTCAGAGAGGACAGGAGACTAGAGACAGGCAGGGTCAGAGAGGACAGGAGCCTAGAGACAGGCAGTGTCAGAGAGGACAGGAGCCTAGAGACAGGCAGTGTCAGAGAGGACAGGAGCCTAGAGACAGGCAGTGTCAGAGAGGACAGGAGCCTAGAGACAGGCAGTGTCAGAGAGGACAGGAGCCTAGAGACAGGCAGTGTCAGAGAGGACAGGAGCCTAGAGACAGGCAGTGTCAGAGAGGACAGGAGCCTAGAGACAGGCAGTGTCAGAGAGGACAGAAGTCTAGTGACAGGCAGTGTCAGAGAGGACAGGAGCCTAGAGACAGGCAGTGTCAGAGAGGACAGGAGCCTAGAGACAGGCAGTGTCAGAGAGGACAGGAGTCTAGTGACAGGCATGGTCAGAGAGGACAGGAGCCTAGAGACAGGCAGTGTCAGAGAGGGCAGGAGCCTAGAGACAGGCAGGGTCAGAGAGGACAGAAGCCTAGAGACAGGCAGTGTCAGAGAGGACAGGAGCCTAGAGACAGGCAGTGTCAGAGAGGACAGGAGCCTAGAGACAGGCAATGTCAGAGAGGACAGGAGCCTAGAGACAGGCAGGGTCAGAGAGGACAGGAGACTAGAGACAGGCAGGGTCAGAGAGAACAGGAGCCTAGCTAGAGACAGGCAGTGTCAGAGAGGACAGGAGACTAGAGACAGGCAGTGTCAGAGAGGACAGGAGCCTAGAGACAGGCAGTGTCAGAGAGGACAGGAGCCTAGAGACAGGCAGTGTCAGAGAGGACAGGAGCCTAGAGACAGGCAGTGTCAGAGAGGACAGGAGCCTAGTGACAGGCAGTGTCAGAGAGGACAGGAGACTAGAGACAGGCAGTGTCAGAGAGGACAGGAGTCTAGAGACAGGCAGTGTCAGAGAGGACAGGAGACTAGAGACAGGCAATGTCAGAGAGGACAGGAGCCTAGAGACAGACAGTGGTAGAGAGGACAGAAGTCTAGTGACAGGCAGTGTCAGAGAGGACAGGAGACTAGAGACAGGCAGTGTCAGAGAGGACAGGAGTCTAGAGACAGGCAGTGTCAGAGAGGACAGGAGCCTAGAGACAGGCAGTGTCAGAGAGGACAGGAGTTTAGAGACAGGCAGTGTCAGAGAGGACAGGAGCCTAGAGACAGGCAGTGTCAGAGAGGACAGGAGCCTAGAGACAGGCAGTGTCAGAGAGGACAGGAGTCTAGAGACAGGCAGTGTCAGAGAGGACAGGAGCCTAGAGACAGGCAGTGTCAGAGAGGACAGGAGTCTAGAGACAGGCAATGTCAGAGAGGACAGGAGTCTAGAGACAGGCAGTGTCAGAGAGGACAGGAGACTAGAGACAGGCAGTGTCAGAGAGGACAGGAGCCTAGAGACAGGCAGTGTCAGAGAGGACAGGAGCCTAGAGACAGGCAGTGTCAGAGAGGACAGGAGTCTAGAGACAGGCAGTGTCAGAGAGGACAGGAGTCTAGTGACAGGCAGTGTCAGAGAGGACAGGAGTCTAGAGACAGGCAGTGTCAGAGAGGACAGGAGTTTAGAGACAGGCAGTGTCAGAGAGGACAGGAGTTTAGAGACAGGCAGTGTCAGAGAGGACAGGAGTTTAGAGACAGGCAGTGTCAGAGAGGACAGGAGTCTAGAGACAGGCAATGTCAGAGAGGACAGGAGTTTAGAGACAGGCAGTGTCAGAGAGGACAGGAGTTTAGAGACAGGCAGTGTCAGAGAGGACAGGAGTTTAGAGACAGGCAGTGTCAGAGAGGACAGGAGTTTAGAGACAGGCAGTGTCAGAGAGGACAGGAGTTTAGAGACAGGCAGTGTCAGAGAGGACAGGAGTTTAGAGACAGGCAGTGTCAGAGAGGACAGGAGCCTAGAGACAGGCAGTGTCAGAGAGGACAGGAGCCTAGAGACAGGCAGTGTCAGAGAGGACAGGAGCCTAGAGACAGGCAGTGTCAGAGAGGACAGGAGTTTAGAGACAGGCAGTGTCAGAGAGGACAGGAGCCTAGAGACAGGCAGTGTCAGAGAGGACAGGAGCCTAGAGACAGGCAGTGTCAGAGAGGACAGGAGTTTAGAGACAGGCAGTGTCAGAGAGGACAGGAGCCTAGAGACAGGCAGTGTCAGAGAGGACAGGAGTTTAGAGACAGGCAGTGTCAGAGAGGACAGGAGCCTAGAGACAGGCAGTGTCAGAGAGGACAGGAGTTTAGAGACAGGCAGTGTCAGAGAGGACAGGAGCCTAGAGACAGGCAGTGTCAGAGAGGACAGGAGTTTAGAGACAGGCAGTGTCAGAGAGGACAGGAGCCTAGAGACAGGCAGTGTCAGAGAGGACAGGAGTTTAGAGACAGGCAGTGTCAGAGAGGACAGGAGCCTAGAGACAGGCAGTGTCAGAGAGGACAGGAGCCTAGAGACAGGCAGTGTCAGAGAGGACAGGAGCCTAGAGACAGGCAGTGTCAGAGAGGACAGGAGCCTAGAGACAGGCAGTGTCAGAGAGGGCAGGAGCCTAGAGACAGGCAGTGTCAGAGAGGGCAGGAGCCTAGAGACAGGCAGTGTCAGAGAGGACAGGAGCCTAGAGACAGGCAGTGTCAGAGAGGACAGGAGTCTAGAGACAGGCAGTGTCAGAGAGGACAGGAGCCTAGAGACAGGCAGTGTCAGAGAGGACAGGAGCCTAGAGACAGGCAGTGTCAGAGAGGACAGGAGCCTAGAGACAGGCAGGGTCAGAGAGGACAGGAGACTAGAGACAGGCAGTGTCAGAGAGGGCAGGAGCCTAGAGACAGGCAGTGTCAGAGAGGGCAGGAGCCTAGTGACAGGCAGTGTCAGAGAGGACAGGAGACTAGAGACAGGCAGTGTCAGAGAGGACAGGAGTCTAGTGACAGGCAGTGTCAGAGAGGACAGGAGCCTAGAGACAGGCAGTGTCAGAGAGGACAGGAGCCTAGAGACAGGCAGTGTCAGAGAGGACAGGAGCCTAGAGACAGGCAGTGTCAGAGAGGACAGGAGCCTAGAGACAGGCAGTGTCAGAGAGGACAGGAGCCTAGAGACAGGCAGTGTCAGAGAGGACAGGAGCCTAGAGACAGGCAGTGTCAGAGAGGACAGGAGTCTAGAGACAGGCAGTGTCAGAGAGGACAGGAGCCTAGAGACAGGCAGTGTCAGAGAGGACAGGAGCCTAGAGACAGGCAGTGTCAGAGAGGACAGGAGCCTAGAGACAGGCAGTGTCAGAGAGGGCAGGAGTTTAGAGACAGGCAATGTCAGAGAGGACAGGAGCCTAGAGACAGGCAGTGTCAGAGAGGACAGGAGCCTAGAGACAGGCAGTGTCAGAGAGGACAGGAGCCTAGAGACAGGCAGTGTCAGAGAGGACAGGAGCCTAGAGACAGGCAGTGTCAGAGAGGACAGGAGCCTAGAGACAGGCAGTGTCAGAGAGGACAGGAGCCTAGAGACAGGCAGTGTCAGAGAGGACAGGAGCCTAGAGACAGGCAGTGTCAGAGAGGACAGGAGCCTAGAGACAGGCAGTGTCAGAGAGGACAGGAGCCTAGAGACAGGCAGTGTCAGAGAGGACAGGAGCCTAGAGACAGGCAGTGTCAGAGAGGACAGGAGCCTAGAGACAGGCAGTGTCAGAGAGGACAGGAGCCTAGAGACAGGCAGTGTCAGAGAGGACAGGAGCCTAGAGACAGGCAGTGTCAGAGAGGACAGGAGCCTAGAGACAGGCAGTGTCAGAGAGGACAGGAGCCTAGAGACAGGCAGTGTCAGAGAGGACAGGAGCCTAGAGACAGGCAGTGTCAGAGAGGACAGGAGCCTAGAGACAGGCAGTGTCAGAGAGGACAGGAGCCTAGAGACAGGCAGTGTCAGAGAGGACAGGAGCCTAGAGACAGGCAGTGTCAGAGAGGACAGGAGCCTAGAGACAGGCAGTGTCAGAGAGGACAGGAGCCTAGAGACAGGCAGTGTCAGAGAGGACAGGAGCCTAGAGACAGGCAGTGTCAGAGAGGACAGGAGCCTAGAGACAGGCAGTGTCAGAGAGGACAGGAGCCTAGAGACAGGCAGTGTCAGAGAGGACAGGAGCCTAGAGACAGGCAGTGTCAGAGAGGACAGGAGCCTAGAGACAGGCAGTGTCAGAGAGGACAGGAGCCTAGAGACAGGCAGTGTCAGAGAGGACAGGAGCCTAGAGACAGGCAGTGTCAGAGAGGACAGGAGCCTAGAGACAGGCAGTGTCAGAGAGGACAGGAGCCTAGAGACAGGCAGTGTCAGAGAGGACAGGAGCCTAGAGACAGGCAGTGTCAGAGAGGACAGGAGCCTAGAGACAGGCAGTGTCAGAGAGGACAGGAGCCTAGAGACAGGCAGTGTCAGAGAGGACAGGAGCCTAGAGACAGGCAGTGTCAGAGAGGACAGGAGCCTAGAGACAGGCAGTGTCAGAGAGGACAGGAGCCTAGAGACAGGCAGTGTCAGAGAGGACAGGAGCCTAGAGACAGGCAGTGTCAGAGAGGACAGGAGCCTAGAGACAGGCAGTGTCAGAGAGGACAGGAGACTAGAGACAGGCAGTGTCAGAGAGGACAGGAGCCTAGAGACAGGCAGTGTCAGAGAGGACAGGAGCCTAGAGACAGGCAGTGTCAGAGAGGACAGGAGACTAGAGACAGGCAGTGTCAGAGAGGACAGGAGCCTAGAGACAGGCAGTGTCAGAGAGGACAGGAGCCTAGAGACAGGCAGTGTCAGAGAGGACAGGAGCCTAGAGACAGGCAGTGTCAGAGAGGACAGGAGCCTAGAGACAGGCAGTGTCAGAGAGGACAGGAGCCTAGAGACAGGCAGTGTCAGAGAGGACAGGAGCCTAGAGACAGGCAGTGTCAGAGAGGACAGGAGCCTAGAGACAGGCAGTGTCAGAGAGGACAGGAGCCTAGAGACAGGCAGTGTCAGAGAGGACAGGAGCCTAGAGACAGGCAGTGTCAGAGAGGACAGGAGCCTAGAGACAGGCAGTGTCAGAGAGGACAGGAGCCTAGAGACAGGCAGTGTCAGAGAGGACAGGAGCCTAGAGACAGGCAGTGTCAGAGAGGACAGGAGCCTAGAGACAGGCAGTGTCAGAGAGGACAGGAGCCTAGAGACAGGCAGTGTCAGAGAGGACAGGAGCCTAGAGACAGGCAGTGTCAGAGAGGACAGGAGCCTAGAGACAGGCAGTGTCAGAGAGGACAGGAGCCTAGAGACAGGCAGTGTCAGAGAGGACAGGAGCCTAGAGACAGGCAGTGTCAGAGAGGACAGGAGCCTAGAGACAGGCAGTGTCAGAGAGGACAGGAGCCTAGAGACAGGCAATGTCAGAGAGGGCAGGAGCCTAGAGACAGGCAATGTCAGAAAGGACAGGAGCCTAGAGACAGGCAGTGTCAGAGAGGACAGGAGCCTAGAGACAGGCAGTGTCAGAGAGGACAGGAGCCTAGAGACAGGCAGTGTCAGAGAGGACAGGAGCCTAGAGACAGGCAATGTCAGAGAGGACAGGAGCCTAGAGACAGGCAGTGTCAGAGAGGACAGGAGTCTAGAGACAGGCAGTGTCAGAGAGGACAGGAGCCTAGAGACAGGCAGTGTCAGAGAGGACAGGAGCCTAGAGACAGGCAATGTCAGAAAGGACAGGAGCCTAGAGACAGGCAGTGTCACAGAGGACAGGAGCCTAGAGACAGGCAGTGTCAGAGAGGACAGGAGTCTAGTGACTGGCAGTGTCAGAGAGAACAGGAGCCTAGAGACAGGCAGGGTCAGAGAGGACAGGCGCTTAGAGACAGGCAGTGTCAGAGAGGACAGGAGCCTAGAGACAGGCAGTGTCAGAGAGGACAGGAGCCTAGAGACAGGCAGTGTCAGAGAGGACAGAAGCCTAGACACAGGCAGTGTCAGAGAGGACAGGAGCCTAGAGACAGGCAGTGTCAGAGAGGACAGGAGTCTAGAGACAGGCAATGTCAGAGAGGACAGGAGCCTAGAGACAGACAGTGGTAGAGAGGACAGAAGTCTAGTGACAGGCAGTATCAGAGAGGACAGAAGTCTAGTGACAGGCAATGTCAGAGAGGACAGGAGCCTAGAGACAGGCAGTGTCAGAGAGGACAGGAGCCTAGAGACAGGCAGTGTCAGAGAGGACAGGAGTCTAGTGACAGGCAGTGTCAGAGAGGACAGGAGCCTAGAGACAGGCAGTGTCAGAGAGGACAGGAGACTAGAGACAGGTAGTGTCAGAGAGGACAGGAGCCTAGAGACAGGCAGTGTCAGAGAGGACAGGAGCCTAGAGACAGGCAGTGTCAGAGAGGACAGGAGCCTAGAGACAGGCAGTGTCAGAGAGGACAGGAGCCTAGAGACAGGCAGTGTCAGAGAGAACAGGAGCCTAGCTAGAGACAGTCTAGCCGGAGAGCCTGGATTCACGGACTGGGAAGCCTTGTGACATACCTGACATACCGCGGGCCGCAGAGGTCACTGCTAGTTAGCTGGTCACGCTCCACTGGCCAGTGGTCAGTGTCACCGCCCACAAATCTCGCTCCCGGTAAGAAACGATGTGCCTCAATACCGCGAGAATCCCTAGCCCCTTCGCCTGTGGTCAATCGATTGTCGTAGGTAGAGGGTCAATGTATAAAATTATAAACTTTCTCATGCTCCCCCTACCTTCCATTCTTTTTGTAACCCTCCGTAACCCTCACACACACTTTTTTAAACCTCTCTCTCTCTCTCTCTCTCTCTCTCTCCCTCTCTCTCACCCTATCCCTCCTTAACTCTGTGCTCTCTATAAATATTATTGTAAGCCCAAATCTCTCAAGTCTATGCTAGGCAGGACGCGTGCGGTCGTTAACTTGTCAAACGCGTCATTACTAATTCCCAGGCCCAAGTCTTGCGTGACCTGAGCAACGTAAGAACAGCTGTGACTACTGGTCAGCTAGCAGCTAGATGTGGCCAGGGGTTGCCACCGATCTGTTTTCATTGGTTCCTCGTAAAAATGTCCAGTGTAAGACTGTCATTTAAACTGTTCAATATGACCTCCTGTCTTGGAAATGAAAAAAAAAATCATAATGAAACGAATGCGCCTCCCACCTCCACCCCATCCTCTTTACGCACATAGCACACCGTCATATCATCTCTCTGTCTGTCTGTCTGTCTCTGTCTCTCTCTCTCTCTCTCTCTCTCTCTCTCTCTCTCTCTCTCTCTCTCTCTCTCTCTCTCTCTCTCTCTCTCTCTCTCTCTCTCTCTCTCTCTCTCTCTATCTATCTATCTATCTATCTATCTATCTCCATATCCCTCCCCTTCTCATCACGTCGTCGGCGATTATCTCCCATGCTTTTGATCTCCATGTTCAGAAATGTGTTGCCCCCAGGTCATCTCAGATGGGCCCCCAAGTTCACAGCTAATGTCGAGGACGATTTCTGCATAACATGTTTTGGTTTGCTCGACCCAAACAAGCGCTGACTTTTATCTTCTCAATGTGCATCGGTGCCTGAGTCAATCTATCGAATAGAATCACTAAACTTTGATATTTTTTCTGGTTTTCACTTGCGAGTTTTATGAGTTCTTTCTCACCTGTACTCCCGAAAACTTTTATAGGGAGATTTAAACTTAGTTTACGTATGGCGGCAGCACTTAGTAAGAAAAAAAGGCAAACAAATAACAAAAAAACAAAAAACAAAAAAAAAACCACGTGTCTAAATCAAAATGGTAAGCGCTCCCAGTTTCCAGAAATATTTCTCCTGTATTGAATGACCGAGCGATTAAATAGATCTAAAACCTGAAAAAGATTTACCACTCTGCAAGCTAGCTTAGAATCTCCGTTGACTGTGTTTAGAGAATGAGCGGCTAGTGGTTTGTAAGTTACGATTCGCAAGCAGTTTGTCCAACGAGTTACAATTTGTTATATAAATCAGTGTCGCTTTATTTTTTGTTTAGTTTATTTATTTTTTTTGTTTGTTTTTGTTCTGATGTTTAAAGAAAGTAGCAGATGTGCCGGGCCCACCAAGCACACCAGCTAGTTTGTGAAGCCAATCCCGAGACTCGAGGCATTCTAATGGCTTGGACCAATTCACTGTGATGATTTAACTATTTATCCACATCATCACAACATTAATTTTCACGGATGGGTTAAACTATACCACTATAAAGTTTTTTTATACATTTTTTTTAAATCTTTGCAATGTGCTAGATTGCCCCTGGGCGGGTATTCCCTCATGTTTGGTAGAGGATCCCGACGGTGAAATACCGTACAACCAGCAGTCCGTGCAGGCAGAACGCACCAGGACCAGGACAGTTCCTGCAACACCCGCAGCTCTCCCAGTCTCACGCCCAGTCACACAGGCCAGAGTTGTGTCCCTTTCTGATCTCTAGGCCAAAGCAATGGAACGTTATCACAATTATTTCCCCATCTTGTAGATCTAGTTCATGCGAACATGACTGCCTGCTACAACCACGGCCTCAGTCTACACGACACGAACCTCTCTTTGCCCGAAGTTTAATTAACCTTTCACCCTCTTCTTTCCACATAACGTTTTGTTTTATTTATTTTGTGGTGCAAGTTTCTTAGCAAATGCCATGTTGTCTTCTGTCTCTTTATGTGTCTGTATCCCTCTGTGCCTCATTCAGTTTACAATTTCCACCCCTCTCTCTCTCTCTCTCTCTCTCTCTCTCTCTCTCTCTCTCTCTCTCTCTCTCTCTCTCTCTCTCTCTCTCTCTCTCTCTCTCTCTCTCTCTCTCTCTCTCTCTCTCTCTCTCTCTCTCTCTCTCTCTCTCTCTCTCTCTCTCTCTCTCTCTCTCTCTCTCTCTCTTTTTCTCACTGGTTTTTATATGGGAATCCTCGGGCGAAACTCAATGATTGACCATCGAACTCAAGACCCATAAAACTTGTTTGAAATCAAATTTTTCTCAATGGATTTTTTTTTTTTTTTTTGTTAACATCTTAGATGTGAAATTGTATGGATGACTCTATCTAGGTCTGCATTATTGTATATACTGTATTGTATCCAAGGCGGTGCCTCGGTAATAATTCTTTAGACGATATTGTTTGGGAGAGGGGGGAGACGAAGGGAAGAGAACGAGATAATAAATAAAGAGAGAGAGAGAGAGAGAGAGAGAGAGAGAGAGAGAGAGAGAGAGAGAGAGAGAGAGAGAGAGAGAGAGAGAGAGAGAGGGGGGGGGGGGAGAGTATGTGATTTATGAATCGAGAAGCGTGTGTGCTTGAGGTTGTAATCCCCTCACGTTGTTGTTGTTGTTGTTGTTGTTGTTGTTGTTGTTGAGCATCATGGTGTAGCACTAACTGTACGAAAACAATAAGACGAGCACATGGTTATTTTCTGTTCGTAAAGTGCAATACATGGAAGAAGAGCTACATACACAAGACTAGTTTCTCCCGAAAATACGAAATACACTAAATACTAGGTCATGTATCCTAGTTTTATAGAGAGAAATCACTGAAAAGCGATTTAACTATTTAAGGCTCTATCTGGTTGGCTGTTTTACATCGATGTAATCAACAGAGTACTATGTAATTAAATCAGATGTATCCGGCACCTGTTTCTACGAGCCCTTGTTGTCTGATCGAGTGGCCCAGGTGGACCCTAGGTGGTCCAGGTGTCCACTGCAGTACTCTCTACTGGGGTGGGAACACCTCAGATTGACCAGACAACCTAATTTGCTCCAGTATCTTTGACAGGATCGCTCTCTTATTTACGAGAGTTACTCTCCATGAAAAGCGAGTTACTCCCCATAACAAACTGACAGGTGACAACACGAGCCGAACACCACAACCTGGTTTTTTTTTTATGTTGGTCCACAACAGCACTGATGATTAACACTAATCTACATCTGTCGAGTACAGGAAAAGATGTGTTATAAACTTTACGAGGTTTGTAAATAGAACCTGACCAACCCTTGTAGACTGATAAATACACAGAAGCTTAATACCTGTACTATTATACCAGAAACCTACATGAGCAGGGAGGTCTAGATTTAGGTGTCTCTAGCAGATTGAGGGACGGTTGAGATTACTCGAATAAAAAAATAAAGGATAAAGCAATTATTCTATTTGCACCGAATTTAAGCGCACCCTAGCGGGCTATGGGTTTAATTAAGCAGAATTTGGGACAATGAGAAAGTTTCCAGCAATTTGTTTAATAAAAATGTTTATTTCAGATTGAAGGGAGGTAAACATGCGAATTAGAGTGGGCAGGAAAACTTATTTATTCAGTGACGAACAAAATAAAAAGTAGACTTATGACAGATGTAATTATCAGACTGCATTAATTGAAAGGGAGGTAAAGTGTGAAGTGATTGTTCATTCTCCAATAGCCTTACGGCATAAGGAAACAGGAGCTGTATTGTCACCCCTGCTGCATCTCAACAGCCAGATGAATCAGTGAGTTCAGCCTATAACAGGTCTGGAGTTGACGTTAATCTGCAGCACTGTCCTGGCCTAGTTTAAACCCACTCACAATACTTCGTGAGAAAGAATCATGATTATTTTTTGTTAATTGAGTTTCGCTGGAACATATTCTATTATTTATCACTGTTAAACCAGCAGTTAGCTGTTTGAAAACCAACTTAATTGGCGCAAACTCTATGAAACGAGGTCCGTGATTCTGAGAAAAAAAAAGTTTCACTTTTCATGAGAAAATAATTATCAATTCTGTATAATTATAATTCTGCATGCAGTGTGTGTGTGTGTGTGTACATGTAAGGTCAGGCGTATCACATGACGTGAGACGAGAAAAACGCTTATAAAAATTAATAGTGCTGTGAAGAAAGCTACTGGATTTGACTAAAGACAATGGTAAGGTGGTGATGGGGTTGGTATGTCAGGATGTCCTGGAGATAACAGTTTCCCCGAACCAGGATCTGATAGTGGAGACTAGAGACAAACTGTTTACTGTGTTATTCAATGAAGCTGACGGTCTCGGGTCAAGTGTAACTACTGGCATGTGTGTGGAATGTCAACGCGATAAAAGGATTATTCTCTAGAATATTATCTTGTCCGAGATAAACACCTGTACTCTTAGTGCGGTAACGAGTAGTTTGATGTGTGAAAGAATGAATGAAAAATATTAGAGGTCGCTTGCGTAAGGCAAGAGGTGGGTGAAGAGGGAGAAAGGTAGACAGACATGGAGCGAAGCAAAATACAGAGGAACGAAGGAAGACAGAGGCAGATCATAGTATTATTTAGATTTAGAATAGAAAACAAAGGCAACGGTACCATTGATAGAGCAGTCAGTGTACATTGCCATGGGAACCAGAATATACAGTCCCTATATCGGGATCCCTTACTCTCAAACGATGGAACACGGACAACTATACTTCAAAAAAAAAAAATAAAAACTAAGTGTATGCACGTGTAATGTGTACATTAGACGGCAAGGAGACCACCACTTTATATCTAAAGCTTTATTTTTCCCTGGAAACCGCGCAAGTCACAAGAACTTTAGTTATCCCAGCCACAGCTCTGCAAGTGCAAGGCTATTCGTTGAGAGATTGGTGGACCGCTTGATTCCGATCAGGCTTTCAGTGGTGACCAGACCTTCAGGTCACCGCTGTCGGTGAATTGGGCTAAAATAACAATGAGCTGCCAAAATTCATCCCATTCCGACAGCGACACCCAGACCCCTGAGAGAGCGAGGCGAAGGCTTCACCAAGCGACAATTCTGCTCCTCTGATATCTCAGCGAGGTCGTGTCTGACACTCAGTCTGCGACTTGCCCCAAATCTCTATACATCATGTTTTACACAATCAACGCTAACGTCAGTTCAAACAAGTTTTGAAACTCGAGTATATTGAATCAGTTCGCGACCTCGTGATGCCCAATCTTGTTTTGCTATGAGATTGTTACAGTCTGGGTATTTGTGGGTGGATATTGTTGGTTTGTTCTATTATCAGTTACAAGTAAGCTTTGAGACTATGGTAAAATGTTTGAGATCTCGTCTTGTTAAAACTGTACCTTGATCATGTATTCAGTGCACGCAGATGTTTTGAGTTTCAAGTGGTTGAAGCACTTGTGTTTACAAACCTCCAAGTGAACTAGCAATAATATGAGGACTAAAGAAATTGTGATAAATTAAACTCCTTGTATATGACATGCTGTATGTTGGTAAAAGACATAACTTTATATATCGGTAAGGTATGGAATGGTTGTGCTATAGGGTATGATTTCAAGATCCAAACTCAAATTGAGCAATATCAATATTGACTGCAGTGAGTAAACTCGCCACCATTTCCCACAGGCAGTCTAGGCGTGTTGACGACTTAATAAAATCCCCTGCACATAATTATTATCTAGCCCCTATCTTTAGACTGTATATAATTTTTTTTTACTGCAGTCACTATCGAAGCGCACAGTATATTTTCCGACGACCTGTTTTAAGGAAATGCTGGGCATAGTCTATTCATTTTAACCTAAAAAAGCACTTAGTTTAATCAAAACACACACACAAACAACAACAACAACAGCAACAACAACAACAACAACAACAACAACAACAACAATCTTTCCTATTTGAGACAAGACACGGAGCTTGAGAAGAGATCCCCAGGAGGATGGACCAGGACGTGTAAGACTCACCTGTATCCACCTCTCTGTCTCGTGTAGGGCGAGCTCGGTAAAGAACTCCATCTCCTCATCCTCACGGAACCTGATGTGGTAATCCTCCACCTCCTCCTCCCCCTCACGCCCAAAGTCCGCCATGATAAGCTCTGAGAGTGTCAGGAGCTGCACACTTGATCCAACCTCGGAGTTCTCTTGGGTTCGAGACCTCACCACTCAGGCGACTGGCCCCTGCCCTCACAAACCATCATTCTGTCTAGAGCGTGTCCTCAGAGCTAAAGTATGTGCCACGATATATGAGAGCAAAATCCTTTAGAATCACCAACAACAGCACAGCTTGGTAAAAGTTCACCATTAAAAATTCCTCAACTTTCACTATACACAATAAAGAACCGAGGAAATAAACCTTTAACGTCACAGTTACTAAAACTTCGAGTGAACAATTTATGTTTATTAGAGAAAGCAATATCTAGACACACCGTACAATTTTAAACAGCACCCTCGCAAGCTTCACATAAAATCTAGCAGATCATGTTCGAACATAAAAGTATGGAAACACAGCACCCGAGGTATCTGGTTTCACACACACAAAAAAAAATGAGATAAAATATAAATGAATAAATCATTTGATAGGCTTAGATTGGGCTTTAAAATAAACGGTCGCACTCGCCATGCGAATGATCATGCCACACTCCACAATAAGCCACAGTTTTCCTCTCCACCACCGAAACACTTGAACAGGCCTGCTGTTGTTTATCTGCACACTGGATAATAGCAGCAGTAAATGAAAACAAACACCAATCTATGTCTTCGAAAACTATTTACACAATGTTCTCTTGGTTAACTCTAAACTATACTATACCACTTAAAACATTATGCTCTTGGTTAATCTATTTGTCGCTTTATTTTATCCCTGATACAATAATGGGGTTTAACAGGAATAAGTGAAAAGGGTCGTATCGTTTAAAACTTGTATTACGAATTGAGGACAAAGTCCTTTGCAAAAAAGATCCAGGATTTGAACAAAAAAAAAAACAACAAAAAAACAACAAACCCACTTATTATTAATATAAAAAATCATTGCTTACGTCTTTACAGGCAAGTAAATTACAGCGCACTTACAGCTTGTCTGCTTATTGCGTGTTATAAGGTATATAAACTTATTGTACGGCATTATGCAACTTCAGTCAGTCGGCAATAACAAAATTTAAATATTCGAAAGGTTAAGAAAAAGGTTGTATATACAAACCATTTAATAATAATAATAATAATAATAATAATAATAATAATAATAATAATAATAATAATAATAATAATAATAATAATAATAATAATAATAATAATAATAATAATAATAATAATAATAATAATAATAATGAATAATAATATTTTAAAAATCGCTCCACTTCACTTCTGTTAACGAATAATGGGACAAATGCATAATTAATGCATAAAAGAAATCCATAATTATTATGATGTTACACTGAGCGGCTAATGAAGAAAGAGCTTTGTTTTTATATCACACACGACAACTAACAAAATAATGTGAAGGACTAAGATGGGGTGAGGGTGCTCTATCGGCACTAGACTCTGGAATGTTGTTTAACGTAAACAAGGTAAAAGTTCCATCTCTAGGACATAAAATGGTGGGAGGGAAAAAAAAATGAGAGAGAGAGAGAGAGAGAGAGAGAGAGAGAGAGAGAGAGAGAGAGAGAGAGAAGGTGGAGGAGAGAGGTAGAGAAAGGCATAGAAAATTTATATAAGCGAGAGAGAGAGATAGAGAGAGAGAGAGAGAGAGAGAGCTATCCGCATCTACAAAAATAGATGCTTCAGGAACAGTGACGTTCATGCTGGCTTGAATAGACTAAGAGGTTGAATCGCTAAGAACGATCAAGTCCATATTTTTACAGGACATAAACAAACTAGCCTCTAACGGATCTAAGAAAGATGCCATTTGACTGAAAAGCATATATGAATATAGAAATAATTAAAGCAGTCAAATCACTGTTCCTGAAGCATCTATTTTTGTAAATGCGGATAGTTCAGTGGTTTAGTGCCTGGTCTTGTCTCGGCAAGGCGATGGGTGCCGCATCGAGGCGCAGGTTCGATCCCTGTTCATTCCATCTGTTGTAATGTTTTCACGTCTTTCGTCTTATTTGTCGGTCTCGAGCTAGATCTAGGTTTGTGGTTGATTTTTCTTTATTACTTATTTCATTATTTTCAGTCACATGCATCTTTAGATCTTTAGATCTAGCTTCGTCTGTCTCAGCCTCTAACGTGGTTTGACTGCTTTATTTCTATATTCAGAGAGAGAGAGAGAGAGAGAGAGAGAGAGAGAGAGAGAGAGAGAGAGAGAGAGAGAGAGAGAGAGAGAGAGAGAGAGAGAGAGATAAATACAAAGACAGGCAGGGAAAAACATCATGTACTGATCTTTAGAGGTTCTCTATAAACACCGGCGTTTTTATCTTTGGGTCCATGATTCGAGTGGTCTCTAGTCTCTGTTGTTCGTAATTTGTCGACATTGACTGAGGCTGGCCGTTCTAGTTTACCGTGATTATTCAAGGTCCTAACACGGGTGTCTCGTACTGCATACTGGGTAGAATACCACAACATGACAGTGTGACACCCACTCCCTTGTACCCACACGGCTACCCAGAAAGGTCGTTTTGTGCCGATTCTCTCCCAATTATTGCGCCTCAAACCTACTGTGTTAAACTGTCTAACCAAGGGTTGGGGCCTCATATCATTGAGTGAGAGATGCTATGCTTATGTGAAATTACGTGTTGAGCCGTTTCAATTCAAGTAGTTTATTATCTCCCTTATACAAATATCGCAAGATGTTTCCGCCAATAGCTATGCCCTACACAAGTGGATCTAATGACAAAGCGCTTCGTTGTCTAAAATAACTAGATCTAGTTATTTCTGAACACATTTAATTGTTCTCTAAACTTAACTGACTATGTTATAAATTAGTAAAAAAAATGATTTAAGCTATTAATTTCACTCACCAAACTGGCGCGGGATCACAAGAAATCAAAGCCTTAACTGGCCCGTGCCTGTGTAGGAAATCTCTACCAAACTTCATAGGCTGCACTGAGCACGTTGTCACAGCACACCATTTGTTTACATTTCTTGGTTAAAAACAAATCAAGCCCGGTTGTCATAAACATAGATCTAGATATAGATTACTTTTCTGTGTGTTTCGACATAATCACCACCGCACGTATATCATGCCTTGATCGATAGTTCAATACCAGAGCTTGTAAACATGGGGTGACTACTTAATTTAACCTGAAAACTGAATGGGATCGTGAGCTAAATCTTATAAAATTATCTTGTTTCAAATATCATATTTAATATCACTAACTATTTAAATAAATACAAGCATATTATATCCAGATCGGGGTTTCATTTTCAATTAAAGATTTAATCAGAAAGAAATATGCATCAAATTTGGATTAAAAAATAAAATTGGACCAAGATCTAGCCTAGATATAATATCTAGATCTAGATCTAGATTTATTCTATTAGAGTTTAAAAAAATCTTTCCCACTCAACACATTTCCAACCACAAAAGCGAACAATGTCCAGTGAACTTGAAAACTGTACTCTGGGCCTAACTTGGAAGACAGACCGGTCTAATCGAGATGTTGGCGGTGTACAAATCCAAGCTACGACAGTTCGAGCCTGAAGAGGGACTTAGCGCTCGGAGCGGAACAAAACTACAGAAGCTGGTAGTAGGAACTGTGGTGATGCTACAGGCTACTGACCTACTTTAAAACTTAATCCCTGTAGCCTTGACTTGTTAGATATCTGTCTATGTCGTGCATGTTTTAATGTGTGCAGCTCAGTCATTACCTTAAGCCACACTAAACTAGAACTAGCTCAGAGTCCGTGCATTTTCGTTGCAATTGGCTGGAGTCAATTTATCTTCATCAATTTGTAAACATGCGACCTACACTTGTTTAAAATACTACCACTACTACTACTACTACTACTACTACTACTACTACTACTACTACTACTACTACTACTACTACTACTACTACTACTACTACTACTACTACTACTACTACTAATAATAATAATAATAATAACGATTTCACCGAAAAATCTTAAATACTTTACCCCACAATTTCATCAATGCTCCCAGGAATTAGAAACGAACTGAACACTCGCAATCATCACCAGAGCAGCGCTATAAATCCACAGAGCGTAAGAATGAATGAGCTAAAAGCTAAACGAAGCCCAGATCTACTGTATGGGACTATGGGTGACTGTTCCTGGTAGTAGCGAGACCCTTAATGACAGGGGGAGAGCGCAACTAGATCTATACCTCGCTCCAACCCTGGGGAGATAGAGAGACAAGGGGGGAAACTGGCAGGACGTCTTTCACCTTGTGGGTCTCTCACTCAGACCCCTATTGTAAAAGTCTGCGGTAAACTGGTAATCTCAGGTTCCATGTTTAGAGCTTAGTGTTTTCACTGGACTGTTTGCCAGTGGGGAGACTGGGTCTGTAGTGGTGGTTGGATCTCTGTCTGTGTGCACAGACACCTTGTGGAGAATAATTATTGTGAGGGGGGAGGGATGGGTGGAAAGGGGTTCCAGCCAGAGGCTGGCAGAGATGATAGGGAGGGAACACAGGAGTGACATACAGACTTGAAGGTTCGCTCACTCTTTATATTTTGTTTCACAAATTGTGGGAGATATATATAGCGAGATAAGAGAGAGAGAAGAGAGAGAAGAGAAGAGAAGAGATAGAGAGAGAGGGAAGGTAAAGAGAAGATCCTTCCCAGGTTCTCCATCTCCTGTTCCGTGTTTACAATAAGAAAACACGGACGCGCCCTCACCTTCGGTAGTGGGAGAGATGAAAGGAGAAAGAGAGACAGGGTCAGAGCTAGAAAGAAAGAGAGAGAGAGAGAGAGAGAGAGAGAGAGAGAGAGAGAGAGAGAGAGAGAGAGAGAGAGAGGGGGTGGGGTGGTGAAGGGGTAGCCGACCGAGGAGGCCACGTGACCCACTCGGTTGTCCCAGGCCTGCTGAACCTGAGATCGTGTTTACTGGACCGGAAACTGTGTCGCTCAGGATTGACATTGATGAGGCTGGCTCTCTCTCATTCTCTCTCTCTCTCTCTCTCTCTCTCTCTCTCTCTCTCTCTCTCTCTCTCTCTCTCTCTCTCTCTCTCTCTCTCTTTTCCATGAAGATTTCTTTATCCATGGAATCCAATAACTGCGCAAGAAAGCCGTAAAATTCCTATCATTTTTTTCCGTAACAGTAATGTACACAACATCTTCCCGCTCTAACATACAACTAGAAAAGTGGCCCAGGGCAATGGGTACCAAATTCAAAGTTAGCCTTTAGATGACGAGTACCCGGAATCTTAGTTATCTGATTCAATAACCTGCTGATATCTGTAGCCTTACAAAATTATCAAAATAGGCCAGACTTACCTGGTTTGCTGTTGTTTTTGTTTGTTTGTTTTTGTTTTTTGTTTTTTTTTAGCTTTTTGCTAAAATAAATTTAATTATCAAAGTGTTTGACCGGTTTGTCTAAAATATGGAGAGACAAAAAGAGAGTAAAAGCATATTTGCTGAAATAAAATTGAAAAAAAAAAAAAAAACCAAAACACAACAATATCAAAATACTATCAGACAATTTAAAGATAGACAGGGTAATCACAAAAAATGCGGATTGAGAAAAAAATAGCGAAATGCTTTTTTCTTTATTCAACTGAATATTTGAAAAAAAATCCCTAACATTATTTTTGAGGTTTCACCTTCTACTTTTTTCTTTTCTTTTTTTTGTGGTCATATTCAACCAAATAAAGCGCTTAACGCTGAGTAACATTTAATTTTACTTTTTTAGTATGAAATATTTTTAAAACTGAAATGCTTTATACCTAAAGCATAAAGGCAAGTCCTTTTCAAACTCTGCTTTTGCGTATAGAAATAATTCGTCCAGGATAGTGTGAGGGCAGGGAGGCGGAATCAAGATCCTCTATCTTCATATGTTCACACAACACTTCAACTTTGATATGAAGTTTTTGAGCTTACATGACCCTCGTTAATCGGGACTCACCAGTGATAGCCAATGAAGACATTGCATCTTGAGATCCGTTGGGTATGCGCAGAGCATCTTTGTAGATTTGTACTTTCCCTCTTTCCAGTGGTTTTTGCTACCACCGCTTGGTGCCGCTGTGTGTTAGTTGTGGATCGGTGGAATCAAGACAGGTTAAATAGCACTGAGCCAGCTTCTTTTTTTTTTTTTTTTCGTTTACGCCTTCCCCAGTCCCTAGCCCCCCTCTGGCTTTAATTTGTGCCATCGATCAAGACTGTCGCGTTTCCAAACTTGATTGTAAGATTTATTGATAAATTAGCCAGTCCAGTTTCTGAGATTGATGTAGCGTTCAAAGTAAAACCGGCCAGGCGACAGAGGACTTAAATATAAGGCTCAAGACTGATACACCAGCGGCGAGGGGTTCGAACCCTGTACAGCTGGATCCTGCAGTATCCAGGTCGGGCGAAAGGTCTACCCCTCTGCCTCCGAGCGAGACTTTGTAAGCCCAGTCCAGTTTGAGGATTGGTTGATTCATGTCAAACAGATATAGCTAGCACACCTGAAAGAAACATTGTGACCAGCCGGGGGTCTAGCATTACAATCAGACAAAAGTCTGTTCTGATTTTTAGACAGGATCGGCTGAAACATTAATAATCTAGGGATGAAGAAGTGAGTCAAGAAAGATAATCCTAGGGCGAGTGCCCTACCTAAAGGCATTGTTGCTGTTGATATTTAATTTATGATTAGATGATAGTGCTGATAGTCAGCGCTAGTGCTTTTAGAACCACGTATGTTGTGCTAAATAGAATCAGCCAATTGGGCTCTATAAATATCTTCTAACCAGTGTGGTAACACACATCTTAACTGATATGGAATGCGGATATAACCTGATGAACAGAATTCAGTATTTGCAAAGATAATCCCTCGGGGCGATGTAGTAAGAAACAGAAGGAAGGGCAGGCGAGAAAGATCTAGGAAGCTGACAAAGCCAAATGGAGAGGTTTATTTTAGCTGTCTTTAGGCTCAAACTAGATCTAGAGAAGTGGTGGCCTAATCATGCTTGGTGTTACCCGAGGCTGAGACTGAAGTTTCTCATGTTCTGGGTGTTACACAGATCATCAGGGATAAGTGACATGGGGTTAAGGAAGATCTCAGTCGGTGGTGTATGGGTGAGACGGTTATTAGATTTCTGTTACTGTCTTTAAAAAAATACTCGACGGTGACTGAAGCTTTCGGGTATCTCACTAAGACTTCATGATGTGTAATGACCAAAAAAATCAAGCTATTTATCGATTTTAATTTTATTAACAGTTGAATTCGCCAATTAATCTCCTCTCTCTCTTTCTCACTCAATCTGTCTATCTATCTATCTATCTATCTATCTATCTATCTATCTATCTCTCTCTATATATCTGTCTATCTGTCTATATATCTGTCTATCTATCTGTCTATCTATCTGTCTATCTATCTATCTATCTATCTATCTATCTATCTATCTATCTATCTATTTCTCTCTCTCTCTCTCTCTCTCTCTCTCTCTCTCTCTCTCTCTCTCTCTCCTGTCTTTAGTCTTTTATTTTTTTTCTTGCCACAGCAGTAGTTCACATGATATTAGAGAAAACCTGTGTAATGTCGCAATATTGATATAAGATGCTTGAACATTCGCGATGTGAGCAGCAGCTGTTAGCTCTGTTTGTGAGGAAACATTTCATTCTCTGAAACCTTTTACAAATGCGCATTAAATGGTTTATATAATTCTATGTCATATTATCTAAGGATAGCAAGACTCACGTTACATCTTATATATTTTTTCTAAGAACAAACATAAATTATATGTTCCGACATCACAGTGCATATCATAAAACTGAAAATTTGAGCAAATACATTCTATATACGTTATTATTGTGTCATAGGGTAACAGTAAGCTTCAGACATGATAAATGTCTTGTTATGAAGACTTCAACTTCAATGGTTTTTTTTTTGTTTTTTTTTTGCTGGAAGCAGAATTATGCTTCTATTGAAATCATCCACATATTAAAATGAAAATGAGCAGAATATACTACTGCATGCATGTTGTACACATAATTTAAGGACTTTGTTTTCTATGAGCACAATCGCACAAGTTGACTCACGTTGTGGCAATACATGTCAGGACATTTGTACAGTGTCGAGCATTGGGTTATACTATGTATTTAAGTCAGTGATGACAATGTTAAATTATTCCTCATTGTAACTTTGCTCCAGGTATTGTGTTACCTTATGCACAGTGTATTACATGCATTTCTTTATTTATAATGTAAGCAATGGTCGTGTCGAAGCTTTATGTTGTCGAAGTTGTGAACGCTTTATCGATGTTAAGGTTGTAGCGGTCTGCATCATGAACCAACAGCTGCTGATGTTAAAATGTTTTTAATGAATTGCCTGTTTGTTTCGCTTTGTTTCTTTACTTTTCTTTACACATATATACGTGTATATCTATATATATATATATATATATATATATATATATATATATATATATATATATATATATATATATATATATATATATATCTCCAGTATTTCTGTCTATCCATCTATATTTCTAGCTATGTGTTATATCTACGCCTAACATATAATTTATACCAATATAAGATTATCTACCTACATAATCTATCCGTCTATTTACGTATGTGTCTATCTAAACATTAAACATCATTTTTCTTGACTTTCTCTTCACATATGTATTATGGCCTTGTTTTATAATTGGTTAACGGTACCCAATTCTCCTGGATCAGCTAAGCTGCCTCTAGCTCGCCATCCCTGACGGTTTGTGTTCAACAGAGTTCGTCACAAACATCGAGTACCAGATCACGATCAGGAAGTCAAACAAAATACTACATTAACGCAAATTTATTTAGCTAACAGAAATAAAAAAAAATTACACCAACAGCCACAGAAATCTTTAAAAAAAAAACCAACAAAACAAATAAAAAACGGAGAGAGAGAGAGAGAGAGAGAGAGAGAGAGAGAGAGAGAGAGAGAGAGAGAGAGAGAGAGAGAGAGAGAGAGAGAGAGAGAGAGAGAAATAAGAAGACGATTATTGTAAGTAAAACTCATTGAAGTAGGATGATGTTATTTAAAAATTCATTATTGAAGTCTATCATTTAAAAAGAAAAATGATAAAATGGGTAAATGCATTTTCACAACAAGGAAAATAAAAACATCACTTCTGCCGAAACAATATTTAAAAGCAGAGCACAAAATCTGTGAACTGCATGGCAAGGGAAAAGAGATTCTAAAACAAAGTTGATAATAGTGAAAATCTGAAAATTCTCTTGCGACCAGTTTGTACCACCTAGTTTCAAATGTTATCATGTAAAACTTGAGCTGCTTAGAATAAAAGTAGGGTCAAATTTGGTAGCATTTCATTCCTTTTTTCAAATCTATAAAGACATTTGTAATCCTGTCAAAACTGCTTTCAGTAATTTGTCTTGGCTAATAGAATTACCATTTTCATCTTATTTAATTCTATTTTTTATTTTTTTTTTTTTTATGACTTGGACAAAAAAAAAGCAACCCAGCGGTCCTCATATTTGTTCAGTAAATTTTTCAACGTATGTAAAGAATAAATTGAAATGGTCAACACGAACAATGCGCCATATCAAAACAGGCAGAATAAGCAATCGCCTTAGGTCTTCTTGACTGTAGTCTGTACACGGTCCAGCACACCTGTCGCTGTCAGACACCTGGTCAGTCCGTGCCTCAGGCCTCCTGCTCCACGGCCAGGAACGAGGTCTGGCCGTTTGGAAACTTCCACGAGTGGTACCACTTCCGGAAGGCCCACACCACGTTGATGACGTCAAGGGAAACGAGGGAGCCGAAGACCAGAACAAACATGACGATCCCCAGAACTCCCATGCCTGTCGGAGCAGACGTGGAGGAGAGAAATAGCCCGTTACTACTGTCGGAGCAGACGTGGAGAAGAGAAATAGCCCGTTACTACTGTCGGAGCAGACGTGGAGAAGAGAGATTGTCCGTTACTACTGTCGGAGCAGACGTGGAGAAGAGAGATTGTCCGTTACTACTGTCGGAGCAGAGACGTGGAGAAGAGAAATAGCCCGTTACTACTGTCGGAGCAGACGTGGAGAAGAGAGATTGTCCGTTACTACTGTCGGAGCAGACGTGGAGAAGAGAAATAGCCCGTTACTACTGTCGGAGCAGACGTGGAGAAGAGAGATTGTCCGTTACTACTGTCGGAGCAGACGTGGAGAAGAGAAATAGCCCGTTACTACTGTCGGAGCAGACGTGGAGAAGAGAGATTGTCCGTTACTACTGTCGGAGCAGACGTGGAGAAGAGAGATTGTCCGTTACTACTGTCGGAGCAGACGTGGAGAAGAGAGATTGTCCGTTACTACTGTCGGAGCAGACGTGGAGAAGAGAGATTGTCCGTTACTACTGTCGGAGCAGACGTGGAGAAGAGAGATTGTCCGTTACTACTGTCGGAGCAGACGTGGAGAAGAGAGATTGTCCGTTACCACTGTCGGAGCAGACGTGGAGAAGAGAGATTGTCCGTTACTACTGTCGGAGCAGACGTGGAGAAGAGAGATTGTCCGTTACTACTGTCGGAGCAGACGTGGAGAAGAGAGATTGTCCGTTACCACTGTCGGAGCAGACGTGGAGAAGAGAGATTGTCCGTTACCACTGTCGGAGCAGACGTGGAGAAGAGAGATTGTCCGTTACTACTGTCGGAGCAGACGTGGAGAAGAGAGATTGTCCGTTACTACTGTCGGAGCAGACGTGGAGAAGAGAGATTGTCCGTTACTACTGTCGGAGCAGATGTGGAGAAGAGAGATTGTCCGTTACTACTGTCGGAGCAGACGTGGAGAAGAGAGATTGTCCGTTACTACTGTCGGAGCAGACGTGGAGAAGAGAGATTGTCCGTTACTACTGTCGGAGCAGACGTGGAGAAGAGAGATTGTCCGTTACTACTGTCGGAGCAGATGTGGAGAAGAGAGATTGTCCGTTACTACTGTCGGAGCAGATGTGGAGAAGAGAGATTGTCCGTTACTACTGTCGGAGCAGACGTGGAGAAGAGAGATTGTCCGTTACTACTGTGGGAGCAGACGTGGAGAAGAGAGATTGTCCGTTACCACTGTCGGAGCAGACGTGGAGAAGAGAGATTGTCCGTTACTACTGTCGGAGCAGACGTGGAGAAGAGAGATTGTCCGTTACTACTGTCGGAGCAGACGTGGAGAAGAGAGATTGTCCGTTACTACTGTCGGAGCAGACGTGGAGAAGAGAGATTGTCCGTTACTACTGTCGGAGCAGATGTGGAGAAGAGAGATTGTCCGTTACTACTGTCGGAGCAGACGTGGAGAAGAGAGATTGTCCGTTACTACTGTCGGAGCAGATGTGGAGAAGAGAGATTGTCCGTTACTACTGTCGGAGCAGACGTGGAGAAGAGAGATTGTCCGTTACTACTGTCGGAGCAGATGTGGAGAAGAGAGATTGTCCGTTACCACTGTCGGAGCAGACGTGGAGAAGAGAGATTGTCCGTTACTACTGTCGGAGCAGACGTGGAGAAGAGACATTGTCCGTTACTACTGTCGGAGCAGATGTGGAGAAGAGAGATTGTCCGTTACCACTGTCGGAGCAGACGTGGAGAAGAGAGATTGTCCGTTACTACTGTCGGAGCAGATGTGGAGAAGAGAGATTGTCCGTTACTACTGTCGGAGCAGACGTGGAGAAGAGAGATTGTCCGTTACTACTGTCGGAGCAGATGTGGAGAAGAGAGATTGTCCGTTACTACTGTCGGAGCAGACGTGGAGAAGAGAGATTGTCCGTTACTACTGTCGGAGCAGATGTGGAGAAGAGAGATTGTCCGTTACTACTGTCGGAGCAGATGTGGAGAAGAGAGATTGTCCGTTACTACTGTCGGAGCAGACGTGGAGAAGAGAGATTGTCCGTTACTACTGTCGGAGCAGACGTGGAGAAGAGAGATTGTCCGTTACCACTGTCGGAGCAGACGTGGAGAAGAGAGATTGTCCGTTACTACAAGCTTTCTTATCAGAAATCTTGTACATGTATAATAAAGACTGGTGAGAATCTGTTCATAATGACAGCTGTAAGATACAAGGATCAGCTGAAGCCGCAGGGAACAATGTAGCACACACTCCTGTTTTTTATTCTTTGGAAGACAATTTCAATATAACATGGTGCCATTAAAACATTTAATACTGAATATAACTTCAAATTCTCAGCAGGTAACAAGATAAAAACATGATAGAAAATGTAAACCTACCACCAAAAATTGTCAACAGCGAGATCAATTTGTCTGACCTCTTAAGGAATTCTGCATTTATCTGCTCAGTTGACTGAGCCATTTCGTATCATTTAATACCTCCCTTCTCTATGTGTTTAGGGTTCAAATTGAGAAAAAATTCCTCAAAACGGAGAAACATAGATTCTCGAGAGAAGACATCCCCCGGGCTGGACAGGATACTGCGACAATGCGACATCGCGTCGTCATTGGTATCCAAAATGAATTACATGTAGTTATAGACACTTGGTTTTCTAGATATGGAAGAATCAGCTCAGTCCAAACATGCAGGTTAAAGTAGTCAGGTTTCACTGCTTGCCTGAGGGTAAATATTTGTCACAACTTTGCATGACGCAGTATTTTCCATGTTGGTGAATTGAAATAAAATGACCATTGAGCTTCAAATAGCTTTAGAAATCTAATATTATATCTTTAGAATCAAGATGCCTGAATAATTATTTAATATTGATAGATGACGATTTTTTCTTGATATAAATTATAACTTCACTAAAACTCTGCGCAGAGGATCTCTTTAGAGATGCGGATAAAAAATCCAAGTGAATAAAGGGTCATAGGATATGATTCTATACAATGTGATTGATGAGACGTTATTGAGGTAGATTTATCTCTCTGTGTATTGTCATGTATTAAAGAATTTCAATTAAAATATATATTTATGTAATGTATTTATATATAGATAAATATCTTGAGTAAAATAATAAATGGCATCGATTAAGAAGAAATAGCTTTAGTTACAGGCATTAGAAGTTAAGACAAATCTTGTTTGAAGGCGTCTTTTTTCATGTTACCACAATAAGATAGATCGATACCTTGATCTTGATTTAGATTGGCGATCATCGCAATGAACTAACTGACGCTGCACTAATTTATTGATGAGAAGTATATTGGCATCAATAGAAGCAGGGACTGACTATCCTCATAGTGTACCTCAGTGTCAAACCAATACCCTGGATTTTGGACATACGACGCTCAGTTTTAGATCTTATCTCTGCTCTTGGTATTGTTTGGGAACATACATTTGAAAAAATGTTTAAAGAAAAACTGCATGAATCTTATTGATCAGAACATCGTAAATTTCCTCTCTATGAAAACAAGACTTTAACATCATGAACTTTAGGCACCCATGTTTTAAAGAAATGTCAACAATTCTTGGGGTTTAGACAATCAAAAACGAGTTACAGTAAAAGTAAGAGAGATAGTACCAGTAGAGTTGATGAGTTAGAGTAGAGGTAGAGGTCTAAGTAAGAGTAGAGTTAGAGTAAAGGTTAAAGAGAAATTACCAGTGAATGAACTAAGTAAGTTGAAGAGTTATAGAAGAGGTAACAATGACAGTACCGGTGAATGAACTGAGTAAGTTGGGAGATTAAAGTAGAGGTAAGAGTGACAGTACCGTTGGAGGAACTCAGTAAGTTGAGAGATGAAAGTAGAGGTGACAGTGACAGTACCGGTGAATGAACTAAGTAAGTTGAGAGATTAAAGTAGAGGTAAGAGTGACAGTACCGGTGGAGGAACTCAGTAAGTTGAGAGCTTAAAGTAGAGGTAAAAGTGACAGTACCGGTGGAGAAACTCAGTAAGTTGAGAGATTAAAGTAGAGGTAAGAGTGGCAGCACCGGCGGAGGAACTCAGTAAGTTAAGAGACTAAAGTAGAGTTAAGAGTGACAGTACCGGTGGAGGAACTCAGTAAGTTAAGAGATTAAAGTAGAGGTAAGAGTGACAGCACCGGTGGAGGAACTCAGTAAGTTAAGAGATTAAAGTAGAGGTAAGAGTGACAGTACCGGTGGAGGAACTCAGTAAGTTAAGAGATTAAAGTAGAGGTAAGAGTGACAGTACCGGTGGAGGAACTCAGTAAGTTGAGAGCTTAAAGTAGAGGTAAAAGTGACAGTACCGGTGGAGAAACTCAGTAAGTTGAGAGATTAAAGTAGAGGTAAGAGTGGCAGCACCGGCGGAGGAACTCAGTAAGTTAAGAGATTAAAGTAGAGGTAAGAGTGACAGTACCGGTGGAGGAACTCAGTAAGTTAAGAGATTAAAGTAGAGGTAAGAGTGACAGTACCGGTGGAGGAACTCAGTAAGTTAAGAGATTAAAGTAGAGGTAAGAGTGACAGCACCGGTGGAGGAACTCCTCTCGTCTGTAGCGCTGCTCTTCTTGCGGGTTGTCGACGACAGGTTGTTGGTTGGGACATACAGCGCCCTCTTGGCCTGGGCTGCCGCTTGCTTCACGTACAGCTGGTGTTTGGGGCAGGGAAAAAAACAACGATTGAAAGATGAATGAGACTGTCCTGACTTTAATAAAATAATAGCTTCTTCACCGACTTAAAAAAATTGAAAAGAATCTGACAGGGTTGTCTTAACCAAGGGCTCTAACCAAAAATACAGGCATGATTTTTGAAATTTCAGGTTGATGTCCCTTTTAACCAAGAAAACCTAGCAGCAAAAGGAACAATTTTATAATTTTATTTTAGAAAGAGTAATTATGATGCGAATGAGGAAGTGTTATTGAATTTAAAGTATTCTGCTTTGTTAGTCCTTAAAATATACAAAAATATCTATAGAAAAGACGATACTTTATCTTAATTTTATAGCAATAATTGTGATCGCTGGTTTTGAAAAGAAAATGCAGATCATAACATAAATGGAGCTGAAATTTTGCTAATTTTTTAATTTTTTTTTTTTTTAATTTTTGCCAGATTGATAATCCATCAAATATTCTATTATGCAAACGGCTGAGAACAAAAACAAGTCTTCCGAATTTTCCTATCAGAATATAAAATCAACTTTTCCTCACAAAACTAATTCAAATCTGCTCTGATGTTGAAACAGTCCAATAGAGTAACAGGGCACAAACTAAAATCTAGAAACTGACAAATACATTTTGATATGTCAATTCTATGGTATGTTAACTATAAAAGATTAAATATTAACGATAACCAGGGAAATAGAAGCCTGTGGCAAATTTTATAATCCCCAGTGCAAATTTTCAAACGTACAGCAGTAGAAAACTTATGTTCGTTGAACAAAGGCTTAGTTTTTCATGACATTGTTTTAGGAAGCATTGTACAAAAATGAATGTTTTTTCTTCCAAAAATTCTTGCACTGTTTGGAAAAATAATAAAAGACGCTCGTAAAGTTTTTGTCATTACCGTAAGCTTCAAGCGCAAAAATAATTACAAATGTAACAATGCAGTGTTTGGGTTGATACGGTTTGGGCCTGACCCTCCCATCTCTACTTTACTTGGAAGCTGCTGATTTGAAGTGTTAGCTGAGGTGGCTTTGCAGTTCATCTCCTCAGACCATTTTGAATGTTGGCTGGTCTTACAGGGATTCATGATAGTTAATTATTCTTAAATAGTGGATGAATCTTTTCTTCCACAATTAATCGAGGAAAAAACCAATCAACCTATCCAGCAACCAAGGCTATCAAACATTCAACCATTGATATGTACCTGGAGCTCCTCTTCTGTTTGAGGAACAAAGATTTCTCTGGACGTGTCACACTTACACAACACGCTACAGGTGTCTTCTGGGAACGATGCGACTGGCGGAGAGCAGAGAGGGGAGATGATAACATATATTGAAATAGGCAAGACAGAGAGAGATAAAGGGAGAGTGAGTGAGAGAGAGACCTGAGAGACAGGGAGAGAGAGAGAGAAGAGGAGAGAGACGTGGGAGATAGGGATAGAAGATTGATTGATGGAAATAAAATAAATTACATGAATAAAAAACGATGGAATGACATACAGAGACGTAATGATGTCTTCACTGCACTACATTTTTGAGATTGAGCTGCACAAGCCAAAAGATGGAAAGATAAATAGTCAAATTTTCTGAGATTCTTATTGATACAGTGCAGAATGATTGACAGTCAAAGGCATCGATAGATTGATGGACATTCGTAGCTGATTAATTTTTAAAAGCTATATTTCATCTTTCTATCTATACATCTATGTATGGATTTATCTATCTATCTGTCTATCGATTTATCTATCCATTTTTTTTTTAAATTAGGCCCACATAGTAATAGTAGACGCTTGGTCCTCGATTTTAAAGTTTCGTGCCTAGTGGCACTCTTCAGGTTGTACTTTTCTTCCCTGCAAGTTGGTTCTATCTATCTAACTATCTCACTCTCTATCTCTGTATCTATCCATCTATCTATCTATCTATCTATCCATCTATCTATCTATCTATCTATCTACCTAAATATCTCTCTATCTACCCATCCATCTATCTATCTATCTATCTATCTATCTATCTATCCATATCACTCTCTATCTCTCTATCTATCCATCTATCTATCTATCTAACTCTCATTCTCTGTATCTATTTCTTTATCTATCCATCTATCAATCAATCAATCAGTCAATCAATCAATCAATCACTCAATATATCTATCTTGAAGGTTGGTAGGATCAATCAACTAAAGTGCTCAACCGTAGGATATTTTCAATAGTGATAAGTTCCTCACACACTATTATATATAAATATATTTATTTATTTATCTATCTATCTATCTATCTATCTATCTATCTATCTATCTATCTATCTATCTATCTATATCTATATCTATCTATCTATCTATCTATCTATCTATCTATCTATCTATATCTATATCTATCTATCTATCTATCTATCTATCTATCTATCTATATATATATATATATATATATATATATATATATATATACATATACTGGTGTTAGATACACTGATTGAATGATTGATTGATTGATTGATTGATTGATCGATCAATCAATCATTCAATATATATATATATATATAATCAATATATATATATATATATATATATATATATATATATATATATATATATATATATATATATATATAATCAATCAATCAATCAATCTATCATTCAATAAGTGTATCTAACACCAGTACCAGGATCAACCTGTCTATACACCCACTTTCCTTGCAGTTTTTGTAGAAGACAGACACCCCAGCAGTTCGCGAGGTCGGTGGGATGGCCGTCGGCTTCGTGCGGCTCTTCAGGAGGAGGCAGCGCATCTGGGCCGGTCCATGGGGTCAACCAGAAGAATGCAATCAGAGAAGGTATAGAGAGGACGAAAATCTCATGTTAGGCCGATCTTCATTCTTATAGACATCCGAGTGCCAGGGAAACAACGTAGTGGGTATAAGGAATACAATAATTTAATGTGCTATAGGTGTTTGAAAAGAGAGAAAGGAGACAGAGAGAGAGTGAGAGTGAGAAGTAGAGAGAGGGAGGGAGAGAGAGAGAGATACACACAGAGAGACAGAGAGAGAGAGGGAGAAGTAGAAAGAGAGAAGTAGAAAGGAAGAGGGAGGGAGATAGAGAGGGTGAGAAAGAGAGTGAGATGTAGAGAGAGAGGGGGAGGGAGGGAGAGAGAGAACGAGAAAGAGTGAGAAGTAGAGAGAGGGATGAAGGGAAAGAATGAGAGAGAGAGAGAGAGAGAGAGAGAGAGAGAGAGAGAGAGAGAGAGAGAGAGAGAGAGAGAAGTAGAAAGGAAGAGGGAGGGAGATAGAGAGGGTGAGAAAGAGAGTAAGAAGTAGAGAGAGGGATGGAGGGAGAGAGTGAGAGAGAAAGAGAGATAGAGAAAGAGAGATAAAGAGAGAGAGAGAGAGAGAGAGAGAGAGAGAGAGAGAGAGAGAGAGAGAGGGGGGGGGTGTGCACAATATCCTTGTCATATTTCGGACAATTTGTGTAATAAATAAAAGTATAAAGAATTAGCAAAATTGACCGCACGCCCATTGGCACACGTATTTCATGGTTCAGCAATATAGAAATGTTATATTATTATTTTATAATGGACAGTCTTTTTCCTGTTGACAATAAAACTGTCATGGCCAGCCAGCCCCTCTCAGACCAATGGTCACCTCACTGGAGCGGTATTCTGCTGCCCAGCACGGGTGTTCTCCTATGGTCAAGTTAGCGAAGGTGGTACACTCCGTCAGGCACTGTTCTCTGGTCACACCCACTGGGGAGAGAGAGACAGAGTAGAAAGTTTAGTGAAAAAGATGAAAAATGAAAGGAAAATTCAAAGGTAAGAGATAAAGGAAAACAGATACAACGGAGATAGAGAGAAAGAGGGGGAGGGGGGAGGGAGGGAGAGATAGATAGACAGACAGACAGAGGGGGTAAGTAAGGATGGAGCAACCTGAATCTGATAGTAGTTATCACTCGGCGCACAAGTTATCATCTCGTCACATACGATGTTTTCACCCGACTCTTATGCTGCAGATCATCTAACTGGAACTCAGTGATAACTTTGCTAGTCCAGTGGTTAGGTCACGTGACTCACGTTTGGTTTGAACCGTCCCCGCCCAGGAGCCGGAGAAGTGTAGATTCTCCTCCGCCTTCATCTGACACACTGTCTCTGGGGGAGGGGGGGGGAAGGGAGGGAGAGAGAGAGAGACACAAGGTATAGACATTGAGGAAGCACTGGTTGCTATACCTAAGGTTGTTACTGAAAAAGAATCAGCTTAGTGTAGCAGTGGGATGGATACATTAATTTCGCACTATGCGGTTGTCTCCAAACCCCTGGTTTGGACACATGGAAGTCATCTTGAAAGTTGAAGTGAAAAATGTCATCATCTGCTAACTATGAAAAACCACTTGAAGATGCAGGAAACTTTGAAGAAGTAAAATAGAATTTTTCGGATATAAAACCAAACTCATTGGTCATGTAGAGGAAGGAAGAGAAGGACTGTGGCTCAACTCTTCTTGCAGATAGGACTGCTTCAGTCTCTCACTAACTTGGTGGAGGTGCAATGCTGTGACAGAAAGAAACTGATGAAGCAATATTCTAGATCAGGATTAGCAAAAGAACTAGAGTTCTGATATAAAAAATTAAAACTGTATTATTTTTTTCTTTAATTCATTAATTTCCCTGAGTTTATAGTGGTGTTCGAGCCATGTGGTGGTATGTTACCATCAAATTCATTAATTTCCCTAATTTTTAGTGGTGTTCGAGCCATGTGGTGGTATGTTACCATCAAATTCATTAATTTCCCTAAGTATTTAGTGTGTTCGAGCCATGTGATGGTATGTTACCATCAAATTCATTGATTTTCCTAAGTTTTAGTGGTGTTCGAGCCATGTGGTGGTATGTTACCATCAAATTCATTAATTTCCCTAATTTTTTAGTGGTGTTCGAGCCATGTGGTGATATATTACCACCAAATTCATTAATTTCCCTAAGTATTTAGTGTGTTCGAGCCATGTGATGGTATGTTACCATCAAATTCATTAATTTTCCTAAGTTTTAGTGGTGTTCGAGCCATGTGGTGATATGTTACTATGAAATTCATGATTTTCTCTAAGTATTTAGTATGTTCGAGCCATGCGGTGTTCTGTTACCAACAGTGGCCGGTATACGGCAGATGAAGGCGTGATCGTCGGAGCACAGAGACGGGACAAAGAACGGTTCCCAGGGATTCCACAGAGCACAATCGTAGGTGGGCTGGGCCGGTCCTAAACCAGACTTGTACTCTCGCAGGATCAGAGCCCGGCTAGAGGTCATGTCGACAAGGTCACCGTTAGCGTACTTCCACTGCCCGGATGATTTGTCCAGTTTGATGGACGTGGTGAAGTATGTGTCTAACGTTACTGAGTCCCTGAAAAAGAAAAACAATGTGTATTAATTTCTGATAATATATTTAAATACGAAACTATGAAGGCTAAGTTATGTGCTTTGGGAGAATATGACGAGACTCATGGTATTGCCGTCAGAGAGAAATTGATACATAAAGGGCTGAATCACTTTAACTCATAGGCTTTTTTTGGAAGTAAAGACTGACTAACACTGGTTAAGAGAACAGAATGTGACATGAAACTAAATTCTCCACCTCATAAGACTAAAAAAAAAAGGAAGGATGACTCACTCCAGGTTAGAAAACATGAGATGATACAAAAAAAAAACAACAACAACAAAACAAAAAAAAAACAGGCTGACTTACTCTAGATAAGAGAGCAAGAGGTGATACAATAAACAGGCTGACTTACTCCAGATAACAGAGCAAGAGGTGATACAATAAACAAACTGACTTACTCCAGATAACAGAGCAAGAGGTGATGCAATAAACAGGCTGACTTACTCCAGATAACAGAGCATGAGGTGATACAATAAACAGGCTGACTTACTCCAGATAACAGAGCATGAGGTGATACAATAAACAGGCTGACTTACTCCAGATAACAGAGCAAGAGGTGATGCAATAAACAGGCTGACTTACTCCAAATAACAGAGCAAGAGGTGATACAATAAACAGGCTGACTTACTCCAGATAACAGAGCAAGAAGTGAAACAATAAACAGGCTGACTTACTCCAGAAAACAGAGCAAGAGGTGATACAATAAACAGGCTGACTTACTCCAGATAACAGAGCATGAGGTGATACAATAAACAAGTTGACTTACTCCAGATAACAGAGCATGAGGTGATACAATAAACAGGCTGACTTACTCCAGATAACAGAGCATGAGGTGATACAATAAACAGGCTGACTTACTCCAGATAACAGAGCATGAGGTGATACAATAAACAGGCTCACTTTCTCCAGATAACAGAGCATGAGGTGATACAATAAACAGGGATGACTTACTCCAGATAACAGAGAATAAGGTGATACAATAAACAGGCTGACTTTCTCCAGATAACAGAGCATGAGGTGATACAATAAACAAGCTGACTTACTCCAGATAACAGAGCAAGAGGTGATACAATAAACAGGCTGATTTATTCTAGATAAGAGAGCATGAGATGATACAATAAACAGGCTGATTTACTCTAGATAAGAGAGCAAGAGGTGATACAATAAACAGGCTAACTTACCCCAGATAACAGAGCAAGAGGTGATACAATAAACAGGCTGATTTACTCCAGATAACAGAGCAAGAGGTGATACAATAAACAGGCTGATTTACTCCAGATAACAGAGCAAGAGGTGATACAATAAACAGGCTGATTTACTCCAGATAACAGAGCAAGAGGTGATACAATAAACAGGCTGATTTACTCCAGATAACAGAGCAAGAGGTGATACAATAAACAGGCTGACTTACTCCAGATAAGAGAGCAAGAGGTGATACAAGAAAGAATGACTTACTCAAGATCAGAGAACAGAAAGTGATACAAAAAATGATGACTTACTCAAGGTCAGAGAACATACGGTATATATAAGAAAGGGTGATTTACTTCGGCTCAGAAAACATGAGTTGATACTAAAAACAGGCTGCCGTACTCCAGATAAGACAGCATGAGGTGATACAAGAAAGGATGGCTTACTCAAAATCAGAAAACATAAAGTGATACAAGAAATAATGACTTACTAAGGTGAGACAAAAAAGGTTGACATACTCAAGATCAGGGAACATATTAAGGTGATGCATAAAAGGATGATTCACTCCAGCTCAGAAAACATCAGGTGATATAAAAAAAAAGAAACAGGCTGACTTACTCCAGATAAGAGAGCCTGAAGTGATACAAGAAAGGATGACTTACTCACGATCAGAGAACATATTAAGGTAAAACAAAAAAGGATGACATACTCAAGATCAGAGAACATAAGGTGATACAAGAAAGGATGATTCACTCCAGCTCAAAAAACATGAGGTGATACAAAAAAAAGGCTAACTTACTCCAGATAAGATAGCGTGAAGTGATACAAGAAAGGATGACTTACTCCAGAGAAAAGAACATGAGGTTGTGCAAGAAAGGCTGACTTGCTCCAGCTCAGAGAACATGAGGTGGTGCAAGAAAGGCTGACTTACTCCAGCTCAGAGAACATGAGGTGGTGCAAGAAAGGATGACTTACTCCAGAGAAAAGAACATGAGGTTGTGCAAGAAAGGCTGACTTGCTCCAGCTCAGAGAACATGAGGTGGTGCAAGAAAGGCTGACTTACTCCAGCTCAGAGAACATGAGGTGGTGCAAGAAAGGATGACTTACTCCAGAGAAAAGAACATGAGGTTGTGCAAGAAAGGCTGACTTGCTCCAGCTCAGAGAACATGAGGTGGTGCAAGAAAGGATGACTTACTCCAGCTCAGAGAACATGAGGTGGTGCAAGAAAGGCTGACTTACTGCAGCTCAGAGAACATAAGGTGGTGCAAGAAAGGCTGACTTACTGCAGCTCAGAGAACATAAGGTGGTGCAAGAAAGGCTGACTTACTCCAGCTCAGAGAACATAAGGTGGTGCAAGAAAGGCTGACTTACTCCAGCTCAGAGAACATAAGGTGGTGCAAGAAAGGCTGACTTACTGCAGCTCAGAGAACATAAGGTGGTGCAAGAAAGGATGACTTACTGCAGCTCAGAGAACATAAGGTGGTGCAAGAAAGGCTGACTTACTCCAGCTCAGAGAACATAAGGTGGTGCAAGAAAGGATGACTTACTCCAGCTCAGAGAACATAAGGTGGTGCAAGAAAGGCTGACTTACTCCAGCTCAGAGAACATAAGGTGGTGCAAGAAAGGCTGACTTGCTCCAGCTCAGAGAACATAAGGTGGTGCAAGAAAGGATGACTTACTCCAGCTCAGAGAACATAAGGTGGTGCAAGAAAGGCTGACTTACTCCAGCTCAGAGAACATAAGGTGGTGCAAGAAAGGATGACTTACTCCAGCTCAGAGAACATAAGGTGGTGCAAGAAAGGATGACTTACTCCAGCTCAGAGAACATAAGGTGGTGCAAGAAAGGCTGACTTGCTCCAGCTCAGAGAACATAAGGTGGTGCAAGAAAGGATGACTTACTCCAGCTCAGAGAACATAAGGTGGTGCAAGAAAGGATGACTTACTCCAGCTCAGAGAACATAAGGTGGTGCAAGAAAGGATGACTTACTCCAGCTCAGAGAACATAAGGTGGTGCAAGAAAGGCCGACTTACTCCAGCTCAGAGAACATGAGGTGACTGTCCCAGTCGTCCATCTCGAGTTCCCCACCAGCCAGCTGCCCGCCCCTCATAGAGCAAGTGTCGACGGCAGAGTTGATGTTGCTCACATGCATGTTGTCGAAATACTCGAGCACCACCACCTCTTCACCCTCTCCAGCGGCAACGTGGACTGGGAGGAGAGTGGGACAACGCAAAGAGTTTTATTTAACGTGGATACTGATGAAGAATCGATGCTAGGAAATTGAAGTGGTTAGCTTGAACTTTCCATGATATCTTGCAGCGAGTCTAGAAACAGAGATAAACGCGTCCATGATCTTAAATCTGATTGTGTTCTTTTTATTTTACCTTCTTTTAAAAAAAAAAAGTAAATTATGAGAATGGCGATTGTAAAAATATTATGGCATTTTAATATGCCTTTTTTTTAAAAAACTAAAAATGTGTTCAAATTTTCAAAACATTCAACGACGCAGTTACTCCACATACAGACAATATTTAAAGGTAGCACACATAAAAAATTGTGGAGCACTTAAAAAAGAGAGTTATATATTACTGATTCAACAAATCTACATGTATGTCTATATGTATTTAATATCAACATGATGGGTTAGGATGTAAATAATTAACTTATAACTGAGAATCTAAAATTAGAGCTTAGTAAACTTGCTTATACGCACCGAGAAAAAACAAGTTTACTGGATATT
This sequence comes from Elysia crispata, assembly GCA_033675545.1. NCBI lineage: Eukaryota > Metazoa > Mollusca > Gastropoda > Plakobranchidae > Elysia > Elysia crispata. The sequence goes on along the minus strand of JAWDGP010004318.1, from coordinate 217,047 downwards.
TTGATCAGACATCAGGCATTCATGATCATGGAACTCTTGTGCAATTACCATTTTGGAGATATTTGCCTGTTGCTTGGTTGTTTTTTTTTAACCAGAACTTTAGGAAAAGTACTCACCCAAAGAGACAATGGTGATGCTGATAGCAGCCAAGAGACAGAATGAATTCACTTGATCCTGGATAGACGATATAGGAAAAACGTGGACATAAAAAACTATATATCCTTACCAAAAGCTTGAAGATAAACTTCAGCCACACTTGACTCTGAAGTCCCATTAACACTCAGGGTGTGCGGAAAACATGAAGTTATTTGCTACCTTAAAATGATTTGATTTCGATTATTATTGTGCAAACGAGGAGCAAATCTAGCTATCCCAGTATCTAATTAGCGACCAATGGTTTACCTTTATTACATTAGTTAAATGCAACAAATATCTGAATGCTGGGTGAATGGCTAACTGTTATCTCTTGATCTATCTAAGATCACGACGGCTTCACGGCCCTTCTCATGCCTGAAGAGCAGTTATTTATCTATCTCTCTCTCTATCTCTCTATCTATCTAACTATATATTTATCCATCTATCTCTTTGAGTGTCATTATAGCCCATCTATCTTTCTATTTACATGATTATCAATCTTTCTTTACTTTTCATCTTATTTCTATCAATACAAGTTTTTATCTGTTGATTTATGCATCCATCAATCAATCTGTCGATCGGTGTAGACAATCTTCTTTTTTCTTTTTTTTTTTCAGAGCCTTTTTGTTCCAGTGACAAGCTGCTATAACAAAGTCCGGGTTAATTATATATACCTATTCTTTTCTACTACTATCTATCTCTCACATCAGTTTCTATTCTCTTTTTTCCTGTTTATCATTCTCTCTTTCTGTATTCTTGGTCGCCTTTTTGTCTATCTCTGTTAGAGTCTGTGTCTGTCTATTTGCCTGAATAATTGTTCCACTGCTTTTCTTTATTTCTACCAATCCCTATATACCACCTAAAATCTAAAACAATAAAAGAACAAATACATAATAATATGAAGAAAAACATACATAAAGTTTTTTGAATTTTTATGTAAGAAACTCACCATTTTAAACTCAGGATGTGCGGAGTCCAGGCCGAATCCTTGTTCTAACCATAAGATGGAGCACACAGACTGTCCAACATACACTGTCGCCAGGAACCTTGGAAGAGGGTGAAAGTCAACCTTAGCTCTAGTCCAACGAACTAGCTTGACGTAAGGGTACACAGAATTAAAGCGACAAATCTTTTGTTTTAAATGACCCACACCCATCTATTATTGAGAGCAGTTGAGCATAAAGACGGGCGGCCGTTCTTCCAGCGGTTGGTGGTGAGTGAGGGGAGCCTGCAGGCCACAATGACTGTCACAAGTGAAAACCTTTGATAGGCTTTCAAGCGTGACACATTACTGGAGAGGCTTCAGAATTTTTTTTTTTTTGGCTTGATCAGCCCTCGGAATTCAGAGAGAGATCAAACTCTACAGTTTCAGTAGCCTAAGGCATCATCAGACTTAATAGGTGACTATTCTACATGTTTGCTAAATAATGATCAGACTTATTGGAGGCAGGTGTGACTGGTTGACTAACATCTAATAATATTATTAAAAAGTAAAACACACACACACACACACACACACAAAGAAAAACCAACCCCCAAATTGGTTTAATAAATATATTGAGGTTAATATTAGATAAGAATTATTTCACACAATCTAACTAGTAACTTGCTTTGAATTTGTATAGCTTAAAATAATGACTTATTTCACGCGTATTTTCTTTAAAAACAGACATGAACAGATGTGCAGATTTTTAGGCAACTTTTATTCTCATATCATGAAGTGTTTCCTAATATACTTTTAAAAAACTGCGAAGTATGAAATAGTGAAATCGGAAAATAAAGAAATAAATTTTAAGTTGCTGATCTCTAAAGAAAAAAAACAAAACAAAACAAAAAACACATTCATATTAGTTTGCAAACGGACTAAAAATGCTATCCAAAATCACTTGGAGAAAACTTATCAAAGTGTAAAATATGTGTGAAAACAGGTTTGATAGATTAGTCCAACTCTCAAAAATGAGATCTTATCTATATCTGTATGAAAACAATTATCGCAGAAATCGTCAGAGCTTGCTGTGTAGGTCTGAACTAGTCTTCAGAATCGCTACGACTGTGTTTTGAACATTATCGAAAACTATGGAGTTGAGAAAACCAACCACCGTTTGTGAAATGAACTGTAATAAATCCATGATGCGCGACAAGAATCAAAATACCCTGGCTGTTTCATTTCTCATGAGTTTCTTGTAATCACACTAGAAAACTGAACTGTAACCTTTAACAACCACCTATGAAAGATTAAATGAATTTAAAGAAAATTGACTATTGAAAAAGGATTTTATTCAATCCAAATACAGTTTTGATATTAATGTATTTTATAATATTTCCCTTATCGAGATGACTTTTATTACTTGCTTTAACCTAGCGCTGAATTCATCAAAGCGTCGTGTTCGACTGTTCTTTTTTTTTTTTCAAATTTAATATTAAAAATTTTCAAGTTTAATTATCTTGACAGAACCATTTTAATTATATCAGTTTGTCTTATTTTTCTAACTTGAAAATATTAAAGCGATGTAGCTGTGTTTGAAAAGAAACTACACCGAGCATTCAGTTTTTGTTTACATGCATAGTTCAGGCGACTGCGATCTTGTATCGTCAGATATCAAGAATTTGTGAAAGGAAAATACACCTTATAATTGTTGTGCAGGCTGGGAATGATATACTTTGCCGATACCTTGCTGTCTTTTTTGTCTAACAGAGCCTAACTAACTATCTTAGACCCTCAACTGAAGATCAAACAAATTTCACATTGATTGGTGAAGTGACTAATTGCGACAAACACAATTTATGTAACTGGTGATTGCATAGACAAACACAATTTATGTAACTGGTGATTGCATAGACGAGTGGCAAGGCTGGATTCTAAAGAAAGTAATACTGCTTTCGAGTCAGACAAATTTGAGCTTTCTTTTTCTTTCAACATATTTAATCCACGGGTCAATATTTCGTGGAAGTTATGAAAATGGTTTTAAATATAAATCCTATATAAACTAAAAGGCGCTTGCTATGCCCATCATGTTCTGACCCAGAATTAACACAGAGTCAGAGGAATGGTTAGAAACAAATAACAAGTTACTACATGTACTTAGTAACAGAAGGATTATAGTGTCAAATGCCAAGGACTATGAAACCGTAAATTTTCCTGTGTCCAGGTTCTGATCTATGGTCTTTCGATAAAAACTGGATTGTTCGATTTGTGTTCAGATGCTAAAATGCAGGAATCGTGCTTGCACAGTTGCATAATTAGGTAAAAACTATTTCTTTCAAAACAACACTCTAAACGTACAAAATGAATTAAATAGAATCATTTGCGGAGCAACCACTCTTCTTACTTACTCTAAGACTCTTCCAATTATAATATTGTTTAAAAATTTCCTTCCTCATTATGTTGGCAACACAGATTTTTGCAAGAATGATGTAGTTTGTTTCAACAATGCAAGTAATTTTAGTTACGTCATTATGTTTACCTTCCTATTCTAAGTCCTGCTCGTTTCCATATGTATAGCTGTAAAAGAATTTAAAAAATTGATAATTGTTTGCATTATTAGTTTCCTTTGCCTTGAAACTATTGTTAAATTTATAGGGAGGCTTTAATTATTTCTTAGCGCGAATTGCTCATTAAGTGAGAAACATAAATAATTGTAATTCAGCTCTTGAAACATTAATGGGTGTCATTAAGGTATTTGTCTAATCAGACAGTTGCCGACACTGAATGTGTCAGTACAATACCTGCAGGGCGTTGTAATTATTTTATCTGCTAGAAATGTTCATAGCACGCTTTGTTACAACAAAGATTGGAAATTCGAAACAAGGACAACAAATGAACTAAAGGTAAAATGATTTTCATTGTCTGTTTATTCATTCACACACACTCAGCAAAAAACAAAACAAAAAACAAACAAACAAACAAACAAACAAACTTTTACATTGCGAAAAAAAATCATGTCAAGAAAAATTATGTATGATTGTATGATGCATGGGGGAGACAATTATGATAATTAGGGTCGGACAGCCCATAACTTACATTTTTTTCACTTCTGAAATACGCAGGATTTGAAAGATAAACAGGGGTGTGAGCTGTGCAATTGGAGAAAAAGTTACTGATTTTGAGCACTTTATTATTGGCCGCTGCTCTACTGTTAAACTAGTCGAAACGTATGAGAAGAATAAGGTCTGAGAACAGGTGTTAGGTGCTATACAAAATGGTTTTCAGAATGAAAGTGATAAAGCCCTATTCCTTGTATCTCCTAGTTGTTAAAAACCAAAAAAATGATGTGACAAATTAATTATTGATTTTTCCTACAGTTGGTGAATGAAGAAAACTCAAAATGTTTTGGTATTAAAACATTGTCCGCGGTTTAATTCTGCGCCGGAATAACGCTGTAAAGCTCACACAGATCTGCTTGTTGCAAAAAAGTAGATATTGGAGACTAATAAAGAGCAACAAACAAAATATACTCTTGCAGTGACCATGCATGGCAGCCGAATTGACCTAGAATTCTGCGCAGACCTCAAGATCTGCTGGTTTCTAAACAGTGATAACTTGAAATTCCTGACTCATGGTGATGATACTTTTGTTAAAGCGGATGTTTTTAATCATTATTCTGTTTTCGACACGTGATGGGCCTGCTCTCGAAATCTCAGTCACAGACCTTTGTACCGCTTAACATAGTATGGTAATTTATTCAATTATGGTTATCTTTGTATTAAAAAAGAATGGACAGTGTGGTGGTGGTAGTGGTGGTGGTGATGATGGTGGTGGTGGTGGTAAGAAACGAACAAAGCGAGGTGATGCCGGGATCAGGCAGTGTATCTCAAGCGGACATTATCCATTCATTTTTTTACATTTTTGTCATTATCGATATTATTTCTGTATCGGAGTCGGAGCAGATTTGAATTCGTCTCTGCATTTTGAGCTGCTCCAAGTTGAGATAACCCACCTGAAACATATAGAGGGCGCTATAGGCTGGTGGCGTTCCCTGCTCGGATTCACCGCAGCCGTAGATACACAATGTCGCCCCAGGACAGCTAGGGGTGTAGTCCAAGCACCACATGTCTTCCTCTTTATCATCACATTTATCATCGACCTCGTCCTCTACTTCGCTGAAGTCCACATCGTATTTTTCATCGTTTCCTTTGGCTCTACTGTCTCGCCTTTTCCTTTCCTTGTATGTCTCTAGGGAAAGCATCACTTCGTTCTCAACCTTGACCTTTGCTAGCAGGCTTGACTTAATCCTGAAGGTCACAGTCACCCCTAGAGTAAGATCGCGAGCTAAAGGCTCTAAGAGAAGGCACTGGTAAGTCTGCGCTACAGGGAACATTTTAGGGAAAGGTCCGCACGCTTCTCCCACTCCTCTCCTTCTGGATATGGAGGGTGAAGGTCGTTGGCAGCTTACCAGGAAGTCTGCGACCTTTGTAAAAGTCGATGCAGCAGGACTGGTAGACTTGCTTTCCGCCGAAGTTTCATACTTTTGTGCAAACACTGACAGAGCGTAGAAGCCACGCCCTGAAAACCGGCCTCTAATGTGGACAACGTTCTCCGTACATTGGGTGAGGGTGGAGCACTCTTCCCTGGTCTTCACCATGATGCGGCTACCAGCTTTCTTCATGCTGCTTGTCGTAACATCACTCTCCTCTTCATATCCATCGCTCCTGTAGGTGACTCCCAGGAGGGACACAATATTCTCTTTCTTGTCTAACTTCCTCAGTGAACTGTCTCCGCTACTGGATGCTGCGGGAGCTGTGATCACAGCTTTTAATTTAAGACTGCTGGAAACTGGCAGCTTTAGGTAAAGATCTCCAGTTCTACATGCCAAGACGTCAAATTTGAAGATCCTGCGCGAAAATCCCATCTTTAGGGCAAGGTCATTGGCACCCCACACTCCGAAATGTTCCGGGAAAGGTAAAAACCGCTCTCCTCGCTCTTCGTCCTTCCCTTCCACCTCCTCCACCCTGAGATAGTAATCCACCAAGAGGTGGAAAGACTCACCAGCATCACACACCTGACCGTAGATGCTGAGCCTAAAAGTGCCGCAATGCGACGGCTTCACGAAAACCTGGAAATCTCCGTTTAAACCTTGCCGTGTACACAGAACACTTTCCCTGTGGTCGGCCTCGGTCTGGCGGTCTCTCAGCACGGCCGCCATGTTGCTCAGCCGACCGTCTCTCGACCGGAACGTGAACAGTTCGCCTCTGCTCACGGTCACGTAGGCGTGTTTGTGTGACAGCAGTTCAAGGTTCGTCTCCATAGCGACCACAGTGGGCGTGGCTTGCTGACAAAACTGACCAAACTTGAGGGGAGAGGCCAACATCTGAAGTCCGTCCCGTATCTAGCAGTGGAAACAAGATTCCATAGTAGTAGTAGTAGTAGTAGTAGTAGTAGTAGTAGTAGTAGTAGTAGTAGTAGTAGTAGTAGTAGTAGTAGTAGTAGTAGTAGTAGTAGTAGTAGTAGTAGTAGTAGTAGTAGTAGTAGTAGTAGTAGTAGTAGTAGTAGTAATAGTATTAGTAGTAGTGGTAGTAGTAGTGGTAGTGGTAGTGGTAGTGGTAGTGGTAGTAGTAGTGGTAGTAGTAGCAGTATTAGTAGTAATAGTAGTAGTAGTAGTAGTAGTAGTAGTAGTAGTAGTAGTAGTAGTAGTAGTAGTAGTAGTAGTAGTAGTAGTAGTAGTGGTAGTGGTAGTGGTAGTGGTAGTGGTAGTGGTAGTGGTAGTGGTAGTAGTAGTAGTAGTAGTAGTAGTAGTAGTAGTAGTAGTAGTAGTAGTAGTAGTATAGTAGTAATAATAATAATAATAATAATAATAATAATAATAATAATAATAATAATAATAATAATAATAAACTACTGCATGACTGTTTTAGCGTGCACTATTGACATTTAACAATATAAAAGTTGTCTTTGCGCCCAACGCTAAACATTTAATTAACTGGAACTATTATACCGTAGCTTTAAAGTAGTTTAAGTAATGGGTGGAAATCCCTGCTTACCATCCTTGACTTTATAAGGTATAGAGATCTAAATTGTTCCCCTTTTATCCCTTACGTGAGTGCAGTTCAGGTGGTCTGTAAATGATTTTGAAATGTTTCTGGTTCATTTCTCATAGAAAACATAATCTAGAAATGAACGCAGATTAAGATGAAATCTAAATCTAGATATAAAAATTTCTAAAAGTGACAATTTTAATATTGTAATCATTCCACGAATTTTAGTTATTTGTGAACATTGAAAACTTGTGTCCGGTATGTCAACATACACACATTTAGTTAGGTGACATTGACAGTCAAAACACATTGCATTGGTAGCTTCGATATGTCAAGTTGACTGTGAGTACATTTGAAACGACATCTTTCCATTCTAGACTTATCTATGGCATCATAATTATTTTTTTTGTGCAAAAAGACTTGAGATACCATGGAGTGAAGCCCATTTTACTCTTTGACAACAACAACAACAGCAACAACAAAAAAAAAACCAACAACAAAGAAATTGCTAACCATAAGGAATCCCACAAGTAATTAGTGCATACTGCGCATTGATTTCATATCTTTATTTAATAAAAAAAAAATGCACACTTTGACATAATGGCTCAGTATAAGCTCTCAGTTAGATTTTTTTTTTAATTCATTGATTTTTTTCCATTTTTGATTAGCGAAAGTGTACCTCTTACAAGGTGGCAGTGGATTACCTGGACAGAGGTCCGCCCGACACCTTTTCGAAAGTTATCCCCCATTGGTGACAAGGGGAGCAACTCGCTTGACATTCCTAAAGGGAAGTGCGTCACGATGAGGTGTTCCGGATCCGGAAGGAAGTAGAATTCCCTGATGGCATCTGCGTGACGTGGATCATCCTGCAAGCCACGCCCACACGCACAATCCACGAACCGCCATTGTTCCTGGAACATTGAAATGTCGCGAAAACAATGGTTTCATTTTGACTTTTAAAATTTTATGCTGCTTTACTATTGGCATTCCGTGTCACTCACTCCAGCAACCTTGTGGGTCTTCAAGCTTCTACTTAGAAGTGACGTTCATAAACTTACTGCATTTACTGCTGTACCTCAATGTACGTACATGGCTGCATCTGTATATTTTCAAGTCAATGCTTATCTCTTGCTTTATGTATAAACATGGTCAAGTGGTTCTAAATATAATATATTTACTCATTACATCCACACCACTAGAATCCTTGAGGTCTAACTCACAAGCAATGTTTTCAAGTGAAGCGTAAATTTACAGGCGTCGGTTGTCACTTGCTCGACTTACCTTGACTAGAACCAAACTCCAGACATGGTTTGGCCGTGTTCTGTAGCGTAGCAGACTAGCAGGTTCACGACCTGCTCCCTTCAACACCCCATGAACCAGAACACAAGGGATGCTTGTCAGTCTGGGAGAGAGTAACAGTCAATGACGGCCGCACTAAAATGGTGTGCCGAAAGATCTGACAGGGACTTTCAAAGCATTTCATGAAATACATAGCAGTGAACAATCAGAGGCCTTGAAACAAGTTTCTAGGAAAAAAATAAAAGAACGGTGACGAGATATGCTCAGAAAATTGCTCTAAAGGATAACATTTTTTCATTAATTCAGTATAAACTTGAATACTCCAATATCTAGCTTCTTGCACTAAGTTTTGTAGTCATATATGTGAAGGTTTATTGATGAAACATCCGCATGAAGCATGAAGTGGAGATTGTGAAGCCAGGTCAAATTACCTGACAGAGGAATGATATTTCTAGAATAAAACTATTGGATTTTTTAAAGTAATTTACACGAATGATTATTTTCAAGCTTTACAACACTATCAACTTTTTAACTCGTAAACATTATTTTTAATTCTGCACTCTTCATCTTTTTTCCTAATTATAATTCCTCATCATTTTTATTTATAAATTTCTTTATCTCTTTACTCTGAATTTCTGAAATTTTACATATCCACGGCATATAAAACACCACCTTTACGACAGTTTGGCATTTAATCTCTATATTCCCCACATCGGTTTACTTTATGGGCATTCCAATTAAATTTTCAACAGCCATCTAAACCCTAATGCTTCTGTTATTCTTAGACTAAAACAAAACAAAACAAAACGAAAATAAAATCACACACACACACACAAAAGCCAGCAACCTACGATGACTCTTTAACCAACATATCATCTTCTCAGTTTTCCTAAGAATCTTGTAATGAGCAAAAAGTTTGCGTCAAGCCAAAGGTAGGTATCAGATGCGGCACCGCTAGCAAATAACCCAACAACGCATTAATTCTCAATGTCTACGAAGATAAAATGAAGAAATAAGAATTTTGACGATCGAACATCAATCTAAACAGTTATCCCTTCCCAGTAGAAACAAATTCCTCAAACTGATTTGTACTGACTGGCAGAAATGGTGAAACAGGAGATTAGTGTGGGCGAGGGAGGCGTGTCTCTTGGTGAGAACATCGTGCGCGTTAAACTTGTGCAGCTCACTTGTGCTCACAGCGCTCCGGTTGTACCTGGAGGAAATATCAGAGAAGAAAAATGGCATTCACTGATACATTTGTGGCTTATCTTAGCAGATGCTGGCAATAAAAACACGCTCAGGTCGAACAAATTTGAGTTCATATGCAAGAAACGCAATCGAAAAAACTTAATTTAAGCAATGATGAATAGCCTATTAGAATTGAATCATTAAAAAAAGAGGACTGTCACAATGACCCAGTTGGTCTGCTGTTTCTGTCTTTTTGGAGCAGCCAAACCTAAAACTGCGAAACATTTGTAATGAGAGAAAAACAACAAACAACCTAATGTTTAAAGATATTCCCATATTGTACAAAAATTAACTATTTGTTTCAGATAATCAACACGCAAATTATTCAATTACTCAGCTGAATGGATATCCATCTTTGAAAAAATAACTTATTGTATGGAGGTGGATATGATCATGTAAAACTAACATGACATAATAATTTATGTAAGTGGTGATCCACATGATAATCATTAATATACTGTATGTATATGGAGATCTACATGATAAACATAAACTTACCGTATGTGTATGGAGATCCACACATTAAACATAAACTTAACGTACGTATATGGAGATCCACATTATTATATTAAACATAAACTGACCGTATGTGTATGGAGATCCACATATTTAACATAAACTTACCGTATGTGTATGGGGAACAACACATGAAACATAAACTTACCGTATGTGTATGGAGATCCACATCTTCAACATAGACTTACCGTATGTATATGGTGATCCACATATTTAACGTGAACTGACCTTATGTGTATGGAGATCCACATATTAAACATAAACGTACCGTATGTGTATGGAGATCCACATATTAAACATAAACTTACCGTATGTGTATGGAGATCCACATATTAAACATAAACTTAGCGTATGTGTATGGAGATCCACATATTAAACATAAACGTACCGTATGTGTATGGAGATCCACATATTAAACATAAACTTACCGTATGTGTATGGAGATCCACATATTAAACATAAACTTACCGTATGTGTATGGAGATCCACATATTAAACATAAACGTACCGTATGTGTATGGTGATCCACATGTAGAATATGCGGACGGTGTTGAGGCTGTTGGTGCAGGAAGACATCAGGAAGGTCACCAGGCGGTCCACGCTGCTGGAAATCTCGTTCGGGGTCTGTCGGGACATTGATGGGGCATTATAGTTTCTTTTAACATTTAAAGATTTGGCTTGGAGATAAGGTGAGTGGTAGATTATATAAAACAAGTGATACTTAATGCTGATGTCTGAAGAAAGAGATATCAATTTTAACATTGTTGCTGTGTTATTTGACAAATAATTCAACTATAAATCCGAAGGGAAAGGGAAAGGTTTAAATCGTGTATTCATGTACTTACGTTTCGTGCATGCAGATCCATCATTTCAAACATTTTGATATCAGGAACGATAACCGCTTTTGTTGTGATGTGCCGTAACAAGCGCTGAGTAGACTCCCCTGATTCTTCACCCGTGCCAGAGACTTCATGAGAGGTTTTCTGCGAGGAACCTGTTTTAAAAGATAAAAAATGAGAAAGTAAAAATCATGATGTAACAGATTTTATCAATTTATCGGCTGCTAATTAAATACTAAGGCTATTTAAACAATTAAATAAAGAGTGTACAATTAGCCTGGCTATTATTTGAATGGGTTAAAAGAAAATTTGTCAAGTATTCTTCACCCATTCTAAAAATAAGTCTTAAACATTTCCCATGGTCGCGTTTCATTGGGGAAGAGCAGAGCTGAAAAGATGAGGTCTCAAACTCATCCACTGGACATGAATTAGCCCGAACTAGCGGTGAGAAGCGCTTTCAGATCTCTGGGAAGAGACTGTGTTTCTATTTGATGACTAGAGATTAGACTGAAATAAATAAAAGTTTGATTTTTTGGAACAGCCTTGATAGGGGTTTGAGTTTGATCTCACATATTTCCTAACCAATTTCGGTTACTCCGTACATGTTGAGCTGGCCGAATCCAGGGCGAACACACACACACTCACACACCAACCTGTTCCCAGAGGGTCCTTGTTCTCCCTGCTGCCAGAGCTTTTCGCCTTGGTCAGCGCATAGCTGGACCTGCTCGTCTGACAGCCCATGATGGTGCTGGACACTCACTACAGTTGGCTGGCCAGGGAGCTACCGAGGTCTAGTGGACACTGGTCACTCTCACATTCCCCAATTTTTAGAAGATTATATGATCAAGTTGTTTTTAAAAGAAACTCAATGTGTCTTCATAAAGGTGGGTATGCCATAGTCACGGGTGGCATAATAAAAAAAAAATTCGCATTGAAATTGTTCTTTTGAAATAAATAGAACAGCAAGAATAAGCAGAATTGAATAGGATCGATGGGAGAGGACTGCAACAAATAAGATGGTCGCGAGAAAGGTGGTCTATCAGCTGCTACAGGTGAAACTATTTGTGATTTCTCTTGTATCATTTATTACCAAAATAACTTTTCTTTATCGACGCGCACGCCTCAAACAGACCATTCATTTTGACCTGAAGAACTTATCATATTCTGTTGGTAAAGTTGGACCCCTTGTTAGGAGTTATAGAATGCATCCTGTCATTTTTTTTCAATCGATTTAATAGTATTAGAGTTGTGTTATTCCACACTAATTTTTCTATTTTTTCTATCCTGTAAGTTGGGCTGCACTATCTTGAGTATTGCTGGTTACGCCGGTGATTTTCAACAGTTTAGTTTTCAGCGTTTTTAAACTAAATTTCAAAAGCCTAGAAACTTTTCGTACGTAATTTAATACCCTCTAGATCTCATCTTTCTCAGAACATCGTACTGAAGCACACATATAACACGTTGTATGCCAGTCTACACCAAAGCTTATCTTTAAAATAAATATAAAACAGATATTCCATTAAAAAAAAAAAAACAAATTTAAACTTAATTCTTACGTACCTAGAAACTAAAGCTGCCACAACAAATGCAACTATTTTATGGTAATACTTTCTGAAAGTTCTTTCATTACTTCCCTTCACTCAAATTCCACTCGAAAACTACACAAATTTAACAATTTCTTTACCATTCTCGAAACGAAAGTCAAAACGTATGAGCCTCTTGCAAATATCCCAATCTGTGATTAATGACTGTAAACCCTCAACTGATACTCTCCTCCTCCCCCTCCCCCCAACCTTCCCTCCCTCTTCCACATATTTTTGCTATTTCCAGTGTGGCGTGGAGTTCACCATCGCTCAGTCCGGGCGGGACTTGAACCCGGGCAGTAGTGTGATGGAGAGGCCAGCACGCCCTCTTATGACACACGCGCCAGTCGTGATGGGTTCAGTCATTACCTCCTGGTCAGGGTTTAACTTAAACTTTCTACAATCCAATCTTTTCGACGTCATTATATCCAATGATCCATTTGAATACCTTACTATACTTTCTTTTTAACTTAAATGCAAAATAAAGCTGTTTCTAAAAACATAATTATCGAGATGGTTTCACTGGAAACATCCATGCAGCAGTCACTGTGCAGTAGTGTTAAATGTTCTCACACTCGCATCTATAGGAGAGAGGTTTGATTATATGCAAAATATAAGAAACAAGGGAGTTAAACTGTAAGATAAATAAAAAAAAAGAGCAAAACAAAACATGTTTTCAATTTTTTTGTTTTGTCAAAAAAAGTTAAATAAGAAATTAAGATGGCAAGGATGTGATAAGCATGCTCACACACACCTAAAATTTTCTTTCTATCTAATTAACTCTTTATCTTTGTTCTTTCTTTTATTTTAGCTTCCCTCTCCCCTCTCTCTATCTCTTTATTTCTCTTTTTTCTCTATTCTAGTTCTTCTTTGTAATATATATGCCTCTATCACCAGCCACGGTTTTCCCTCTGTGTCGATTAGTTTTTCATCCTCTCCTCTTTTCTCCCTGTCACCAATTTCAATCCATCTCCTCCTCTCGCATTTTCTGTCTCATTGCTTTTTCTCCGTTTCTCCCTATTACCTCATTATCTCAACTCGGCCACATCATATGCATGCAAGAGATGTTTAGTAAGAAAAAGAAATTATCTTTTCTTTTTCTTTTATATAAATATACCTTAGTTTTCGTCTGAAATGAAAGCAACTGCTTATGAACAAATCTAAGCATTGGTGTTTACTGGTGGTGCGACTAGTGACGTCATCCGCGGGGTCTGTCAGCTGGCCTTCATCAACTTATCTATCACCTCGACAGGAGAAGTATTGGCCTCACCAGTGGCCCACATGGCGGTCCAGTTCATTCACACCAGCCTGACCACTTGAGACATCGCCGACAACCCAGCGTAAGTCTGTAGACCTTGGCAATCAATGCTCTCAAAAAAAAAGAAAAAAGATTTTCTATCAACATGTTCGTTAACTCAGAAAACATAAAATAAACTTTAATTAGAAAAAAAACTCATAAACGAAAAATGACCTTTTCTCTGTTATAGTTTAATAACAGAGTAGGAAAATGTCATGTGGAGCACAAAAAGTAACTCCAATTTTTAAAAACATAGGCGATTCCCGAAATATCATAAAAGCATAATGCTTTCAAACCTACTTTCAGTGTTCGGCAGTGCAGCTCACGATAACATTTGCTGTACAGAGATTTATCTCTGAGTAGAACTGACTCTAATACTCTAATTCAAAGTTGTGAACATTCAGTAAGACAAGATTACCCAACACTCCCCTGATGAGAAGCAGTATAATCTACAACATGTAAGGACTACCACATATGGCTGTTGGATAAACTCTTCGAATCTGCTTGGTTTTCACGACTAGTTGCCCAGTTCCATTTCCCTTTCAGGAAAAAAAAGTCACCAAACTATAGTCTTTTGTTGCATCAAAACATTCCATCCTGAAGACCTTTCCATGCAGAGCCAGATTTTACTTTTTTCAGATTGTTTAAGCAGTCCACCAAGCTAACCCCCGTCGGGCAATGCAACGCTTAAAAAAATATTTATAAGATGCAAACCGCAAACCTCATCCAGCCATGACGGCTGGAATCGATCACGCAATGGAAAATTGCTGAAGATCTGAGGGCTATGAGCGCTAACAGGTACCGAGAGGCGGTCATCAGTGAGTGGATGTAGGGCAGAAATTATTCTCTGCTCGTATAATATTCATCTTCCTACAACTTACTGGCTCTTGAAGTATATGTACCCTTTCTTTGAGTCAAGTTTATATCGATTTTATAATGATCTAAACAACAGAATGTACAGATATTGATGTGTTAAAGTCAGAGATCAGCTATAAATCACCTCCTGCACCACACACACACATCTTTCTCTACTAATTTTGTGGAAGCAGAGTAAGACCTCATTAACGTTCAGTTTCCGAACACTGTATGTATAAACTAACATGCGGAAACGTCCAAACTACACAGTATTTCATACACATATGCTCGTTTCATATTCTGGAAAAAAAAAGAAAAGAAAAATTAGTTTATAATGCGGTGGTCGGGCAATAATCTGCAACTGTTAATTACCCTGCAGCAGGTAACCGGTAGAAACCATCAAACAACCGACAGGTCCGAATATCTTAGATAACTGGACCGTCAATAATTATATGCGGCAAGTTCATGCATCACTTCCCGGTTAAAGCATTCAAGGGAAGTAATAACTAATACTGAACGAGGTGTAATTAATGGTTAAACCATTCAAGAGAAGTATTAACTAATGCTGAACGAGGTGTAACTAATGGTTAAACCATTCAAGGGAAGTAATAACTAATACTGAACGAGGTGTAATTAATGGTTAAAGCATTCAAGGGAAGTAATAACTAATACTGAACGAGGTGTAATTAATGGTTAAAGCATTCAAGGGAAGTAATAACTAATGCTGAACGAGGTGTAATTAATGGTTAAACCATTCAAGGGAAGTAATAACTAATGCTGAACGAGGTGTAACTAATGGTTAAACCATTCAAGGGAAGTAATAACTAATACTGAACGAGGTGTAATTAATGGTTAAAGCATTCAAGGGAAGTAATAACTAATACTGAACGAGATGTAACTAATGGTTAAAGCATTCAAGGGAAGTAATAACTAATGCTGAACGAGGTGTAACTAATGGTTAAAGCATTCAAGGGAAGTAATAACTAATACTGAACGAGATGTAACTAATGGTTAAAGCATTCAAGGGAAGTAATAACTAATGCTGAACGAGGTGTAATTAATGGTGAAACCATTCAAGGGAAGTAATAACTAATACTGAACGAGGTGTAATTAATGGTGAAACCATTCAAGGGAAGTAATAACTAATACTGAACGAGGTGTAATTAACGGTTAAACCATTCAAGGGAAGTAATAACTAATACTGAACGAGGTGTAACTAATGGTTAAAGCATTCAAGGGAAGTAATAACTAATACTGAACGAGGTGTAATTAATGGTTAAAGCATTCAAGGGAAGTAATAACTAATGCTGAACGAGGTGTAACTAATGGTTAAAGCATTCAAGGGAAGTAATAACTAATACTGAACGAGGTGTAATTAACGGTTAAAGCATTCAAGGGAAGTAATAACTAATACTGAACGAGGTGTAATTAATGGTTAAACCATTCAAGGGAAGTAATAACTAATACTGAACGAGGTGTAACTAATGGTTAAACCATTCAAGGGAAGTAATAACTAATACTGAACGAGGTGTAATTAATGGTTAAAGCATTCAAGGGAAGTAATAACTAATACTGAACGAGGTGTAATTAATGGTTAAAGCATTCAAGGGAAGTAATAACTAATACTGAACGAGGTGTAATTAATGGTTAAACCATTCGAGGGAAGTAATAACTAATGCTGAACGAGGTGCAACAAATGGTTAAACCATTCAAGGGAAGTAATAACTAATACTGAACGAGGTGTAATTAACGGTTCGCTCCCTTGCTGTAAATAAATCTGAGTCAGTGGCTCAGCTTTACATGAGTCATGCATATCTGTGTCTTGAAGTTTCTCAATGCAAATACACACACACACGCATACACACACACACATATATATATACATATATATATATATATATATATATATATATATATATATATAAACAAACAAACAAACAAAAAGCATAACGAATTGATTAATGTTTTATACGTTCTTTGACAAACTTTAATAGTTAATAATTTCTGTGGCATGTTTTTGTTACGTAGACTTGCACAAAATGATTGTATCCTTTGCCAATTATTATTTTTGCGCCTATGACTGTATGAAAACTGTTCTATAAGTTCAAAAAATTAACTTTGATG
Organism: Elysia crispata; assembly: GCA_033675545.1. Lineage (NCBI taxonomy): Eukaryota > Metazoa > Mollusca > Gastropoda > Plakobranchidae > Elysia > Elysia crispata. The sequence goes on along the minus strand of JAWDGP010004318.1, from coordinate 200,179 downwards.
ATTATCATCATCATTACCATCTTACATATTATATCTTACAGATATTCTCTCTCTCTATCCTCTCTCTCTCCCTCTCTCTCTCCTCTCTTCCTCTCTCCTCTCTCCTCTCTCTCCCTCTCTCTCTCTCTCACTGTCCATTGTACACTCTAGTTAGTTAAAGCAGTGCCTTATTGTGTTGAGATATGGCTGCGTGACTTGAGACAATGAAGAAAACGGCAACATTAGGTCTTTCAGGAAAAGAAACTTTTTTTTCCTTCTAAATTAAGTTCCTCTACTCCAAAATAAATCTCACACATAATTTCATTTTGGTCTTTTTTACAAAACTGGCAAGAATTTCTCTCTCGCTTATCTGACAATAAGATTTCTTCAATAAGTTTCATTCTTGCGCCATCTTTGAAAGAAGACAGAGCCTGTCTGAGCCATGGTGAGGATGTGTCTCGGACATGGCAGACAAGAAAATCCCCTCATGCTATCGATTCCTCATCCCAGCAGAGGTTGAGAGGACACCAGAGTTAACATCTTCGACCATAAATGATTTCTTATCTTGGAGACCTTGCAAGCGATTTGTTAACTGGTAGCCATCGGATAAACTATATCAGTTAATCCTTTTTGGGGAAATATCAAAGGTAATTTGAGGTTACTGATTTACATTATAATCGTCCACCAAAGTGCTGGCAGCCTCAGCAAAAGTTTGGGATACATAACTGTCTTAAGCATCTCTTGAAAAATTGAGTATTCAATCTCTTATCTTAATAGGAACACACAAAAAAAAAAACCTCACTACATGCAAGAGGCGATAGAAAGTGCGCAAAAGTAGCAAACTTAAGAGGCTAGAAACAGTTTGCGATAAAGATTGAGCCAGAATTTATATGATGCTTATGTTAAGGGGTTTACTTATTAGGCGAGCTTTTGTCATTCCATAAACCTTTTTTTTTACTATGAAAGCATATGTAATCTATCGCAGCTAGATTTATCTCTATCTTTCTTGAACTAATAGGAATAATTAACTAATTTTGTAAAATCCAAATCTATTTACAGATTTTTTTTTTTAAACATTCATTATCATTTAGGTTTAAATAATTGCGCGGCTAAGAATTCCTGCAAGGCAGAGCAATAGTATGCACTGAATGCGAAAATTCGCAGCTTCCTAAAAGCGTTTAAAAAGGATGTAAAAACTGATTGAAAAAATACAGAATTAGTCGGTTTCCTTTTAAAAAAAATTATTACCTTTTAAGGAGCCGATATTGTTTGAAGGCCTATGATAAATAAAAAAAAACAACAACTCAAAGGTGTTTTCAAAGGGGATCTTGAGTTTGCTTTCAAATGAATGATCATCACATTGATAATGCGGTAAAATAAAATCATTTGTAGAACTTGAGCTGAAAGAAAATTGATATCTCAGAGGTTTCGATGGACCAACTTGAGTGATAAATTCTTCTCTTTTGAAGCTTGGATTACAATTGACAACATTGAAATCTTTGTCAGTTGTTAGCATGCCAGGGAGATTTCAGATTACAGGAAGATAAAAACCGGATCTTTTTACTTCAGCTTGAGGGCGTGTAACATTAATTAGCTAGTTTCCTATGCGATTAGAAAATTTTCCTTACTTTGGACATGAAAGAATAAAAAAGGTTTAGTTATTTCTCCTCCTTGATAAAATATCCTCTCATTCGCTCTACATCTCTTACTGCCACTCCAAACCATTCCCTCCTTTATCTCTCTGTCTTTCTATCATTTTACTACCGGCTAACAGTGTTTTGCTATGTTAGAAATAATGGTTCTGGTTTTGGAATCTCTCTAAAAAAAATTAATACAAAATTGTGGCACGATGAAACAAACAATCACACTACCGTTTACTTACACAGGACACTTTTGGCAAAGCTCAATTGAAAAATGTTTTATTTTATTCTTTGCAAGTCCCAAAATATAGAAATCTCTAGAGCAAGGTGACATGATAAGGAAAAACGAAGAAACAAAAGCTCTTAATGTTATAACATTTGAAAAGTTTTGGGATGAAAAACGATACTTAAATTCGAAAATCTTAATCTTAAGAGCTTTAGCCTCTTTCGGGAAAATCCACGCTTTTTTAAATTTTAAATGAAAAAGTCAATAGTTCTCTTTTTAAGGAAAGGTTCTAAAAATACAAGCTAAAAATGAAGGAAAAAAGATCACGAGAAATTAACAAACCCAAAAATTGCTAAGTGACAATATGGTAGGTTAATGGGACAAAACTTTAATTACAAAATTAAGGTTGTTATGTTGCATGTGATTATCTCAAGAAATCACGAACGACATAAAAAAAAGTGAAAAATGTATCATGAGAACAGAATGGTCTGTCTATCCATGTTTGATAGAGAGAGAGAGATAGATAGAGAGAGAGAGAGGGAGAGAGAGAGAGAGAGAGAGAGAGAGAGAGAGAGAGAGAGAGAGAGAGAGAGAGAGAGGCAGAGACAAAGAGTGCCAGATAGATATACAGTTTAAGATAGAGACAGCGGGACACTTGGTATATGGATAAATCTATTAAAAAAGTCCCTCAAATAAAAGAATGTGTGTGAGAGAATTTTGGATGAGTGACAGAGAGAGACAGTCGAGTGTGGAATGAGACAGGTCAGGAGTTTCTTCCACAAATCATCAATGTGCACAATTTCGTGGCCGTGACTTTTTAAGTGGCCAATTGATGTTGAAATCTTTTCTTTCTTTTTTAACGTGTCTTGTTATGTAACGGCTTGCGTCATCCGTCATAATCGTGTTGTAACACTTTCCCCGCGAGGTGAAAAAAGGGAAAGAAAAGGATGAGCAAGGGTATTCCTAGTTGGACCTTCTCGAAATTAAAGTTGTCTTTTCTTATCTAAAGTAACAACTGAAAAGATTTTCAGTGGGTCTTAGGAGAGAGCAATGAAACATGTTGTAATCTCCTGTTCTAGTTAAGTTAGATGTTCGCTTACATCACCGTTATTCATTTTGACCTTAAACTCTTGATTGATTCCCAGTAAGGGAAATATAAAGATAATCAGGAATTCAGGTTCTTTTTTGTTTAGTTTTCAACCCCCTTAAGTTCTCCGAAAATGTTCTACAAAGACGGAGGCTTTCCCTAAAACAAATGTTTAGACCAGATGGCTCAGCCTCAGAGCTAACCCGGGACATCTCAGCTGTCACACCAAGGCTCCACCGACTGAGCCTTCTAACGCCCTCACTGCTTCAGACAGTTTCATGATAATATTTCAAGGTTTTGTATGAATTTCTCGAAAATAAAATCAGGTTAAATAGTTAATTAGAGGAGCATCAAAATTGTACCTCAAGCACGAAAATCTATACTAAATACAATACGATTACAGATTTCATTGGTTGAATATTGATTGATTATTTCATTGAATGAATGAGTGTGACAACCCATCAAACACACGGAGACTTGAGACCTCCAGTTCTGGTCCATCAATCTCAACCGCGCCAGAACATGATCAAGCTGAACCAAAAAAAACAAAAAAACAAAAAACCACTCCAAACTAAGGCTGTTTCTGAGCTCACTCACCGCTGACCAATCAGCGATTTAGGTCCTCCTTGCGAGTTTAGGGATGGTGCTGAGACGGGCGATCCAAGCAAATACGAAACATGATAGTACTCTTCTTCTAATTACGTCCCTTTACTTTACGGGTACAATAATACTCTTTTCCTAATTATGCCTCTTCCCAAAGACCTGGAGGTTTACTGACCAACAAGTATTTTGATCTATGTCATAAGAGGTTGCGATTAACCATTGTAAAATAAATCTTGTTTGATGTTAGCAAATTGACTGGACCAACCCTGTCTCATTTCTTTGCCATCACCAAAGACTGCAGGGAGCACTTCACAAAAACATAAAGTCTGCAAACTTAGATGATTTTGCTTTTTTCCTTGAAACAACAATTTTCATATTTAAGATATTAAAATGAATCAAGTAGACAACTTTTTTTGCCAGACCTTAAATAAAATGTTAGTTTATTCTGCATATATGTATGTGTGTGTGTGTGTATATATATATATATATATATATATATATATATAAGCTTTAGGCTTCGAGCACCACGAGTTAGATTTCTCACTGATTCTATTATTTACACTGATAGTTCAATCTTTGCGACATGAACTGCTCACTGTAACAAAATATCTCTATTGTCGATGAAATACAATCTTTGCGACATGAACTGCTCACTGTAACAAAATATCTCTATTGTCGATGAAATACAATCTTTGCGACATGAACTGCTCACTGTAACAAAATATCTCTATTGTCGATGAAATACAATCTTTGCGACATGAACTGCTCACTGTAACAAAATATCTCTATTGTCGATGAAATACAATCTTTGCGACATGAACTGCTCACTGTAACAAAATATCTCTATTGTCGATGAAATACAATCTTTGCGACATGAACTGCTCACTGTAACAAAATATCTCTATTGTCGATGAAATACAATCTTTGCGACATGAACTGCTCACTGTAACAAAATATCTCTATTGTCGATGAAATACAATCTTTGCGACATGAACTGCTCACTGTAACAAAATATCTCTATTGTCGATGAAATACAATCTTTGCGACATGAACTGCTCACTGTAACAAAATATCTCTATTTTCGATGAAATACAATCTTTGCGACATGAACTGCTCACTGTAACAAAATATCTCTATTTTCGATGAAATACAATCTTTGCGACATGAACTGCTCACTGTAACAAAATATCTCTATTGTCGATGAAATACAATCTTTGCGACATGAACTGCTCACTGTAACAAAATATCTCTATTGTCGATGAAATATAATCTTTGCGACATGAACTGCTCACTGTAACAAAATATCTCTATTGTCGATGAAATACAATCTTTGCGACATGAACTGCTCACTGTAACAAAATATCTCTATTGTCGATGAAATACAATCTTTGCGACATGAACTGCTCACTGTAACAAAATATCTCTATTGTCGATGAAATACAATCTTTGCGACATGAACTGCTCACTGTAACAAAATATCTCTATTGTCGATGAAATACAATCTTTGCGACATGAACTGCTCACTGTAACAAAATATCTCTATTGTCGATGAAATACAATCTTTGCGACATGAACTGCTCACTGTAACAAAATATCTCTATTGTCGATGAAATACAATCTTTGCGACATGAACTGCTCACTGTAACAAAATATCTCTATTGTCGATGAAATACAATCTTTGCGACATGAACTGCTCACTGTAACAAAATATCTCTATTTTCGATGAAATACAATCTTTGCGACATGAACTGCTCACTGTAACAAAATATCTCTATTGTCGATGAAATACAATCTTTGCGACATGAACTGCTCACTGTAACAAAATATCTCTATTGTCGATGAAATACAATCGAAGCGGAGACGGCAGATTAACACTAATTATTCGCACATAAAGTCAAAAATTGTGGTAGAAAACTTCCTTCGGATATCTTTTGTTCGATTAACCTTGGACAGAAAATGATTTTCGGCACAAAAAATTTCCCTCCCCTTAGGGAAAAAAAAAACAACAAAAAACAAAAAGTAATATGACAGTCGCTATATACGAAGATGGAATGCACTGTTGGCAAGCAATTTGTGTAGGTTTTTTAATATTTTTTTTTTCTGAGGGCGGTGGGAGGGTCATTTTATTGTCAGTTTTTACATTATTGAAATGTTAATGTAAACAAATCCTTAGTTTTCAAGTATCCAGATGTAGTGTAAGCTCCTCCCGCTGAAATAACCGGAAATCGAACATAAGACCAGGAGGAGCGTCGTCTGGCCTTACTCAACATTTAGTGAACTGCCTGGTTCTTGCCCTCCTCCTGTCTCACCACAGTGGAGCTCACACTCCGGCCTGGTTTAGGCCTTAGTGCAGGAACAGCAAGAAGATAAAATAACGGGAGGAATGCAAAAAGAAGCAAAAGATGGACAGACGGGGACTGAGGTTAAGAGACTGAGAAAGACGCCAGTGGAGATAATTAGTAAAGAGTAGAAAAGAAGTATTTCACAGAGGATGGAATCGGAATTAAACGAGACAAGAAATGCGTGAGTAGAATTATAAAGTGAAACAAAGAGAAAGAAATAAAGGAAGAGAGAAAGAACGATGAAAGAAAAAAAGAGAAGGAAAGAAATTTCCAAGTAAAATAATACAATTAAAGAGTAAGTAAGCCAGAACTATTAGAAGAATGAGAACGGTAAACAGAAAACTCGTGGTGAGAGGAAGAAAGGCAGAGGGAAAGGGAGATAAAGAAGACGGAAAAAACACAAGGACAAAAAATATCAACGCATTAAGAGGAATCGACCGACTGATTCAATGATTGGTTGATTTCTTTAATAGTAGATTGATTTCTTCAATTATTGGTTGATTTCTTCAATGATTGGTTGATTTCTTCAATTATTGGTTGATTTCTTCAATTATTGGTTGATTTCTTCAATGATTGGTTGATTTCTTCAATGATTGGTTGATTTCTTCAATTATTGGTTGATTTCTTCAATTATTGGTTGATTTCTTCAATTATTGGTTGATTTCTTCAATAGTTAGTTGAATTCTTCAATGATTGGTTGATTTCTTCAATAGTTAGTTGAATTCTTCAATGATTGGTTGATTTCTTCAATGGTTGGTTGATTTCTTCAATAGTTAGTTGAATTCTTCAATGATTGGTTGATTTCTTCAATAGTTAGTTGAATTCTTCAATGATTGGTTGATTTCTTCAATAGTTGGTTGATTTCTTGAATAGTTGGTTGCTTTCTTCAATGATTGTTTGATTCATTCAATAATTGTTTGATTTCTTGAATGATTGTTTGATTTCTTGAATGATTGTTTGATTTCTTCAATAGTTGTTTGATTTCTTCAATGATTGTTTGATTTCTTCAATGGTTGTTTGATTTCTTCAATGATTGTTTGATTTCTTCAATTATTGGTTGATTTCTTCAATGATTGGTTGATTTCTTCAATTATTGGTTGATTTCTTCAATGATTGGTTGATTTCTTCAATAGTTGGTTGATTTCTTGAATAGTTGGTTGAACTTTTCAATGATTGGTTGATTTCTTCAATAGTTGGTTGATTTCTTGAATAGTTGGTTGATTTCTTCAATGATTGTTTGATTCATTCAATAATTGTTTGATTTCTTCAATGATTGGTTGATTTCTTGAATGATTGTTTGATTTCTTCAATAGTTGTTTGATTTCTTCAATGATTGTTTGATTTCTTCAATGGTTGTTTGATTTCTTCAATGATTGGTTGATTTCTTCAATGATTGGTTGATTTCTTCAATGATTGGTTGATTTCTTCAATGATTGGTTGATTTCTTCAAGGATTCATCCTTTTATATAGCCATCCCGGGCAGGATAGTCGAGACCTTTTAAAGAACATGGACAAATATTGCACAATTCATTCTCAGTAAAGATAGGATGAAATAGGTGAGCCCTTGTCTAGTAAATCACGGTTCTTATTATTCATGCTAGACGGCGCCGCCTAGATAAATATCTTTTTCTTATCATTTTACAACTGTTGTTGCCGAGAAAATCGTGTCTGCATAAAAACACCCTTTTCTTGTGTTCTTTATCGGTTTTGGTTTAAGACAGACAGGTCTGCATAGATGCATCCTTTTCTTATGTTCTTTAACGGTTGTGGTTTAAGAGAGACAGGTTTGCATAAATAGATTCTTTCCTTGTGTTCCTTAACGGTTTTGGTTTAGGAAAGAGAGTTCTGCATAGAAACATCCGTTTCTTATGTTCTTTAACTGATTTTCAACATTGAAGAGCCAGTCGAGTGATAGAAAATTAATTAGATCAGCAGTGCAAACATTTAGCTCGGCATTGCATCCTGGGATATGATATGAGGTTTGGCTCTAAAAGCCCTTGAACTTGAGATGAGTTTTTATAGTAAATCAGCCTGTTTTGTGAAGACAAAGAGAACTTTGGTCTCAGTCACCATGCAGTTTTGAAAGAATTAGGTTATTTAGCCAAAAAAAATTGAATAGCAAATTCATTTTAGATTGCATATAATTACATTTTTATCAATTGAAAGGTTATTTTTAAGGCAATAAATTGTTGTGACATATGATTCAAGATTGAAAGAGCTTGCAGGGATGAAAAAGAAATATATGCAAAACTCCTTAGTTGTCGAGTACTGTCTTTATTGTATTAATTCACAAACAACAATACACACACACACACACATATATATATATATATTTGTGTGTCAAATAACATATTAAAACAGTGCTCGACAAATAAGGAGCGTGGTATATTTAGAAAAATTGCCTTACCTAGTTATGCCACAGTTAGGCATGAAACTTCGAAGTCGTGGAGCGCATAACTAGGTAGGACGATTTTTCTAAATAATATATATATATATATATATATATATATATATATATATATATATGTATATACATAATGCCAACAGTAGCCAAAGCGGCATCACGTGTTGGAATCATCTCAGCAGAATTCAGTTCAAGTAGAGGATGAAAACTGTGCTAAGAGATCGTTCGGGGATATTCACAGTACTGATCAGCAGTTAACGTCGACATACGGTGATGAGGAATATGATGAAAAACGTGCCGCTGTGGTAAACTGTCGCTGTTCTATAGATTAATAACTGTCTATGTTGACTTGGATTCCTTGCCGCGGTAGTAATAGTTTCTTGCCCTGCCTGTGATCTCCCCAGCGATTGGGATTCTTTATTCACCATAAGTCTCCATGTGTTGCTTCACGTAGATCAACAACGCCTCCTACCCCATTAACGTAGTCATAAATATAATACATATTATATATATATATATATATATATATATATATATATATATATATATATTAAACTAAGCGTTTTTGGTTATAACATAAACATTATGCATATCTAAATAATGAGCTTCTATGCCAGCTCTTGTTAGCTTATATATATATATATATATATATATATATATATATATATATATATATATATATATATATATATATATATATATATCACTCCAAACAAAAGTGATCGGCGATATGGGGATCTTCTCTAGAGTGACTACGGCTTGCCTTCTGTACCTATGATTCCAAAACTACAAAAATAAATCTTTTTCTAGGAATGAAATCTTTAGGGTTTCCGCACTCTGAACTCTCGGCCAGAAAGCCCACACCAGCCTCCTTGACGTTGGTTTTCAGGTGTTTATAGCAAGAGAGAGAGAGAGAGAGAGAGAGAGAGAGAGAGAGAGAGAGAGAGAGAGAGAGAGAGAGAGAGAGAGAGAGAGAGAGAGAGAGAGAGAGAGAGAGATATAGCAGACCCAAGCAGCAGCGCCTTTTGTCCGGAGACTATTTGGAGCCTGAGAGTCCGTGCTCCAAGTGCTCCTCCACGGTTGTCAACTGCGTCATCTCTGTCACTAGTTTACTTCTCTAGCTTTTGTCTGTTTTCTTTTTGTGTGTGCGTGTGTTTAAGGTTTGTAATCTGTCGCAAATAGCTCGACTTATTGGATCAAAGAGCTACAAGAGCCGAAAATAAAACTCTTTGAGTGACTTCAGCGTTTAAAAAGATTCTATGTAACTCTGGATTGATTGATAATTTTCTGTCGGCCTATTTGCCTGTTTTTCTTTCTTTGTCTCTCAACCAATGTATCTGTCCTTCTCTCTTTATTTCAGATTTTCTCTCATTCTTCACTAATTTCTATCTGTTTTTCATCTTGTCCCTTTCTTTTAGAATCTATCTTTACATGTATCTGTAACTAACAATCCACCTACTACTTGTCAGTCCATCTATCTACCCACCTATGAACCATACTATCTTTCTATCTATCCTCCCATTTTTTTTTCGCAATACTCTTTCGTCTTGTGGCTGTTTTTAACCGAGAGAGGAAAAATCTCTTAACTTTGACAAGACTCAATCTAGGTTATTGACCTCAGATACCACGCTGGAAACTTAATGTTTTCTTCCCGAAGTGGCACCCTGGCCACTTGGAGTGGCTGCTTAAGACAGGTAAACTGTGATGAATTGGTCAAGCCGTGTCGTCTTTGTTACATTTTTTGTATCCCTTTCACCTATCTGTAGATGCTTCCTGATTGCGCCTTTCATAGTTTCTCTCCCCGTCACTCTCTTACCTTTTGTGGGTTCCCAGACACCAATTCAGTTTACCCCTGTGTTGGTCTTCTTTAGACGTCAGCTTGATTCACCAGCCCTCGCCTTGTTTTTGTTACATCAGGGTCAGACGCCTTCAGACCTTCATTGTGCTACCGCTTTAACATCGCAATAATTATGTCACGACGATTTATAGAGCGAGCTATTCACTTCAATTATTATTTCCTGCCTTTCCCAGTCTGTTATACAACTTATCAGACATACACTCTTTTGGTTAAATTTTCTGGGTTTTTTTTTTCTTCTGTTCATCAATCTATCAATTCATTGAACTACTTATCTTTATGTTGATTAATATACTTTTGTCCATCTTTTAATCGTTTTATGATTGTATTTATTCATTAATCTATCCATCTATCTATTTATCTATCTATCTATCTATCTATCTATCTATCTATCTATCTGTCTATCTATCTATCTGCTTATATGTATATATATATATATATATATATGTGTGTGTGAGTGTGTGTGAACACACCTCAGTTATACCCGAAGAGAACGGAGGACAAGCGACACCCTTGTCCTCCGCTTGAAACATCATTGCTGTATGAAGAGAGTTTAAGGTAAGATCTTCAATATATATGAAAAGCTCTCACAGTTGAGCACTCTTATCAATAATTCCAACTTATCTTCAAACGATATATATATATATATATATATATATATATATATATATATATATATATACACACACACATACATATATTGATGTATTATTCGGTTCTCATTCTACCTATTTTTCTGCATCTTTTTTCTTTCTTTTTTTTTCTGCGTCTCTTTTTGTCTCTATATATTAACATATCCCTCTTTCTCTTCACGTAATCAGTGCATCAATGAGAAGGTCAGCTTCTGTTGTCACTAATTGTCCGGTTCCATTTCGGCAGTTCAAAGAAAAATGAATTGAAATGAAACTCAAGGAAAAATCACGAAAAATAATGTGCCATCAGGATGAAACGGCCTCCAAGGGATTAATTAAGAAACTAGTTTGTATTAGAAATCTTAGCGAGAATGTGTGTCCATGTGTTTCGTCCAACAAAAGCGACAGAGGAAGGGCGTCTTGAATTTTGATAATAATGCCCCCCAAAAAAGTTATGAAATTATAAGAAAAGAAATTTGTTTGCAGAGATAATTCTATTTAACCACGAGAGACTGGAGATAAAGAAACCAGAGGAAATGACTAAAAATACAATTAGTTGGATTTAGATATTACTCGTAGTTTCGCGCAAGTTTTCGATCTGATTACCCACATGTGACTGGCTTATGGGGTCAAAGGTTGCGTTAAGGAGACCTGCTTTGCGACCTTCGTTGTCATTTTTGTACAAAGAGGTCCAAAACCGTTCAGACTCTGCAAGCATGTGAAGAAACTCACCTTTTAAAGCAGTAACCGGTGTCTGTAACACCGCCTTATTCTCCGGCCCTAGGAAAAACATGGACATCAAATATGATAGTACTTTTGAGATTAAAGGAATCAACAATATAGAACTCATTCCCTACACCGAGATTCGAACTCAGATGAGCAGGATTGCTAGGCAAGGTCTTACCATTTGAGATATCCAAAATGTTCGCAAATCAAGTGTAGCATTTCTTTTGAAAAGTTATTCAATGATGAGCGTGCTTAGCTGTATATCATGTCTTTCATTTTACGTCTAGTCCTTAAATAAAAATAAACCCCAACCCAAACTGGGTGAAATGTGAGGCCACAAGGTTCAGTACTCTAGTTTGTCCTCAAACCGTCTGTCCCATGAAAGCCTAAAGACACTCTAAACTCAACACAAATCTTAGGGCGAGGACGTCAAAGTGGACCTGTAATGGATCTTTGACAATTTGATTTGGAAATCGACCAGAGAGAGAGAGAGAGAGAGAGAGAGAGAGAGAGAGAGAGAGAGAGAGAGAGAGAGAGAGAGAGAGAGTGAGAGAGAGAGAGATAGAGAGTGAGAGAGATAGATAGATAGATAGAGATAGTTAGATATAGAGAGAAATAGATAGAGAGAGATAGAGAGAGAGATGGCGAGATAGACAGACAGAGAGAGATGGCGAGAGGTAGATAGATTGAGAGAGATAGATAGAGAGTGAGAGAGATAGATAGACAGAGGGAAATAGAGAGTGAGAGAGGTAGATAGATAGAGAGTGAGAGAGATAGATAGACAGAGGGAAATAGAGAGTGAGAGAGGTAGATAGATAGAGAGTGAGAGAGATAGATAGACAGAGGGAAATAGAGAGTGAGAGAGGTAGATAGATAGAGAGTGAGAGAGATAGATAGATAGATAGAGAGAGATAGATATAGAGAGAAATAGATGGAGATAGATGGATAAAGAGAGAGAGGGAGAGGTAGGTAGTTAGAGAGAGAGAGAAAGAGAGAGAGAACGAGAGAGAGAGAGAGAGCAAGATGACCTAGGATAATCCTACTATTAACGAGTGAAACATTTTTCATCTTTCAGTGGTCAACACGGTGTAGTTCGCACAGTTGTAATAGAATAATAAGATGAATGAAGTAAAAAAATTTAAAAAAGAATTGCTCGAAGCAATCGCAGTGTCGTAAAACATTTTTGTAACAGACCGTAGAAGTAAAAAGTCGAACGCTCTTCAATCCAGACTGATCTGTAGAAAATGCTCATTTCACCGAGCTTGGGAATCAAATTTACTCCTTACAAAGGTTATTTTTTTTTAACTCTATTCCGTGTCTCTTCGAACAGTAAATGTTTCTTGCCTTGTGCATCCTTCACTTTCTTTATTCGTTTGGATTTCAGACGAGAGAGCTACGCTCTTACTGTCTGTATAGAGCTGCCTGTCCTGGAGCTTTGACTAGACAGAGAGATACGCTATTACTGTCTGTATAGAGCTGCCTGTCCTGGAGCTTTGACTAGACAGAGAGATACGCTATTACTGTCTGTATAGAGCTGCCTGTCCTGGAGCTTTGACTAGACAGAGAGATACGCTATTACTGTCTGTATAGAGCTGCCTGTCCTGGAGCTTTGACTAGACAGAGAGATACGCTATTACTGTCTGTATAGAGCTGCCTGTCCTGGAGCTTTGACTAGACAGAGAGATACGCTATTACTGTCTGTATAGAACTGTCCGTCCTGGAGCTTTGACTAAACAGAGAGATCGCCATGGTACCCTGATCTAAATAACTTTAAAAAGATGTAAAGTTCCACCTAGAACAGTTGAAGAATGGGAAAATAAAAATTTAAAGAAATGTAAAAGAAACGTTGAATTTAGATTTACATTTGAATTTGTGCATGTGTTGATAGAGGTAGGCATGTAGCATGTAGATTTCAATGGTAAGTGTTGGAGAGCTAGTGTAGCTTGCTCCAAGTTTTGATCTAGTTGAACTAAGTCTAGATTATAATCTGGTGAAACCAACATTACTATATATATAGATATAGCGATGTGTGTTCTAAAATCGTGTTTTTTTTTTTTGTTTTTTTTTTTTTCATGTTTTTAACATGATTAAAACGTAGGAACTTGTTTTAGAAAATGTGTAAACCTTACTTTACAAGCGGATCAAGTTAATAAATGAGCTGTAACATCAACACCTGGACGTCTTGTTAGTTCATTTCAAACTAAGATTAGATTTGCAGCGGGCGAAATGCTCAACTGTTTGTCAAGCTTTATTAACTTCTAACTGGGTTTATTTAAATAATGTATCGTTAAAAGGCACCCTTGTGGACTAAACTAAAATGTTGGTCTGTATTTGGTCTAAATCTGTACAGCAATAGAGACATTCTTATGTTTTTAAATATAATATAATATTGATGCACAATGTCCACATACGATAAGAAGATAAGGAAGATGATGGTTTAGGCGTTATAGAGGCGCTGTGAACTTTGGTTCTGAAGCATAGAATTTTTTAGGCATGGTAGAAAGCATTTACGAGCATTTTCGTAAGCATCTGATTTCGATTGTGTGTTAACAGTTAACAGATGGTTTAACATCTCCCGAGACAGACAGCGTTTGCATAGTCAGAGGATGGACCTTAAGCTCTCAATGAGCTGAAATCTCTGTCAACACAGAGCTTTTCGTTCAAGACTATCGCAACGTCTGTTTAAAAAGAGACATTGACTAAGAACCATGAAGGAATCGCATTATTTGGAAGATCAATAAAGCAGATGAGTCTTTGTGTAGTCAAAAGAAGATACAAAGAAAGAGAAGTTTCCGTACGGAGACAGCTGTGTGTAAACATACGCCGAGCGAATACCAGAAAAGAAATGTCAAACATGAAGAAAGACTGGACACTGCCTAGTATTTCTTTCTTTATCCGGTGCTCAGGACTAGACGTGGTTGCCAATAATTAATTGGTTTAGAACTCAAGGCAAATCACATCAGGACCTGTTAAGAGCACAATCTTGCTGATTGTGATTGTGAATAGATTCCATTTGACGTAGTAAAGGGCGTGGGAAGCGGCACTTACCGCCGTCTGTATTTGGTCAAGCATCAAGTGGCGACAGCAGATCACTCCCATAATTTCTGATCCAAGTCCGTTGAGCAGAAGCTCAGATATTTACGGAGCACATTCTTTTTCTATAATAGGATGTTAGCAGTGGGAAAAGCTGTTTTTTTTTTGTTTTGTTTTGTTTTTTTTTTTGAGAAATCCAATGAAGCAGTTACAACATTCCACGTGCAAGTCAATCTTAGAGAGAGCAGAAAGCCAACACAACTTCGCACAAGGATTTTAGATAGGAGAAAGCCAACATAACTTCACACCAGGTTTTTAGATAGGAGAAAGCCAACATAACTTCACACCAGCTTTTTAGAGAGGAAAAAGCCAACACAACTCCGCGCAAGCTTTTTAGATAGGAGAAAGCCAACATAACTTCACACCATGTTTTTATAAAGAAGAGAAAGCCAACATAACTTCACACCATGTTTTTATAAAGAAGAGAAAGCTATCACAACTTTTTGAACTGCAACTGTGAAGAGCTAAGATCTCACATCGCCATCTATCAGACTGATCATTTCAAGCTATAAATCGACAACAGAAAAACATAGTTTAATGATTTTTTAAAAAGTCCAATAAAAAGACAAAGTTATAAATAGTTCACTTATATTACAATAGATTTTTTTTGGAGTTAAGAAAAGCATGGTAGCGAAAAAAAAAAAAAATGCCAAAAGAAGTGAAAGTAAAACCTGATTTTTTATGGTTCTCAAATTCCGACCTTTAAATTATAACATTTAAGTAACAAAAAGATCTCAGATCGCCATCTATCAAGATGACTATTTCAAACATTTAGACGAGCACAGAAAAAACCAAATTCAATGAGTTTTCTAAGTGTTCACTTTAAAGGGCTACGTGAGTGAATTTCAGTCATATTATGTTAGATTTGGTCAAAAATTTATAAAGCATGATTACATGAAAATAAAGAAAAAATTAAGGAATTTGAAGTAATTCTCCATGAATTTTTTTTATTAGTAAAACGGGTATTAATCTTCTTATTTCCATTTCTAGTAAGATTATCTTAATAAAAGAAAATGCTCGTTGTGAATGAAGAAAAAAAGATGCTTATTCTTAAATCTCTTTGTAGAGTTCCAGTTCATTCTATTCGTCATTGCCTTCTTTTCTCATTTTAGTATAAATGCACTGAAAAGTATCCAAATAGAAAAGTTGATACTTTTGATTTCTTTAAAGTTTCATGAGCTGAGAGATAATGCAAAAATACAGAATATTGTGTGGCCATCTTTTATATCAAAACAATTAGAAAAGGCCCAATCTACTTATCTCTTCAACATACAAGTGTCATGTTTCAGATTATCTTTAAATTGCGAAATAAGTTTCGGACTGGCTTATCTCTGTGCCGAGATAAAATATCCGTAGCGGCGCCCCGGACCTCCTGTAGTTATCGCTTGATGGAGGGTTTCACTCACCCCCGCAGTAGAGCTATCTCTTAGCTCAAAGTTGAAGAGCTTCCCTCCAAAAAAAAAAACCAACAAAAAACCGGAAGCACTAAACTTAAAAGCCTTGTCTTGAGAGTTTCTCCTGGATCAAACAAGAAGCGGACATGATTATCAATGCTAAAAACTAACATGAGCAATTAAACCAAAGACTCCAGAATTATTGAAATGTATAACCTACATAAAAACCGAACCTGAAGGGAGTGCCAAGCGGAAAAAAATCAATCAAGATATGATACTCCCCATGAAGATTATCTGTTGAAGAGAAAGAAGCCACTGTTTTGGCCTCTTATCCTCAATCTCCAATTCCGGACACCACTGAACGACATTTAGCTTCCGATGCGGTAGTGAAACAAGTGTTCCATTAAGCTGAGGAAAAGAGAAAAAAAGAAGCACCCTCAGAGCTATCTTGACGTGTGTGGTAATCTCCACTCTGTGTCGTGTATCATCTAACCTGGTCACATGATCAGGATGGATTTCATGAGGCCCCCCCCGCTGTCTCTCTCAGCCAAAGTCCCGCCCACGCAGTGTTGCTCGTTTACAAACTAATTAGATGAGGCCTGTCGCACTAACACAATTCCATCAAGTCTTTTAAAGAAAAGCAAATTGTATTTCATTTTTTTTTAACTTTCATTTCTCTTAATGTTCGCTCGCCTGTATTCAGCGCTTAATTACAACTATGCCGACCTAAACATTTTTATAAACACCAAGTATCTCAACTGTACATAAATGATACAGCGATACGTTAAGTCCGCATCTCTTTTGGTTAACTGATCCGTTTTGATAGGCTCATACAATGCTTTGAAGAAATCAAACATTTATTTTTCTTGATGTAAGTTTAACAGGATTGGGTTATCAACTTGCGAAAAATTATTCATAATGAGCTTTCAATAATAAAAGTGCTAAATTCCCAAAGGCCAAAATACAACATAACTGGTGTACAAAGTGAAGGGGTGAGATTGAGATTTTAAGTAGCTTTTAGTATACTGTTCTGAAAACTAAATCAAAACTTTTTATCCGCAATTAATACAGATTATTAAGTTTGACCTTTTATTCTTTTTAGATATCTTAGGCTTATTGTATATATATATATATATATATATATATATATATATATATATATATATATATATACATAAATATGTTGCCTTAAAAAAAAAAGAAGAGAATGCCTTAAAAGGGAAATATACTCGCGACTCGTGAGGGAGGGTGTGTGTGGTGGTACTAGTAGTAGCGATACGACACACTATGGGACACTATAGGCACTATTAACAATCCTGCAAAATTGTCCAATATTGGCTATATGCCTACTCCCTATTCCATAAAGTTTGTCTCTCTACTCTACAGGTTCGGTGTGATAAATTGTGAAATGTTTTGTGTGTGTATGAAAGTGTAAGTTGTCCGACAACGCCAGGAATTCGTTTTGTTTTAATGGTAAACTTAGCGAATTCCAACTAAGCAACCAGGTATGACAAACTAATGAGTAATGTGGCTAGTGGCAAGGCACGACAGGTAAGTGTGCAGGAAATAAAAACTGTACTGATGTAAGTTTTTATCGTTTCTTTTATTGCAGTCGACAAAACAAACTTAAGATACAAAAATAACTTGTCCAGTGAGAAACTTATATATATATATATGATATCCATGCACACATGAGTATACATACACAAATACACAACATAATTTTATCTCTTGCTTTTCATAAGCGAGATCATCATCTGCTCAGGAACAAGGGAGACTATCTATGAACGGAGAACATTAAGCTAGTCAGACCCTTTATTGTTTTTAAATCATCACCCACATAATTTCAGTCACGTTAGCTAATCATTTCTAATATTTAGGGCTAGCCTTTCGGTTCCTAAATCACACGCTCAACCTATGCTATTGTTAGCAAGACAGTGATAAAATTTTTGTTAGAAATTTAAGTTTTCTATTTCACCTACAAGATCATGACATCCTGAAAAAAGAAACGGCGACTTATCACTGTTCGAACAAGAAAAAGAGAAATAAGCTGGAAGTATCAAGAAATACGAGTACTTTCAAATGAATTGAGAGAGAATTCGTCTCCTCTAGATCTGGAACAGTCGTCACGCAATTTTTTTTCTAATGTTTCAAATTTCAAATGGCTTCTTTCCATATCGAGATGAATCCATCAGCGAGTTTAAGAGGACAGAGCTGCTAGGTTCAAAACTATACAAGTCTGCTTTTGAAAAGATACCGTCTCGTATCGCTTGCTATGTCTTGATTACGAGACAATTGATCTAAATTAGATGCAGTTGATACAAGAATCGACAAAACTAAAAACTAATGCTTTCATGGGTTTGAAAGTTACATTATTATAAAACAAGTTGGAAAATAATCGTGACGTTGAAAATTAATCTGTCAAGAGAAATTTCTAGAATATGGAACAGATAGGCCTCAATGCGTCAAACGTTACTAATATTTCATTTGTTATCCATGTTAGAATTAATTTTCTCTGGCATCATTGACCTGCTCTCAACATGAAACAATTACACCATCTTGTCACTTCTAGGTGCTAGACCAGAAAAAAACCATGTCAAAGTGCACGTCGTGCCGCGGCAAGGTCGCTATGACATGGCATCCAAGAAATGGAGCAATCTGACAATCGTTATGTCATTTCTTAACCTTAGTTTCTTTTCGTGCAGGGGAGATTCTAGGGTGGACAACTCTGTGACCCTTGGAGGATAATTTGCTCTATGGTAACACGCAATAAACACTGCACAACTAATGCCTGTTTCCCTGCATCCTTTATAAGCTCACTCTATCCATAGACCAGTCTTGATTCTCAAGAATAAAGAGCATGATTTCCCGATCAAATGAAAAACATTTTATTGAAAGACAGCAAACTTGACAACAAGAAAAAATGTATCTCCTCAAGCCACTAATTTAAAAGCTTTAAAGTGTACAGAACGTTGATACTTTTATAACTCTTGTTATCCTACATGTTGGAATCCAGGCATGTTTTCAAGTTATACATTGGGTAGAAATTCCAAGCAAAGCAGTGAACGAAATCAGAGTACTTTTCCTCGAAAAAGTTTTACTTGGTTTATCCCTTTAAAAGCTTCAGGAGTGGTGGTACGAGCTTTAGAGATACAATCAAGTGCTCAACCTCATGTGAGCAAAACGCGGCTTTTAGTGAAAACAATACCACAAAATTGAAATAAAACCAACATAGGATGCCCCTCATGACTCTGTCAACACTCATTCAGTCAAACAGCTCAAGCTCACATTGTGTATCCTGAGGTCAGGAAAAGTGAGCAATCCTTTCCTCTAAAGAAAAAAAAATAATTGATGCGTAGATCTAAACTTAGATACATGGTGTAAAAATTATTTGATAAGATATTAAGGCAAAAATTATTTCAAAGGTTTATGTGTATCTGTGTGGGTGTTCATCACTGTGATGAATGGACAAAATCTTATCATTATCAGTTCTTTTGATGACTTTTTCTTATGTTGAGGTGAAACTTCTTTTTGTTTATAATTTTCTTTTCAGTTTTTATTTCATTCAAGCGATAAAGAATGTCTTTTGTTTATCTTTATGTTTCAAATTAAGAAAAAAAGAAAACTTATTTCGAAACATTTATACCATTTAAAAAGACAAAAAAAAATTGAGAATATTGATTTAAGGTTACCAGTATTCGGTTTATGAAATCGAATTTGCCAATAATCAACTTTAAGAACCAATTTACAATAAATTATGATGAAGTTTTAAGATCATTTTTAATCTTAATCTATTATTTTCTTGATTTTTTTAAACTAACCACATTTGAGACTGGTATTGGCTGTTCGAAAACCAATAACTTCATTTGTATACATTGAATGGTAACGTAGGAAATAG
This sequence comes from Elysia crispata, assembly GCA_033675545.1. Classification (NCBI taxonomy): domain Eukaryota; kingdom Metazoa; phylum Mollusca; class Gastropoda; family Plakobranchidae; genus Elysia; species Elysia crispata. Next base: position 180,300 of record JAWDGP010004318.1, on the reverse strand, counting down.
TGAAGAAAGAAATTGCAGTTGCTCTTTATAAAAAAAAAGATTTTGCACTCACCGTAATAACATGATCATGTATATCGATTTTGATGGCTGCTCACACTTTTAATACCCTTCACGTTTTTTTAAATAAACATTGCATTAAATTATTTAGATTCACGGATGATAACTGAATCTAAAATACATGTTCCTATCTATTCCATCTCATTTTTATGCTTGCTCTGGGCTCAGCCTGTGATTAAAACCGTGTAGATTCTCATGTCAGGCTGCTGACGAGTTTAAACGGCGGGGTTTTTTTTCCCGTTT